>ML685840.1:9841211-9906270 GCA_007922175.1 Pelusios castaneus | reverse complement strand
CAGTCTCTGCGCCAAAGAATCAATGGACACAAATCTGACATCAGAAATTGCAACACTGCAAAACCTGTAGGGGAACACTTCAATCTCCCTGCTCACTCCCTTGACGACTTGTTAATAGCTGTGTTGAAACAGATGAATAACAAATCACAGCTTCAAAGAGAGTCTGCAGAACTCGAACTTATATGCAAATTTGACTCAGTTGTCTTGGGGTTAAACAGGGACTATGGATTTTTCTCGCATTACATCAAGTGAATTGACCTCCCCCTCCTCTATGTGCTGTTCCCCAGTGTTTTGAATCCTAACACCTATTTTGATTTGCTGTTACAGCCTGACCTGATGCTATGTCATACACTCCCCTGCATTTAATTTCCTCCCACTCTGTAACTTTCCTATCTTCAAAGCGTCTGACGAAGTGGGATTTTCTCCCACGAAAGCTCATGCGATTAATAAATCTGTTAGTCTTTAAAAGTGCCACAAGACTCTGTTGTCTTTCTACAATAGACTAACACGGCTACCCCTTTGGAATTTGACAAAAATAAATAGTTAAAGAAAAATTCTAATGGGCCATGAAATGCATTCTCCTTCTTAATTCTTCACAGTAGCCTTGAACATTAATATGAAAGCCTTTCAGTGTCTAGGTCTCACCTGTGGCCAGTGACTAAGGTTGTGATGACCATGTCTTTTGGTATGGCACTAACATGTCACATTAGAATGAACTGCTTTTCCAAGATTCCCGGTTATGACACTAAAATGTACCATTATTTCAGGAGCCAGTTTTCAGTCCCTCCCTCCTGCCTCCAAGTTGATTTAGACCACAGATGCAGGGAAAGCAAAGCAACATTCAAAATAATCTGTCAGCTGAAGCTGGGAGGAAAGGTTGCCAACTGACTGTAGCCAAAATTCCTTAAATGTTACAGTGTTTTACATCTCAAATGTAAAAACTCTCTTTCCAGCATGAAGTACTAGCCAAGTGCCTGAGCTGTGGTATCGCAGACTAGCTTAAAGTTGGAATATTAGAGTCTTGTGGTCCTTTGTGGCTCTTGACAGATTTACACTATTGAAGCTAAAGTTAAATGTTGTTATTTTCTCCATTTCCTTATATTTTGTTCTTTCTCTCTCACCTACTAAATCCAGGTTGCTGAGAAAATCAAGGCTTTTTATGAACCGGCTCTGGAGGAGGGAACTGTCTCAAATTCTTTTTCTAACTTTTTTGTGTTGCAACATGGTAATATTATTGTCTAGTGCTAGCAGTGCGCTTGACACTTTGTGGACTGTTATAAAGACAAAGGGTAAATTATCAGCCCCACTGAAACCAGTGGGAGTTTTGCTGTTGACGAAAAGAGGGTCAGAATTTTATTGTGGATTCCTGAACAAAAAATAGTCACCCTGGGCTAGATTCACAAAGTTCTGAGGCACTGTCATGCTCAACAATTCATAGTCCTGGGATTGGGTGCCCTGTCTCCTCATGCTTTATTTGTGGAGAGCGAGGTACCTAGGAAAAGGGAGGGTCCTCAGAAGTCAACAAGCAGGAAGCCACCAATATGTGAGGAAGGAGTGGGCCTTAAGGCCCCGGTCCACAAAGATACTTAGGTGCCTGACTGATGGGCTGGAGGAAGGTGCATATCTTTGCCTGAGATTTTTGGCTATGCTTCTCCTCCTGGGTTAGGGCACTCACCTGAGATTTGGGAAACCTGTTTTCAAATCCCTTCTCTATCTGATTGGGAGCAGAGACTCCCACATCTCAGGAGAATGTTGTGTTGGTTGATGGCATATTAAGCATTATGGTGATGCATTAAAATTTCCACTCTCCTACTTTTCTCTGTTACATTGCTCAGATGGTGTCACCATTGATTAGGGCATACTATTAATATCTAAATAACTTTCTTGCCTTCTCAGATAACATTGAATGGTTTAGTCCTTTCCTATTTTTTGTTGGTAAAACATTCATTGACTTCAGTGGTTTTTCTGCAGTAAAACATTGTTTTCAATGCGGCTGTAAAGAGGTAAAGGGGAGCATAGTTTAGTTCATAGTTTCTTTTCATGGGAATAACATGACTCAATATCTTGTTGATTTGTCATACAGTTTGGAGTTCTCATCTATCCTTCAGTAATATTTGTTGCTGTAATTGTCGTACCATCATTGTTATTGATTCACAATGGTATTGAATATTTAGTAATCATTTTTAAACTGGATGTATATAATAAATGCTGTATAACCCTGGGCATTTCAAGAGATTGTAATTGTACATGTAACTAGTATCCTCCACTATACTGTGTATTATTTATTTAACTCTATTATGTTAATAATAATGATAGATAGATTGATAGATAGATAGATAGATTTTAATTGTTTTAATTATTATCCATGACAAAGAACATTCTGAAGATAAAGAAAATGCTAGTGGTTAGGAAATCTTGCCCAGACATTTTATTCTTCTCTGCAGCTTATTATGCTTCACCATTACAATGAAGTGTTTCTAGTATAGGCCCAATCTCTAACTGTAGTTTTCTTATGGGTAAAACTACATAGAATATAAGTATCTCTTTTGGGTTTCTTTATGAATGTTATAGAATCTGTATCAAGATGATCAGTAATATATGTCAATCTCCATTTATTTATTTAAGTCAGCTTTTCCAGCCTCCATCCCTAGTCTGTCTGCTGTTTTCAAAAGTGATTAATGATTTTAAGTGCCCTACGTGAGATACCTGTAAAAGGACCTGATTTGCAGAGGACAGGTTCTCATCATTTCTGTAGAATAGGCCTGTTTTAGGTGTTTAAAGCTGGGCAAACCAAAAATTGAAGGATCAAAAATATTTGTCACTTGTTGAAAATGTAGGCCTATGAGCATACTACATTATTTGACACACAACAGTCACATGATTTTAAGGCCTTACATATTGCTCTGGATTCACTTGCTAAACTCCCATTCTTTTCAGTGGAAGCTTTACTTACAGATCAAAGGACATGGCCCACAGTAAATGTTATGATTCATATTTGGAAGCTGCCTTTAATTTTTTTGTTGCTCTCTTTTGTTTGTAAAAGAATGTTCCGAATTAGGAATAAAGACTTTCTTCAGCTCCACATTGCTTCTTTGCCTATTGAGCTTTGGGAATCTCCATCATTCTTCTGCACCTACATAGGTGGCTTACTGTTCAGAGATGGTCCTTCCCTTTGAGAGGCAGCTGCAGCAACAGAGGTGTGGCTGTCCAACCCTGCCTATATGTCATAGTCTGAGACTCTGGCCATTGATTTCAGGTAAGTAGTGAGCAGAAGCTGTGCTACTGTGACATCTGAACAAGTGGTTCCATCAGCTGCCTGGCATGGGCACCTGCAGAAGAGTCTTAAAAGAGCCATGTTGCTCCTAGGTTTTGCTCTCTCAGCCGAAAGTACCATATGAGGCAGAGGATGTTAGCCAGGAAGACAACCGGAGGCCCTCTCAGTTCTGTGTAATGGAAATTGTGTAGAAGGGAAAGAGGAGGATTGTGTCCCTTCTTATACATACTGCGGCAGCTGGGATGAGATGAAAGAAAGTTCCTCCTATGGGAAATTTCAGATGAAAATTCTATACGTGTTCCAACTTGGTTCAGCTGGCAAGCTCATTTTGCAATTCAGCAGCAGAGCGACTGGTTCTGGTGGCTTCTGCTTCCCCAGTGGAAGCCAACAGAGACCAGTAGAAACCAAAGGATACTAATGGAGTCTATGAGAAATTTCACCACTGAGACAAATTCATTAGAATCTCTCCTCTATCCACCCCCTTCAGCCAGTTCCATAGAAATCCTGAAAGAGGGTCTCCAGCTAATGCCGTGTGTGTATGAAAACCCATCTCCAAGAGTGGTGCTTCCCAGTGCAGAGATCTAATGTATCGGAGTCCTCTTTTTGCTGATTATGCCACAAAGTCCATCTGTGCAATGTGGTACTCTGAAATGGCTTTCAACTCTGTGACCAAGGCTGATCTTGGCTAGGTTGGTTCAGCCTGAGGGACGTGCTTTGCAGAACCTTACAAATCTTCACTTGTTGAGCAGGGTACAAATATATAGAAATTGTTCATAGAGAGCAAGAAAAATAAAGCTTCAACTTCCTGGGCTATACTGTATGTCATCGATATTTGACATAGGTCACACATGTCATCTATATTTGACATATTGTTACACTCCAGCACCTTAAAAGCTACAAGTGCTTAAACTAAAGAGCTAAATATAATTTATTTAGTAAAAATATACCTTAGTTATAATAAAATGATAATAGTGGAACTTGGCAACCATGTAGCTAATAAATACTATACTTCTGAAATGTGACTGGAATCCAAGCACATACTCTTTTACTGTGTAGTTAAGCATGTGGCAGGACATGCTAGAGCAAGATTTTCTTTTTGTCTTTCCAGTGGAAAACTAAAGTTCTTTGTTTAAGTGAAGCCTGATGGGAATTTTTAAAGTAAAAACAAGAAGCTAAAGAATTCCATTCCTTTTTGCCAACTTTTTTTCTTTTTCAAGCCAAAGTATCGATTAATGGGGCATTAAATTTCAAATACTACATAGATGTTTTCTTACCCTTTTTATTTAGGGTTCCTTCAATAATTTCTAGCTGGTACTTCAAATACCAAAGTATTCCACAAAGCACAAGAATACCCTTTCCAAAGTTTTGGACTTATAACATTAAAGGTCAGTGCTATGAAAGACAGGCAATTTACATATTTAATCCTATTTCTAATATTTATACATCTCCTCCCATTCCCCTATAGCCTTCTTCATTCTGAACTGCAGTTCTTTGTCTTCTTCATTTGCTGTCTCCAGTCTGGCACTGCTAAGTGAATGCTTGACCATATTTTTGTCTGGCTATAGTTAAATAGCGATCTGACAATAGAATACTTTTTTCTAGGTTTTCCTTTTCCCCCCAGGGAACAATACTTCAAGGGCAACCTGCTTGTCCAGCATATGAACATGTGGAAAATCCACTGCTATGCACTAATGATTTTCAGATGGGTCATTGTTGCTGAAAATCATCCCAAGAGTAGCAGCTTCTCCATTGTAGCACCTATTTTGAGACCACATTGCCAGTACTTGGATCTGGAATAAGCCACTGAAATTCATTTATGTAATGGTGATGTGCTATATTGCATATACCTAGCAGTAAATATTTTGAACCAAGAAAATCAGGTAAACTTTCCTGCTGTGGCTTCCGTGTAGTTTAAATGAATCCTATGTTTATTTCAGCATAAAAACTTAAACATTGGAAAATGTACGGTTATGCCAATCCACAGCAGCAAGGCAAAAGCATCTAAATATTGTTCATAAATGAATCACTTTCACACATTTGCTTTAAATATTTATGGGGAATGTTGCCTCACCCTTGGGAGAGGAGAATGGATTTTAAATTTCAAACAGTTTCTTTAACTGTTCTGCTCAGAAAACACATTCTTTTTAAACAACTTTCACTTTTAATCCATAATTAAAGCCAAAGTTTTCTTTTAATTTTAAAAGCTTGTCCTTGGACTAAAATAACATGGAACATTTTTAAACATTGATCCAAACTGCTGTAGATACATTTTATTTAAACCACAGAGCCTGTAGTTAGATTCCTGACTTTGCCAGACAGACTACAAATTGTAACTGTGGCAGTAAGGACTGTGAATTTCTGGATGCTGTACTACCAGCGCAGAAGGTTGTTTTTCTGGAGTTGTTCCTTCCTTTGGGCCCTATTCATGAATGACTTAATCCCTGTATATTATCAAATGGTGTGCGCATTACTGTGCCTAGAAAAATCATGCAATGCTTCTCTCCCTTGTGTTCCTTACATAAAATCGGTGTGCTCACTTTACAGGCAGTTGGATAGTAGAGGGGATGGAAAGATAGCAGCAGCAAAAAAGCATGCAAGTGAAATAAAAAGGGTGAGGCAAAGAAAACAGATAAAATTTTGAAAAATTGGGTGTTCAAGTTGGACTAGTCCTCAGACTGATTTAACTTGCCCGAGTAGCACTGGCTGGAGATGGAACAGAACTTAATACTTGGCAGTGTTACAGGGGTAATATTTTCACCATGGAAAAAATATTCCAGAGTCGTTTCCAGTGTATTGGGTACAAACATGTTTCCTTTATGCATGTCTTTTGTTCAGCCTGTTTCTAATGGAGATTAAATATTTATTGTAGCAATGGGCAAACCTCAAAAAGTTCAGAAGTTCAGTGTATATTATATTTTTCAGGACTTTTTAGGCCAGATTAATCCATGGTATAATTCTACTGATTCAAGTGAAGTTAAGCCAGGAGTGATTCTGATTCCTCCTTTGTTTGAAATTTAAGCCAGAAAGGTTGCCTCAGAAGATTTCCACTTCTTTATGGCATTGGCCTGGTCACATATGCCAAACAAGTAACCTCTCTTTGGGTATGTCTACACTTGCACCTTAAGTCGACCTAACAACGCCTAAATTGACCTACAGAACGCTGCGTCCACACTGGGCGCTTCCTTAAGTCGACTTAATAACTCCACCTCTGAAGGTTGACTTAACACCTAAATTGATCTTATTAAGTCAACTTAAGCCAGTGAGGACACCCTAAGTCGACCTAATTGGCCACCAGGCCAGGGGATGGGCTGGGGAGAAGGAGAGCCATTGTCGGGGGATCAGGCTGGGAATGAGCTGGGACTGGGGGACAAGGCAGGGGAGAAGGGAGAGCCATGGCTGGGGAGATAGAGCAGGGGAGAAGGGAGACCTGCGGCTGGGGAGAAGGGAGAGCCGCGGCTGGGAGATCAGGCAAGGGAGAAGGGAGAGCCGTTCTCCCTTCTCCCCTGGCTGATCTCCCAGCTGTGACTCTCCTCTATAAACCTAGCACCTGCCAGTGTGGACACGGGCAGTCGACTTAAGTTTCCAGTGTGGACGCTCTAAGTCAACTTAACAAAGTCAACTTTAAGTCAACCTTGTTAAGTCGACTTAACAAAGTTGACTTAACTTAACCAGTGTAGACATAGCCTTTAAGACCCAGGGGCAGGGCTGGCCCAACCATATAGATGAACAAGGCGGTCACCTAGGGTGCCAGGCTCTAAGGGGCACCAAATTAGATGGAAGAGAATTTTTTACATATATTATCTCTTATAACATGTGGGGAAGGAGGTGCCAAAATCATAGTTTGCCTAGTGCGTCAAAAACCCTTGGGCCAGCCCTGCCCAGTAGAAATGAGGGAGTGTAAAGGTCAACATTTGTTTCTTAAAAAAGACCTTTGTCCAATATGTTTGAACCTCAGCAAAGGTTTGGGTTGTGTTAGGTTTCATCCCATGTGAAGGTTGAGGCTATATCTTATTTTATCTGAACTATTGTTTTCAACTCTAATTTATTGTGGCCAGTGCAAGAAAATCCCATATTCCATAGCTGTCCAGGACACTAATGTATTTAGAACTTTGTTACAGTCCTGTATGCATCCAAGACTCCCTTTCTAGCAGAGGGACTGGTAGCAAGTACATATAATGACTTGCTTCATGTGCTGTATTCTCGCTGCTATTAGTGGAGGTTGCACTTGTTGAACCAGGGCACTGTATAGTGTAGTTGTTTCGTTCTGTTGTAAGAATGACTATAGACAGTCAGAGTAAATGGTCCTTCTAGCTCAATATCTTGTCTTCTGATAGTGGGCAATGCCAAATGCGTCAGAAAGAATAAACAGAACAGGGCAATTTTGACTGTTCTAGTCACAATTTCTGGCAGTTGGAGGTTTAGGGATGTCCAAAACATTGACATGCTCATCTGCTCATTTTAGCTAATAGCCATTGATGGAGCTAGTCTCCATGAACTTATTTGATTCTTTTTTAAACCCAATTATACTTTGGCATTCACAACATCACATAACAATGAGATCTGCAGGTTGATTGTGCATTGTGATGAAAAAGTACTTCCTTTTATTTGTTTTAAACCTGTTACTTATTATTTTCTTTGGGAGACCTCTTGTTATGGGAAGGGATAAATAATTCTTCCCTATTCATTTTCTTCATACCATTCATCATCATGTCTTTTTCAGATGATACCTTTCACTTTAGCACTGACTCTGGATTTACAGCATTTATCCTCATTTTTCAGGAAGGATGTTGTTGAGGCCTCCTGCCATGTCAGTTCACATCTATGACACCATGAAGCAGGCGAAGAGGCAAGAGAAGGAAGAAAGAACAGAAAGGGAGAAAAAAGTCATTGTGGCTAGGAGGCAGATAAGGAAAGGTTAGTCAGGAATAGTGAGACGTTGGTGGGTAAGGATAGAGGCTGGTAAAAGTGCTGGAAAAGGAAGAAAGGAATGGGAAATAAGCACTGGGAAAGAGAGAAAAAGGGGTGAAGAGGAAATAAAAGTGTTGGGGGAGGGGCAGAGGAAAAGAAAATGCTGGAGAGAGCAGAGAGCTTATAGAGTGTTGAGGGAGGTCTGGGGTTTCACTGGCATGTAAAAACCTTCCAGAAACCTAGACAACCATAGAAAATGTCAGCCTTCCTATGGGGTAAATGCAAAGATGCCCCATTCTTTATAAAACACTTCCCATAAAAGGATGCACATTTAAAAATATATACTTTTATCAGCCAGCCTTTGGCAGACAGCTTGGCGTCCATTTATTGCATGTCTGCTCTCTTTTTAAAGGTAACATGGGATCAAAGTAAGCACACTTTTTCTCTAAAGATGGGTGTGACCTGGTTAGGATACAATAAGAACTGATCCAAATCTGCTCAAAATTTAAAATGAATCTGATCTTATTTGGACTTTGGAAAATTCCCAGTTAACTTCTCCTCCCCCCCCCCCCCCCCCCACCCCCGGTATGTCTGCTCTTCCTGATTTTGGTAGGAAGTGGAAATGCTGAAATACCATGTCAGATGCTGTACTCAAAGTCTTCTTGGCCTAACCAACCCCAAACCTGATGATATTGGAAATCTCTCAGAGGCCTTTTAAAAAAAATATTAGACTCATTCTCAGCATTTGGGTGTGTTTGGATGCATCTCTGACCCAGTAATCCCAACATTTTGAATTTAACCCCATATCATACTGCCTTTTCTTCTTGTGACCTCTGGAAATCAAATTTCTTGTTTTAAGACATTTCAGATCATTATCCATATGGCTGAGGAAGAAAATTCACCCACCCTATTGCACAGGCATTGGACAGTTGATGAGGAGCATTGTAAGATCTCTGCCTTCCTCTGAAAAATCAAGTACTGGCTACTGGTGCACAAAGGACATCATACTCGATTGTCCAGTAATTTGATCTGGCATGACACATCCTGCATAGCTCACTTTACATGTATATATAAATGTATACCATGGCATATAAGAATATTATATACATATACTTTTCAACTTGATTGGAACATCAGCAGAAACCTTTGTTAACCCTTCCCTCTTCCCCACCTTAAAAATATCACTTTTCAAAGAACTAAAAATTATCTGGATTAAAAATGCAATCTGTGGTGGTGAGTGGGTGGTTCTGTTTGCCCTGCCACATTATTTAGTACCACTTCTACTCATTGTTTGGACAGCAGTCATAAGACCTAGATATCAAGCTGTGAAAGTTATTTTGCTTGCAGCTGCCTTTCTTTTTTTGGCAGGCATTTCTGTCAGTGGCTTTGGAGATACCTCTGCTTTTGTCATGTGGTTGGGCTGATGATGAGATTTCTGTGCTGCTTCATTTTCCTGGATTCAGTTTGTCTTTTACTCATCTTCAGTTCTGAGTAACTGGCACACTCTTGAACGCATGCAGATTTGCATCACAACCTAATAAGGTCTTAATATATTGTTTCTGTCAGAAAGTAGCCCGAAAAGAAAGAATTCATTGTGCTGTTCCACATGATAAAAATCTGTTTTCTGTCTCTGCAGCTACACACATCCAAAAACACATTCTATTTTTTTATAACGATTTTCGTTTGTGAATTAAGGCATAATGAGAGGAAATGACTGGGGTATAATCGTCCCATCTAGAAACATTCATTTTTGTCCTGTAAACACAAAGCTAGAACCATGTAAACAAGTGTCTTAATTTTCTTTAAATGAATATTTTAGATGGCGGAGGTAGACAATCTGGTTATATCAGTACCATATGCTTTTTATTGCATCAGTGGCTCTCTCTTGATTTAATATTCTGATCAATAAGATAATTCTTCAAAAGCATGTTAATTTTACAAAAATCCAGTAATTTCTCTCTCTCTCTCTTTCTCTGTGTGACTCTCCCCCTCATATCCAGTTTATACTGCGGCCCATCACCCTAGTGTCTGAGCACCTGGGATGTAAAATCAATAGCAATAGTGACGTCCCTAGTAGACTTCAAGGAGACTCTGGCACTTCTCACTTTTTGAGGTCAAAACTCTGCTTTGGGTTTGTGGAGACCAATACAGTTTTAGGAGTAGGAGGGAATGAGCACTAAGGATTATAATATATTCATTTATTTGTTTATTCAAAGGAATAATTTCTAATACAAAATACACAGGCGAAATAATATCTTTAATATAGCAAAATTCCTGTTGACATCAAAAAAGAGCCAGGTCTACTTATGTACAACCATTATGTGTAAATGTCATCAGACCAACATCTGCCTGGTATAAAGAGAAAATTTAGTTTGGATTATAGCATCCAGAAGTGTGAGCAATGTATGCTAATTTTCCATTGTATAAATAACAGCCAGCAAAGTAAATAATATATGTTTAAAATGTAGTACACATATGTAACCTAGACACTGCAATGAGGTTTTGCTTCTGACCACTAACATAAACTTTAATCAAAGATTTATTCTCTGGAGATAACTGAGCAATATATAGTTACATGCATGTTATGTTACAGAAATGTCTTAAAACTGAGTAAAAGTCATCTCTCTTGCGACATTCTTTTCAGTTTGCATTGCAAATTCTGGGACTTGGTCCACTGAAGCCAGTGGGAGTTTTGCAGTTAACTTCAGTTAGGATCAGGCACTAACTCTACCTAAAATCACCTTTTACAAACAAATATTCAGGATATCAAACTATAGTCTTACTGTTTGTGAGCAAGCCATGTCATTTAAATTCAGAAAGCTCATAGAGATCAATCACTTTATTAAGTGGAAATATTCATGTTTGGATCCTAAAAACATTATGAATCATTTTGGTGCTTTAAGTTCAGGATACAGAGTAAATTATTCCAAAAATTATAGTGGCCAAATGTCATTCCCTCCAAACGTTTGTGTAATATCTATTTATCTGTGGACCGATGACTGCTATGTATAATTAGAGGCAGACTTTGTCGAGTTAAAATTAAGTAAACACAGCTGAACATAAGTGAGTTGGACTACAAGCTTTTTTGAATGTTGCCAACACTGTATGACCTTGAAGACTGCTGCTTCTTCACTACAATCTGCTTTCAATGAGAGAGAATTCTTTTGTTTCATATGAATAAGTGTTGATTGGAAATTTGGTTTGTTTGAATTTTTCTTTGCAATAGAAATGAACAACATGCACATACCCAGTGGAGGGCATCCTTTCTATTGTTTAGGAATCAGAGTGGTTTTACAGAGAACTGCTTCTTGCATAATCTATTGAAACAAAGAAGAATAATGTAGCTAAAGACATTGTTACACACTAATTTGAGATTCACTGCGTACATATACTCTCTCTCACACACAAATTTTGGGTGGGTTTCTAAGAGTATCTTTGTTGATAAACATTTTCCACAAATCCTGTATGACCTCAAGGTGCAAAAACAAAATATAGTTTGATCATCTTGTAAAGAGAGAGGTAGAATTTAAAAATGTGTTCACATCGTAACTTACTACTTTTATATTATCAAGTGCTTAAATAGAATTCCTGTTACACATTTGATTTTAAAGTTCACATTATTTATCAGTTCAAAGAGTCTTGAAAAAATGAAGCAGTAAAAACTTAGCTGAAAAATAAATAGGTTTTCTTATACTGTAAATGAATATCATCTATTGATAGAATCTCTGCTCATTTCTGGTCCCTTAGGCAAAGATTTCTGACTTGTGCAACAGGAGGATGGGTTGTAATGATTTCAAAGTGTTTTCTTTCTATAAATCTTCTATTTTGCCCCAGACCATGCATTTTAAAATAATATTAGCTGATTTTTCAGCAAAAATGCATGGGCAGGATAAGGCTCCACTCTGCCAAATTGTTGCACATGGGCAGACCCCTGCACCCATGTGTAACCCCATTGCCTTTGATAGAGTCCCACGGTTCTAATGTAATACCAACATATAAGAAATATTATGTTATTATTCCAAAGGGGTAGCCGTGTTAGTCTATTGTAGAAAGACAACAGAGTCTTGTGGCACTTTTAAAGACTAACAGATTTATTTATCGCATGAGCTTTCGTGGGAGGAAATTAAATGCAGGGGAGTGTATGACATAGCATCAGGTCAGGCTGTAACAGCAAATCAAAATAGGTGTTAGGATTCAAAACACTGGGGAACATCAGCCTGACCTGATGCTATGTCATACACTCCCCTGCATTTAATTTCCTCCCACTCTGTAACTTTCCTATCTTCAAAGCGTCTGACGAAGTGGGATTTTCTCCCACGAAAGCTCATGCGATTAATAAATCTGTTAGTCTTTAAAAGTGCCACAAGACTCTGTTATGTTATTATTGTTAGTATAAGTATTAGTCTTCTTATCTTAGGTTTGTGAGGCACCTAAGTACCAATTTTGGAATTTCAAAGCACTTAAATTGTATCCAGTTTTTAGTTTCAAGAAATTGTTGTTAGTTGCTGTTTTTGACAATTCAGTGCTTGATTGTAAGGGATGAAGACTGAGTTGACTTCAGTGTGAAACACTGATGCGCATCATTCTTCAGGCTCAGGTGTAGACGAGGCTGCAGTGGGCAGGGCAGTGAGCAGCTTTCTGAGGAGACCCATACTTAATAACAATTCTGCCTAGTACAGTCTCTTAACATGGCATGTGTTCTAGTGACATTAACAATTCGTTTATCACCTGCTATCTGAGAGCTAGGTATTAAACAGTAATAATAAATAAAATAATAATTATTAATTATTATTTAGGTTCAGTTTCAAATGGGCAATACCGTTTCTTCAGATGAAATAGTTTTTCACACAATCAGGAGAGTGATTTTTATTTAGAGCAGACGCAGCCATAGAGCTAATCAGAAAAACACTGCTTTGACACCCTTACTGTTTTCAATGTTGTTTCACTGTTTGAAAATGATTTTAGGTTTTTGTCTGAGTTTTGAACTTAGGTGCCTCCGTAGTTCTGCTCAGTATTTGACTTTTTAAAAACACCTGTTCTTGCGAATAATTCTCCATAGAGACATTTTGCATCTGAACAAGGGCTACCGAGGGCTGGATTCCAGCCCCTTTGCACTGTTTAGTAGTGGGAACACTCTGACGGTGTAGGGGTAACTGAACAGACTCCTGTACCAGCTGCCTCGCTTTCTGGTTCTGGGGCACACTGGGGGAAAGAAGGGGTGTGGGAGGCATGAAGAGGGGAATGAGAGGTATGTGATGCATTATAGGGACCATAGCTTAGAGCAATCCCCTAGACCAAGGCCAGGAGAGCTTGGAAAACAGGGGGTTGGTACAGAGCAGGTCAAAAACTCTGAAGTTTTGTGGGAAATTTTATCATTTCAGAATTAGTTTTCAATCTTGTTCAGAACAAAACAAAATCTTTTTAAAATTTCCCATAAAATGGAGTTTCTGAACAATTCAAGTTTTGGACAATGCTCTGAAACAATTTGTTTTCCAGTTTGAAATTCTATTTTTTTCTGCAGGAGTTTTTATCAAAATCAACACATATTTAAATGTTGTGATCTTGACAAAAACACCATTTCTCATCAAAAAAAATATTTTGATGAAAAATTTCTGGCCAGCTCTAAGTCAGAAGTTACTGCCTGATGGCCCTTTCCACTCCCCCAACATTTTCCTGTGCTCTGCAGATCTCAGTAGAGGGGAGAATCTGTCTGTGCATGTCTTATGTCACTACTGACAAACAAAACTCTTTTAACTTTTCCTCAAACTCATTTTAAAGTAAGGCAGGCCCCTTGCAAAACCCCAAATGCCATTGGGTTTGAACATCCCCAGTTACTATAGAGAAATAAACAAGGAGTCCTGTGGCACTTTTAAAGACTAACACATTTATTTATCGCATGAGCTTTCATGGGAGAAAATCCCACTTCGTCAGATTTTTCTCCCACAAAAGCTCGTGCGATAAATAAATGTGTTAGTCTTTTTAAAAGTGCCACAGGACTCCTTGTTTGTTTGGCTGACCTAGACTAACACGGCTCCCCCTGTGGAACTATACAGAAATAGGTGATCTGAGCCACTGGGAGGCTGCCAAGTTCACACCGTCTGTAGCATAGTTCAGACCTGAACCCAGGAATCCTTTCTCCTAGACCAGTGCTCTTGCTGCTGGATAACACCTCTTCCCTCCTCTGAAAGCTGGTTTCTTCAAGACCACTTTCTCTCAAAGCAGCTGTGTCTACTGTATAACAAATCTCTTCTTATTTAGACAGGCTTAGGGAAGTTGCCGATATTCTTATAGTAGCTGACAAACATCTGCAAAAGCTGTAAGCCTGTCAGAACCAGTTAAATTAAAAGTATAGAGCATATCAGAAGCAATCCCCCAGTTCTGACAAGACATTCAGCACAAATATTTAGTTAATCTTGCTTACTCTCATTCACCTTATCACAGGCAGTTTCATATGTTTTGCCAAAAGAGCCATTCAGTTCTCCTCAGACTTCTTCAGATCCAAAGCCTCCATGGTGTCATACACAAATCTCTCTACTACTGTTTAAGACAGGGGTCTGCAACCTGCAGCTCTGGAGCCCCGTGTTGCTCTTCGGCTGCCCCCTTGTGGCTCCAGGCTCTGGGCCGCCATACCCCCACAACAGGGGGACCCTGTGGGTGACTTGCTCCTGGCTCTAAGCCTCCCACCCCTGCCACCAGGGGACCCTGTGGGCAGCCTGTCCCAAGATTTGGGTTCCTCACCACCACCGGAGGACCTGGTGGGGGACCTCATCCTGGTTCTGGGCTCTGTCCCTGCCCCCCTCCCCCC
This sequence comes from Pelusios castaneus, assembly GCA_007922175.1. NCBI lineage: Eukaryota > Metazoa > Chordata > Testudines > Pelomedusidae > Pelusios > Pelusios castaneus. The sequence goes on along the minus strand of ML685840.1, from coordinate 9,891,283 downwards.
GCGCTGCCAGGGGACTCTGCAACAGATGCCCTGGCCCAGCTCCTCCCATCCCCCATGAGGAGGCTGCACCCATTGCGGGTCTCAAAACACTTGGTTATTTAAGGGATTTTTTTAAGTGGCTCTTCTTATCTTTTCGGTTGCTGACCCCTGGTTTAAGACCGCCCACAAATTAGATACTGTACTGGAGTACAGTGGCCTTATCTGTTTTACAACTTTCAGTGAGTTAATATTTACAATATAATGATTCTTCTGTTCCTCCATAACACAAGCTAAGCTGTCTATCTCCTGATACCAGGCCCACTACCATAACATCTTAAATGGAACTGGGTTTGAGAGCTCTTCCAAAGATCAATTTCTTGACAGCCCACTGAAATTGCACCACAATAGATTCTACATGGGATTCCAGCTTCCTCATGTATGAAGGGAGAGCCTTCCCTGGTGCAAAGGAAGACCCAAACCTTCCTTTACATACAAGCGGGTAACTAGAGACCTTGAGGAGCAGATGTATTTCTGCTTCTCTGAACTCTGGACAAAATTTATGAACTTTCTGGATTATTCTTCTGGGCTTGCGACCTTTTTGCTGCAATATCCTTCTCCCCTTTACCTTGTTTGCTGCTTTCTTTTGCACTCGCTTAAGGGAAGAATGGACTGATCTGAAAGTGTATCTACCTCGACACACCCTCCTGTTGGTTGACATCTTCGAGGGCTTGTGGTTCAGAAACTGTCTACGAATATTTGGATTTGGGAAGAAATTTATAATAGGATTGTTAAGAGTAAACTGATTTGTGGTGATTAGAGGAGGACAAAACATAGTTTAGGATCTTCTAAATCATGTTAGCTGGTTGTATTGTACTCTAAGCATTCTCTCAGGTTAAAAACATAACCAGGCAACATAATGTACCAGGTGGGGCTGGTAGCACTACCTATTAGTAAGGTTACCTGACACTTTTCCCTTCTAAGACCCTGTCCACACTGGGTCTAATTAGTACTGTCCCTGTAATTGCATCTTGAGGCTGCTGTGGGCCATGTTGGGTCAAGATCCAAGCACCTGAAGTGAGAGCGGAGAGATTGTGGATAGAGGGGAAGCGGTAGATGTGGTATATCTAGACTTTAGTAAGGCATTTGATACGGTCTCACATCACATTCTCATTAATAAACTGGGGAGGTACAACCTAGATGTAGCTACTATAAGATGGGTGAAAAACTGGTTGGATAACCGCTCCCAGGGTGCGTCTACACTTACAAATTAAGTCGACTTAAGGAGGCTTAAATTGACTTAATTTACTCCGCATCTACACTGGACTTTCCTTAATTTGACTTAAGCTGCTCCTTAAGTCGAATTAAGGAAAAGTTAGTTTGAATTAATAACACCTCGTTTTAATTCGAACTAGCGCTTAAGTTGACTTTATTAAGTCGACTTAAGCCAGTGGAGATGTGGAGTAGTGCCTAGGTGGACCTTTTTAAGTCGACTTAAAACATTAAGTCAACTTAATAAGGTCGAAAAGGGGCCACATCTACACTTGAAAAATTAAGTTGACTTAATAAGGTCCACTTTAAGTTGACTTAAAGTCGACCTTATTAAGTCGACTTTATAAAGTCGACTTAACTTTTCAAGTGTAGACATAGCCCCAGAGAGTAGTTATGAATGGTTCACATTCAAGCAGGAGGACATAACGAGTAGGGTGCCACAGAGATCTGTCCTGGGTCCAGTTTTGTTCAACATTTTTAGCAATGACTTAGATGATGGCATAGAGAGCAAATTTATAAAGTTTGCAGATGATACCAAACTGGGGGGAGAGGAGGGGAAATTGCAAGTGCTTTGAAGGATAGGATCACAATTCAAAATGATTTGGACAAACTAGTAAAATGATCTGAGATAAAATGAAATTCAATCAAGATAAGTGCCACTTACTTAGGGTTGAACAACCCATTGCACACATACAAAATGGGCAATGACTGCCTAGGAAGGAGTACTGCAGAAAGCGATCTGGGTGTAATAGTGGACCACAAGCTGAATATGAATCAGCAGTGTAATACTCTTGCAAAAAAGCAAACTCCATTCTGGGGTGTATTAACAGGAGTATTGTGAGTAAGACATGAGAAGTGATTCTTCCACTCTACTCTGCACTGATTAGGCCTCAACTTGAGTTGTGTCCAGTTTTGGGCGCCTCATTTAAAAAAGGATGTGGAGCAACTGGAGAAAGTCCAGAGACGGGCAACAAAAATGATTAGTGGTCTGGAACATTTGACCTATGAGGGAAGATTGAAAGAGCCGGGTTTGTTTAGTTTAGAAAAAAGGAGACTGAGAGGGGATATGATAAGTTTTCAAATTCCTAAAAGGTTGTTATGAGGAAGAAGGAGAAAAATTGTTCTCCTTAATCACAGATGACAGGACAAGAAGCAACGGGCTTAAATTACAGCAAGCAAGGTTCAGCCTAGACATTAGGAAACAATTCCTAACTGTCAGGGTGATTAACCACTGGAATAAGTTGCCTCAGCAGGTTGTGGAATTTCCTACATTGGGGGTTTTTAAGAGCAGGTTAGACAAACACCTGTCAGGAACGGTTTAATGGGGGTACTTGGTCCTGCCATGAGTGCAGGGAACTGGACTCGATGACCTGTCATTGGATCTTCCAGTTTCTTTGATTCTGTGACCTGATTTTTCAGTGTATTTACCATGATATAGCATTTTATATGTTAAAAGCATAGCTCCCATTGTCTTCAGTTTCAGCTGTGAGTTCTCAGTGCTTGTGTAAATCAGACCATAAGGTCTCAAATTAGGTGATCAGAAAATGAGGCACATGCAATCACTAACCTCTTGTGAAAAGTTAGGTTTAAGTGACTTGCTTAGCATCACATAGGAGCCCTGGGCTAGATTCCCAAAGGGGATTTAGTCATCTAACTACCCCTTGAATTTGCCAAATTGTCTCTGTGAAAAACAAAACAAAACAAAATTCTGAAGAAATTGAAACATTTTATTTTGAAATGTGTGAAACAAAGTGTTTTGATTTTTTTAAATTCAGGATGACTTTTCATATACAAAAAAAATTCCTTTAAGGTCAACTTAGAACAATTTATTTGGAACTGCCAGTGAACTGAAAGATCTGTTGCTTGCCCTGGTCTAATTGGAATCAAGTTTTGGGGGCTCTATTAAGCTTTTTCCCCTCCTGAAACTGGTTCCAAAGCACCGTGATGCGTGGCTCAGTGTATGCATGTGGAGGTTCTCTATATATGGGTGCAATTTACCCCTGCACTACTTATGCACCACTTAAACCCTATGTTAAGCCTTTTCTATGTGATTAGATAGCGTGAATGTTTAGGCACAGCTCAGGTGACTGTTTTGAACATTTGGCTGTAAAAGCTATTACTGACATCCCAGTGTCCTTTGAAATGGACATTTTTGTGGATTATATTTAGAAAGATCATGGTCACTTTAAGTGCTTCTTTACCTTTTCCTTAATCAGATGTGTGGAAGAGAGATGAACGATGAACTCCTTTTCCTCTTCATACCTGCCTGTTTCACTCTGTAATGCTCGATAAGTACCAGGGCCGTCTCTAGGGGTAGGCAGGGCCCAGGGCCAATCAACCTGTGGGGGCTCCCAGCCTCCCCAGGGCTCGGGGAGGGCAGGGCTGCCCTGGTCCAGAGGCTGGACTCCACATTCCTGCCCCACCCATGGGCCAGCTGGTCTGCCCCCAGGGGCAGAGTGTTACGGTCCGGGGGCTGGGCTCCACGCTACCACTCTGCCCCTGAACCAGCATGTGGTCTCTCTGCTCTGGGAGTGGGGCCAGAAATGCTGCTGAAGTGTGGTGCCTCCTGCCTCCAAAATGCCACAGAAGGCATCATGGGGGAGGAGGGGAGGGAGGCAGCTTGGGCCTGCCAAACTGTGGGGTCAGACAGTGTTACCAAGTTTGCAGTTTGCCTTTTCTGAACTCAATCCACAAGGTCAATTTCCTCATCTGTCACCTTCTTCAAGAATAGCACCGTCTTGAGAGCTGTAGAGTGGTGACATGGTCATCAGCCCACAATTTAGCAAAACACTGTGTTCACTGGGGACCCTGCCACGGATGGCATATTTGTCTCTTTAGTACGATCATCTGGGAGTCACCTACAATGGAGCACCCATTGAGACAATATTTGAAGAAGAAGAAGAAGAAGAAGAAGTTGTTACTCAGTTTGTGCAATAATGATGGTTCTTTGAGGTGTTTGTCCCTATCACTGCTCCACAACCACCCTCCTCCCCTCTATTTCAGAGTTCTTCTCAGTGATTCTGTGGTAGAGAAGGAACTGAGGGGAGTTAGTCCAGGCACTCTGGCTAGACTCACATGGCAGCACTATGACAGATGGCAGAAATTTGGGCCTAACAGACACTGCTATTGAAGTTCCCTGATCAGCAGAGCAGGGACACAAGCACACGTACAGTGGAACACTCACAAAAACACACACATTTTGAAGAACCGTTGTTACTGCACAAGGTAACATCTTCATTTTGCCGTTTATATGACTTTTATACACTATCTAAGCATGTTTAGTTGTTGGGGAAGGCTGATTGGGGATGATGGAAAACTGGGCCGCACAGGGGAATACTTATGAGCAGGGGCCCTGGAATTCTGTGCAACATATTTGTGAATTCTGTGGCAGGAGTCGGAAAACACCCTCTGTGTTCGTATTTATATCATAATATTATACCATATGTATAGGGTCTGCTCCCAAACAAACAGCCAATTAGCATAACAAAATCAGATTTTACTGCAGTAGTGTCAACATAGGGTTGAAAAATGACTTTAAAACCCACTCCTTCACCCTTCACTTTTAATGAAAAACAATTGGGGCTTGACATGGAGAGTAATACAGCTTATCCTGCATTTAACTGTTTTATTTTAAAATACTTAGGTTAGTCTGTAAGAAATCACAGTTAAACTTTTCAAATAGAGTGAAAAATCTGAATGTGTCTATCTGCAGTATCATGAGGATCTTGCCTCTGAAGAGGATATTTTAATATTAAAAATAAAGAAAGTAAAATACATCCAGAAAATGTCCTCTCTTCTTACCTCATACTCCCTTTCTTCTCATGTACTCTACTGTCTCCTCACTCTCCCCTTTTAAATCTCCTTTATTTTTTTTCCTTTTCTTTTCCTTTCTCCTCTTTTCTTTACTTCCTTTAGCACTGGGTTTACAGTTAGCGACAGATTTGATATTTGATAATCTGTTCCATTCCTCCAGTCAATACAGGAAATTTTGTAGTCCCTACATAGACAACATATCAGATATAAAGCTTATGACAGTTATTTATTTACTTTGTCATTTATACTGCAACTATCAGGTATCTAAGCATCATCCATTATTAATTATAAAGCAAGGGCTTGATCTAAAGTCTAGGGTTGTCAATGAAGAAATATTCCCATTGATTTTAGTGAACTTTGGATGAAGCCCCAAAAGAACATAACATAACCCTTAGTTTGCTGACAGCTACCTATCATAACCAGCACTTTCCGTTCTCTGTTATAACTCTCCAGGGAAAATATCGAGCTCTCATGACTGGAGTGACTAGATAGGCCTTGTACCAGTCCCTGAACTTTAGTACATTTGGGTCTGATGTTCCAGAGCTGGAAACGAATTCCAGAGGTGAAGGTCTCACTGAGAATGCCTTGTCCCAGCCATTCAAATCAGGGATGATAATCCAGAGCAGTCCCTCTTTCCAGCTGTCAGTCAGTGCACAAAGAGACTGTTTCTAAAAGAGGCAGGATTCAAACCACATATGGCTTTATAGAGGCAAACAATCAATCCACACCTGGGATCGCACCCTGAAAGAAACTGGTAGCCTGTGCAGTCGGTGGAGAATAGGCATAATGTGATCCATGTTAAAAAAAACACCTAAATAAGAGCCACCTTCTGCACTAGCTGAAGTTTGAGTGGTTTACAAAGGTTTTCCGATGCACGAAACATTAGTTATTAATCTGGAGGTGGCAAAGGTATGAATAAGTGCTAAGGCCTATATCCAATAACCTCCATACCCAGTTGAAAATGAAAATGACAGGCCAGGTCGTGATTAAATCTCTCCATATTGTTGTGTAGTGTGCTCTAAGTTTGATACCTTCCTACTCCCGAGGTAGCTGGATTTTAGTGTTATTGAACAGTTTATTGTTTACTTTGGGATCCATTGGGAGAAAGGAGCTACGTCAATGTAGACTAATATAATAATATCGACTCCACTTAACCCAGCTTTTCTCTTTGCTTTCTTTCACTACTGTTTAAGCTGTGTGCCCTTAAACAATGGTTTGGAAAATATTATACAATCAAGCTGTGTCTGTAACCTAGAGAATTATATCACATCACTGCTAATTGACATACACATGTAAAGTTCATTTTTCATCCATCTGCCCCCTATTATTCCTTGTCCCTTTTTCCTCCTCTGTTTCCTTCTTTTGCTTGTTTTGAAATCGCTAGTCAACACATGAAACTAAAGAGTGCACAAGAGGAGAAAAGAGCAACAGCTGGGAATTGCTGCCAATTTTAAAATGAAGATATTTTATAGAGGACCTTTTATCAACCCAGCAAATATTTCACAATATTCATGATTTAAGGCCAAAGATCCCCTTTTGATCAGAGATGTCTTTATTTCTGAAAGACAACAGAGTCCTGTGGCACTTTTAAAAACTAACAGATTTATTTATAAATAATAAATAAATCTGTTAGTCTTTAAAAGTGCCACAGGACTCTGTTGTCTTTCTACAATAGACTAACACGGCTACCCCTTTGGAATCTGTCTTTATTTCTGTAACAGAAGATGTGTAATTCATAAGAAACCTATATATTTGAATATGACTTCTAATTATGTTTCAGTCAGATGAGATTGACCTCTTGTGTCTAATTTCCATGTTGATTTGTTTTCACTATATTATCTGTAACCTTCTCTTTTTCTCTCTCCCCCCCATGCACACAATCCTTTACTCTTTGAATTGCAAGCTATATTTGCATATTCTAAATGATATCTAGAAAGCATGGTTTGGAGCTCAAAGAATACAGTTCTGCATGGCCCTTTTATAAATGTAATAAAATGTGGAAGGAGGACATACATCTCTTAAGCAGGAGGCAGCATAACTGAGGTAATTATTTATCACTAATGAGGCAGAACTTTGGAGAAGCTTTTCATAATTTCACACTTGCATTCTGTAAGAATAATACGGTTAGATCAAATGATATCTGTAATATATAGTACTGAAAAAAAAGTTCTAGCCTCTTTCCATACTGGAGTTAGACTGAAATAATTAGACAGGCCCCTTGGGTATTTCTAAAATAACTGAAAGTGTTGCAAGCATGTCAAAACAGGGAGAGATACCTTAGTTCACTGGGTCTGTCCTAGTTGCCTAGAATGCTCCTGTATTCCTGTTCTGGATTTAATACCAATTCCTTCCGTGGTATTAGACAAGTCAGGTAAGGGACACTGTCATCTTTAAAACTACATATTAGTCTGAAAAAGTTTGCCTGTTGTTACAAGTAAGAGCTAAGATAAATGTAAAGGAAAGACTCTGGAGAAAAAAATCTTGCTCTTTCCTCAGTTTAACTTAGTTCATGAGAAGTGATTCTTCCATTCTACTCTGCAGAGATTAGGCCTCAACTTGACCAGTTTTGGTTGCCTCATTTCAAAAAGGATGTGGAGAAACTGGAGAAAGTCCAGAGACGGGCAACAAAAATGATTAGTGGTCTGGAACATTTGACCTATGAGGGAAGATTGAGAGAGCTGGGTTTGTTTAGTCTAGAAAAAAGGAGACTGAGAGGGGATATGATAACAGTTTTCAAATATCTAAAATGTTCTTATGAGGAAGAAGGAGAAAAAATATTCTCCTTAATCACAGATGATAGGACAAGAAGCAACAGGCTTAAATTACAGCAAGGGAGGTTCAGCCTAGACATTAGGATAAAATTCCTAATTGTCAGGGTCATTAACCACTGGAATAAGTTGCCTCGGCAGGTTGTGGAATCCCCTACACTGGAGGTTTTTAAGAGCAGGTTAGACAAACACCTGTCAGGGCTGGTTTAATGGGGGTACTTGGTCCTGCCATGAGTGCAGGGAACTGGGCTCAATGACCTGTCATGGTTCCTGCCAGGTTCTACAATTCTATGATTCTATACCCTTTTCTTTTTAGCCTGTTTCTTTTGTGTAATCAGTTATTCAGTTTGTGAGGGTCTTTCACAATAGTGATGGAGAAAAATATATTTTAAAAATTGGCTGTGCTAAAGTCCTAAAACTGGCAGGAGGGCTCAGGACAGGCATAGTAACTAAAATAAATGACTTTTAACTTGATGATGCTACAAGTGAATAGTGTCACCTTTAGTACACTGCATATCATTTTTCTCTCTTTTTAAATGAGAATAATAATGATTACCTCATAGGAATGTTGGCAGGATTATTAACTAGTTAAAACTTGTACAGAACTTTGAAGATAAAAAACAAAATATACTGTATCTGTAATGTATTAAGAAAGATCATTTTGCGACTCCTGAAAAACACCATGCTGTGTCACAGAGCTAGTATTGTACAGTGACTGTAATCTTGGCACTGATTGCTACAGTTTTAATGCTTACTCTATACTGAAAACTTCTATTAATGGAAAGGTATGTAGGATCCCACTGGTAGGAGATTGGTTGGTACTTCCTGCTATAAACAACAGGGAACAAATATTCTGCCTGGCTGGTCTCTTTGGGTACATCTACACTGGAGGCTTTGTTAATCAATTTAACCAAGGTTGACTTTAAGTCAATTTAAAGTCAACCTTGTTAAGTTGACTTAGAGAGTCCACAGCCCTGTGTCCACACTGGCAGGTGCTAGGTCGATGGAGGAATGGCTAGGAACTCTGTGCGGGGGCCTGGAGGCCAATTAGGTTGACTTAAGGGCTACCCCCCGTCCACACTGGCTTCAGTTGACTTAATAAGGTTGACTTAAGTCTTAGGTCGACCTTCAGAGGTGGTGTTATTAAGTCGACTTAAGGAAGCGCTTAAATTGACCTAAGGCTCCAGTGTGGACGTCCTTTGAGTGGATGAGGAGAGCAGTAGGAAGCATTCCTGGCCAATCAGAACCTATCCTCTTGAGTGCTTGTACAGTTGGGAATAGAAAGGAACAATAGAAATGAAGGTCCAACAACATTCATAATTATTTATTAGTTGTATTGTGGTAGCACTGAAGACACTACAGCCATAGACCAGCATCCCTGTACTAGACACAGTACAAACATATCATGGAAAGGCATTTCTGACTGGAACTGAATAATAGTTTTTCATCCCAAAGGTCCTGAAGTATTTATAAAGTGTATAAAGAAATCACTCAGCCCATCACTGAAGTGCATCACCCTCTGAGATTTAACCCAGTACCTTTTCAGTAGCGCACAAAAGAACGCTATTGTATCCAGCTGAAACTGCAGAACATTTAAGATGTGAACTTTGGCATTTGATTGGAAGTGTTTTTCAAATGATGATGACTGCAAGTACCTGTCATGAGGTAATGTCTTTATGGGACCAACTTCTAGTGCTGAGAATGACAAACTTCAGCGCTTACACAGTGCTCTTCTTCAGGACATAGTGGTTTATACAGTGTTTGTCATATTTAAAGAGTTATGGAGGCTCTGCCATTTGGTAATACTGTATAGAGTGCATGACATGATGTTGGCTTGTTCTTTTATTAAGTTACACAGAGGTAGTAATCAAAATATGATATCAAAGCCAAATGTGAACTAAAGACCCCTACAATGTAACTTGTAGCTGTACTATTTTTTAGTAAAGAAGATTGACTCATTGAGGCTAACAGTCCCAGAATGGATTGCTCCAACCAGAAGAGCCATACCGTTATATTAAAGGGCAAGATGTCTGCAACCAGAGCTACTTTATACATAAGATAGCTCTTAGGCTCATGACTGCTAAACAGAGTATATCTGGGGTAGCCTGCTATCCTGAATAAAGTACTGGTCACATCTGAGATCCACAGTTCAAGTTTATTTTACAGTAGTTATGGGTCAAGATTAAAATGCTCACCCTAGATGTTGCTGCTAACCAAGGCTATGTCTACACTTGTAATTTTAAATTGACTTTAGCTAGTCGACTTAGTTAAGTTGACTTAGTGCGTCTACACTTAAAATTAAAGTCGACTTTGGGGGGAACTTACAAAGTCGACCTAGAGCATCCACACTGGATGCGTAGGTCAACTTCTAGGGGCTAGGGGGACCTAGGGCAGGTCCACAGGGGCAGGGGGACACCTGTACATAGGTACAATGGGGCAAAGGGGGTCAGGGACCCTGCCAGGATCCCCCTGTGTCGTCCCCCCAGCAGGGAGGGCATTGATGTAGTCCTGGGATAGCCTCAAGTCAACTTAGGGCTATCGCACGTCTACACTGGCTTAAGTCGACTCTAGGGAGTTGACTTAAGCCTTAGGTCGACTTATTTCAAGGTTTTATAAAGTCGACTTTATTTTCCTTAAGTTGACTTAAGCAAGCTGCTTAAGTTGACTTAAGGAAACTGTAGTGTAGTCGTGGGGTAAATTAAGTCGACTTAAGCAAGCTTAAGTCAACTTAATTTTCAAGTGTAGATGCACCCCAAGTGCTCAACTGGGTATGGTCAATGGGATTTAGGGTGCTTGGCATTATTAATTCATTCCTTTCAAATACCATAGTCAAGGATAGTATTCAGAGCCAGTGTTAGGCCATTTTTAACCATCCTGATGAAAAGGATCTGTCTCTTTGGAAAGGGTACCAGTCAGGAACACATTGAATATTCTGGTTTTCATCATTTAAGATCTCCATCTCATTTTTGTTCAGAAATACAGAGTTCTTTGGTTTGTTTACATTCAGAAGTTGCTTTCACCAATGTGTTGCTTTTGCAGTTAAAATATGCTAATTAGTTGGTAATCAAATATATAGCATGTCAAAAGATTTTATGTCCAATAGAGAGATAGATTATGAGAAATGAACAACAAATAAAATGTAGCTTTGTTTTGTGAATTTGGTTCTATCATTTAAGGATTTGATCTTCCCAAAGTGCTGACCAATCCTAGAGACCCTCAACATCCTTTCATAACAAGGGGGAGATAAAGGCACTCATCATTTGGCTCAACTGGGTCATTAGCCTTTCTGTGCTGTGTTGTCCCCATCTGTAAAATGGAGACAGAACTTACTAACCTCAATGGCTTGTTGAGAGGTTTAATTAATACATTTTCTCTGCTGAGTCAAATACTGAAGCAATACTGAAGAAATTCTGAGGGGTGGCACTGTACTTTTGGACATTTCATCTTTGGAAAGACATGGAAACCTAGGTCCCTGACCACTTGGGATTAAAACTCATGGCACTTCAGAAGAGGAAAGGGTATTTGTTAAATCTGGAACACTAGCCAAATTCTAACTCATTTAATTATTTCCTGCCCACCTACTTTTCTCCTACAATGTCAGCTAGATATCATATTCTTCACTTCCCACCCTGAACTATTATGGAATATTGCTCTGTTGCACTGCTAAACCTATAGGCTATGTTTACACTGGCAAGTTAGTTCCAATTAAGGAAGCTTAATTCGAACTAATTTAAGCCTTGGCCACACTAGGCTTTCATTAGTTCGAATTAAGGGCTTCCTTAATTCAAACTAATAAATTCGATTATACCTTTCGAACTAACGCTTAATTCAAACTAGTTAGTTCGGATTAAGTCAATGTGGCCATATTAGTTCAAACTAACTGCTTAGTTCAAACTAACCCGCACATTGAACTTAATGCAACTGACTAATTCGAACTAAGCAAGTGCCATGCATGGCACTTGCTTAGTTCGAACTAAAATTCCAGTGCTACCATGCTAGTTCAAATTAAGTTAATTTGAACTAACTAAAATTAGTTCTAATTTGTTAGTTCGAATTAACTAATTCGAACTAACTTTGGTAAGTGTAGACATAGCCATTGTGGGTTTCATGCCAGAAGTGGCTGCATTCCAGTGATGGAAGAAATGCTTCTTTGCATCTAGTTTGCACAGTTAGTGAATAAAGTTTGTAAATTGTTTTGGGATTCTTTAAGATGGAAGCTATAATTAAAGAAAAGTTCATTCTTGGCATTTTTGGGGTGGCTGACAACCAGTGATCAACCTAGTTTCCTAGCTTCTCTGGAATCCAGAGATACAGACAGGTATATTTTCTTGCTAGATTGGTACTAGTCTTTGTTAAGCCAGCTAGCTGATGGTTTACATGCCACACCTTTTCCTTTTGTTTGAATCATCTCTAACTAATAACATCATTACAGCACTTCCATGCAATTCCTCTGGAACATATTTCTGAGTTGTGCTTTTAGGAGTGTGGTGGGCAAACACAATCCCAAATATTCCTGTCCACTCTGTTACTGTGGAGCACTTACTTGAATGAACAATTGTCATTCTTGAAGGGACAAGGGTGTTCTTTGCTATGTGGGAAGCTGGCCCCCAAATGTTGGTTTCCCCCTCACCCCCCCCCCAATGTTTCATAGGTCTGTATGTGCCACTTGTTGCATCCCCAAGATTTTGTAGGATACGATATAATCACCTATAATGTTCTATAAGCTGGTTCAGAATGTTTCTGAAATTATGTTCTTGGTGATGGCCAAGGAGCAAATGCCTGTGATGCAATGAAATCACTAAAGGCGGGTGTCCTTTTCTACATCTCTCTTTGTGGTTTATTTGCAGACTGGGTAAGGGGCACATTTAAAACCACATACACTGAAAACTGTCTTGTCAGTGGAAATGTTGTTTTGTAGGAAACTGAGATTCATACAGAACTGTGGATCTGTTTTTTCATGTTTCTTTTCATTCATGATGTCCTTAGGGTTATTTCTTAACAGCTAGCTCCATCTCACCAGAACCTTTAAGAAAGCTTTCAGGACCATAGTCACCCTTGGAGAGCCACAGGGCATCTACCACCTCAAACCTGGTACACTGACTGTGCTCCACAAGGAATTCATCTAGAGAGAAGACCCCTCTCCATTAATGCTACCTGCTTTGGGGGTGTTGCTGGTTATGACACCCCTGTCAAAGGGGTCCTTACCTGCCCGCAGCCTCTCAAAGTGGACTGTGGGTCACTTGTGGTACATCCACACTGGAGCCTTAGGTAGACTTAAGGATGGTTAAGTCGACGTACAGACTGCTGTGTCCACATTGGGCACTTATTAAGTCAACTTAAGCACTTCCTTAGATCGACTTAATAACGCAACCTCTGAAGGTCGACTTAATGCTTAAATTGACCTTATTAAGTTGACTTAATCCAGTGTAGACAGGGAATGCCCTTAAGTCGACATAATTGGCCTCCAGGCTCCGGTGCAAAGTGGGACAGCTACCCACAATGCACCACTCCTCCATTGACCTAGCACATGCCAGTGTGTACGCTGGCAGTCGACTGGAGTTTTCAGTATGGACTCTCTAAGTCGACTTAAAAGGTCAACTTTAAGTCAACTTAAAGTCAACCTTGTTAAGTCGACTTAGCAGAGCCTGCAGTGTAGATGTGCCCATGGCGCCTTGACCAGAATCTATATAATTTCCCTGGCTAAGATCCTTGAGTGAATCTGCCCCACTGTATTTCAGACTCTCTCACTGGATACCTAAACAACTGCTTTCATACAAGACTAACCTCCATTTCAGAAGTAGTCTTTTATTGCCCCCTGAGCTAATTTAATGCTAGTTTTGGGATATGTTACTGTGTGCAAAATAGACAATAATAGGTTTTTCCCTCTGCTTTCAGAAACTTTGGAAAATGGACCCAACAAATGCGAAAGGTGAGTGAAGCGCTATCTTTGCCATTTAAATTTTTGTGTGCAATTTGTACCCTGGTCACATGTCATGGTAGAAATGTAATCTGTACTTGTAAATGTTTGTTGTTGCTTGAATCTAGCGCAGCTAACAGAAAAGGAACGAGCAAAGATGAAACATACTGGAAGGAGATCAATGCTGCGATGGCCCTAACAAACCTTGCCCAAGGAAAGGATAAACTGCAGGGAACTACCAGCCGCATCATTCAAAAATCATCACATATATCAGAAGTAAAGACTGTTAAAGTGCCATTAGTTCAGCAGTTTTGAGAAATTGTTACATTTTTGGGTCAAATGGACATTTCTCACAGCATTGGTTTTCAGTAAAATCCCATCCACAGAAATGAAGCAAATATTGAAAATAGATCCACTTTACATTACGGTTGGGTAAAAAATTAAAGTGCACTCTCAGATCCAGACTTTTTCATTGTATTAAATAAAATGTTCAATTTCTCCTATCAAAGGCATGTAAATTATAAAATAAAGTCCATTTTTATCTAAGTATTAACTTATTTTATATTAATCAAAGTGCGCATAAAATGTCTGCATTGCTATAACAATAAGTGCCTTGCTTTCAAAAAATAAGCTATAACGTGGGCATAGTACAACACACTTATGCCTCAAAATGAAAATGCCATTATGCTTAATCTTTGTATGTTATTCCAAATGGGCCTGAGCAGTCTAGGGCTGAACACATTATTACCGGAAGCCCTTGAGAGAATTGTTATGTATTTGACTTATGCAAATTGACTGTTGAATCTTAATGAAAATGTTATGTCTTTTTAAAAAAAAATCCACTGTATTATTAAAAATTGTGCAGTGTGTTTTGTTAAAGTGACTGTGAGGTTGTGCATGTTTCCAGCCTGTTTCTGCAGTGTGTTAAAATACCAAATTAAGTTCTTTGAAAAGTGCAATACTGTAGAAAACACACAGGTTAAGGAAATATTTCAGTCATTCAAATTAATCTGAATGCACACGTATGCACATGCATTGTGATAATTAGAGATCTGTAATGGAGAAGGTTGAAGTAAGGCTATCTATTCCTTCAGTTTGCATTTCAACCTTTATAAAGCTTTGCTATTGACTTGTTGAAGTAGTTATGTACATAAACAAAACTGCTCTCTTGTGGTACCAAACTAAACCTATGGTAATTTGTACTGGAGCCCAGCAACATTCCACAATGGAAACTCTTTTTCCTTTAACATGGCTGAAATGCTTTTATTTTGTACATACTGTATTAAATAAGGACAGTTGATTGACAATTCACATATCAATGGGGGGGAAAAGACATAAAGTTATATATACTTCAAGTTAAAACTGAAATTAAAAACATATGGGACATGAAACATTGAAAAAATATTAGAATGTATATTAGGAGGGGTTAAAGTCAATGCTAAACCATGCATTAAAAATAACATTTTCAGTCTCTAAACTTGACTGCTTTTGAGTGATATAATCAATGTAAAAGCAGATATTTGTGTTTAGTGTACAAGGTTTTCTAGACTTATTCAACAGTATCCTAACCAGTGCTTGAATAAACAGTGGTGATGCCAAATGTAATTTGTACTGAATTGGTTACAGAAAACTGGAAAAGAGCTGATTGGTTCTAGGGTTTGGATTCCTTTTCCTGTCCATTTTTATAGCTAGCCCTTTGCTCCTGCCCCTGTTGATGTTGTCAGCAAAAGAAAGATTGGGCCAACGGTGAAACTACCCTACAAGCATAGTCTGTTCCAGTTGCACTAAAATAGTTAAGATATATAGCAAATCTCATTCTTTTTGTGATTTCTAGGACATTTCCTGATGTAACATAATATTATGTTGGAATTATTTAGTGTACAATTAAAATGACTGATATGGAAATATTTTGTATATATATATTTTTACTTTGTTTTCTAAATTGCTGATTTGCATTGACATAAAGTGCCAAGCAGGAAACATGTCGTGACTGTATGAACAGTTGAAGTATACCTCTTATTGACTTGCATCATTATGTGTCTAGGATTCCATGACAATAATTTTTGATACCTGACTTACTGGATTTGTGTCATAATAATGTGAGTTTGTAACTAAGAACAGGGAGTAAATACTTCACTCTTGTTCATACTATTATAAGTTATTCTGGTATTAAATATTTTGAGATAATAAATTGTCTTGTCAAACTGTTCTGTTAGATATATGCTCTCTTTTTTTTTTGAGTAAATGGTAATACTTGTCATCTTGTTAAAAATGAAAAGGACTTTCAATGTCTTCTCTAGGATAAACTGGAGAAGACAAGATGTGTTCATCTTTTTTTTTTAAAATGATCAAAGCACACAAAACTAGCCTACAAAACATATCAAGTAAGTTTAACAATTAACAAATACTTGGCATAATTTTTTTTTACAATTTTCTTTAATTTATTTTTTTTCTATTGCTGCTTAAAATTTTCTGGAAACATAAAGGCTAATAAGTTGGATGTGTGGGTTTCTTTTTTAAATAACAAAGATCATGATCAATGCTGAGCCAACAGCTAATGGAGACTCAATAATTATTTATGCTGTAGGAAAAAAAGCCTTATTAGTATTGCTCTTTTTTGTTTCAGCATATGTAACCATTTTAATAAACTAAATAACTACAAACCACATCTTGCCAGTGTTGAAATAAATGGTCATTTCTCTCTCCTTAGTCATCATTTGCATGCCACATTTTCCCAGTTTTCATGTAGCACTGTGAGGTTGTTAGAATGGGGTGATGTATGTGATAAGTAGAGGGAGGAGTGAATTTGTAGATTGTCTGCTAGTACCTCCACTAATGAACAGTGGTTAAAGTATAATTTGACGGGCCCCGAAACCCTCCTAATCTCCGGGCCCCGTTCCCGTATTGTCTGGGCCCCCTTCATGCATGTGTGGGCCCCAGCCCAGGTAGGCATTTGCAACTACTTCTCAATACTACATGCATCAGTTATCTCTCCATAAAAATATTTATAATTTTATATGTCGTTTATGTCTATAGCAATTATTGTCACACACTAGCAAACACTGCATAATACAATAAGTATTGCGATTAACAACAGTGGGGCGTAGGATCTGCCAGGAGCCAGGGCAAGCCAGAACATGCGTTCCACTGGATTTTTCTATTTTTAGAGGCCCCGGAACTCTGCCTGCTCAAATTTGTGGGCCCCAGAACTGTGTTCCGGTGCGTTTCCCCCATACTTTAACCACTGCTAATGAATGAATGAATATAGCAGCTCAGTGCATCCAAGGCGCTAGTGGCTGCTTGGCGCTGTCATGGCTCACTGACTGACTAGCTCCTGGCGTTGTGCACTGGACTGTGGCGAGGCGAGTACACACAACCTAATTTTAGAATTTGGGAATTTTTCCTCAGCAGTCCCATGTTCGTGCTGATAGTGCTGTTCCTTACGTGCTGACAGATGGTAGGACTTGTTCTCCAAAGCTGGCACAGGAAGCCAATTTGAACCTCTATGTGTCAGTGAAAGTAACTGCTTGGCGAAGTTCCCGCTGTGGAAGGGTAACCAATATTAAGTCTGTCTGGCTATGTCTACACTTGGAAATTTAAGTCGACTTTAGCTAATTCGACTTAGTGAGTCTACACTTAAATTTTAAGTCGATTTTGGGGGGAACTTACAAAGTCGACCTAGAGCATCCACACTGGACACCTAGGTCAACTTCTAGGGGCTAGGGGGACCTAGGGCAGGTCCACAAAGGCAGGGGGGCACCCCTTGCCTAGTGCCAGGGCGTTCTGCCTTTGCCCCTTTGTACATAGGTACAATGGGGCAAAGGGGGACAAGGACCCTGGCAGGGCATAGGGGCAGGGTGAGCAGGAGTCCACCTGTGCCCCACCGGTAGGGAGGGCATTGGTGCAGTCCAGGGGTAGCCCTAAGTCGACTTAGGGCTACCCCACATCTACACTGGCTTAAATCGACTCTAGGGAGTTGACTTAAGCCTAAAGTCGAATTAAATCTAGGTTTAATAAAGTCGACTTAATTTTCATTAAGTCAACTTTATTTTCCTTAAGTCGACTTAAGCAAGGTGCTTAAGTCGACTTAAGGAAACTGTAGTGTAGACTCAGGGTAAATTAATTTATAAGTGTAGATGCAGCCTCTGGGACTCAGCTTGTGAAGGCAGTAGCAGAGCTCTAATGAGTCAGCACAGGTTTTTGGCCACACTGACAAGACACTGTCCTGAGCTAGCGCTTCCACGTTCTTGGGCTGCCCTGGATGCCTGTGAGCCGTGTGGTGAAGGGAAGTTTGCGGCTGACTCACCACTGCAGCTATGCCAGCTTTCTGTGGCATAAAGCCTGAGCTGTTTTAGCCTGATGCCATTCTGCGCCACTGTACACACTCATGCACTGGCATGAAGGACACGCGTTTGACTATCACAGATTAATATATGGGAGATTGATTTCTTCATCCTGCAGACTGAACGACACTGACCACCCCAGAGCTCGGAGGCATTTAGAGTTTTAAAAGTCGCGTCGGAATTCTTGTTGGGGAGTGGGATTAGGTGTGGATCATAGGCCTGTATGGCATTGCCTTGCTTTCGCATACTGTAATAGAAATTCAGCCCAGAGGTGGGATTGTGCTGCAAAACGTGGATCCAGATTTTGAACATGCCAAAGTTTCAGCATGTTTGACTCCAGGGTATGAGTGACTGCACCATGTAGAGCCAGGTCTGGGGGCAGAGTGTAAAAGCCACCAAAAATGTAAGGTTGTGGATCTAGTATTTTGGTTTGGGCCTTATTGCTAAACTCATTTTGTGTAATACGGAGGGAGGTAGCTGGCCACAATACAAATACATTTTTTTAAAAAACTACATGGAAAAGAGACACGGATGCTTAATGCTACAGAAAACTCCCCAAATGCTTCTGTTATATCAGCTTGGGCTATTAGTAGTGGCAGAGCCCCCACGTGGGAGGGAAAGAGACACTTTATGGGCTCCCAGAGCCCCTGGGGGGCCCAGCCCAGGCTTCAACCCTCATTACCAGGGGACCAGTGTTACCACTTCGTACTGGTCTGGGAGTGGAAGTGGTGATTGGCAGCAGAAATTAGACCTTGCTTGAGGCTAGTTTAACTCGCACATCTGACTTTTTAAAAGGAATTGAGATGTGAATTCTTAATGGCTGTTCTTTTTATATTTGTGCTCATGGTCACTTCTTCAGATTTTTATTTTCCCATTCAGCCTCTCTTGGACTTGCTTCCCGTCCATCTTTATTCCTGCTTCAATAATATCCTATTACATACCAATGGCAACAGGACCTTTTATGCCAAAGCATGTTCTTCTGCTAGATCCTTATGGGCGAAGGATGTATGATTTGAGTAGGGTAGCACTGAAGGAAAAGTCTCCCATTAACTGATATCTTTGTTCTCCCATCCCAGGGCTAATTAATATTTTTCAATATTTGAATGGCTTAAGAGCGTGCTATAAAGACTGTCCAACCAACAAACTCCACCATCTATCACTAAGTTATTAACTATTACTGCCTTTGGCTATCTTAACTCCCTAAAGGACTGTCAATTTCACCATAACTACGTAAGGACTGCCAAGTCTCATTTTATGAGCTGCTGTTGAGAGTTTAGTTACTTAAGTCTGATGTTAAACAATTTTTATTGGTACTTCATGCCATATGCTTGATTTACGATGCTGTAAATAACCACAAATTAGGGACGTTTCTTTCCTTTACAGTAAAGGCATGTTATCTTGAAAGGCTGAAAGATGGCTTTCAGGTAAAGACCTATAGCTATTCCCAGTTCTACCACAAACTTCCTGGGTGAACTTGAATAAGTCCTATGGCGCAGGAGTTCCAGGGAAGCTATGGAGTAAACATGAAACAAAAGTGTTCTTTGCCTACTCTTGGACCCCAGCTAGCAGCCAACCAGGGACTATGCAATGAGCAGTGGGTAACAAGAAGAACAAGCATAGCAGTTGGAAATATACACAGCATCAGAAATGAATATAATGGTCAACATCTATGGAAAAGTCACATCAATAATAACATGGCTACTTAACCACTGCTGTAGAAATGGCATGTATATGAGACTAAGGGCAACCAGTGTATATTCTCCCACAAAGGGTGTGTGGTTCAGTAGCTTCTCTTCTACTATTGCCTTTCTGTGTCCCTGCTTCACTTTCTCCTTGTTCAGCAGAATTCATTAATTCATTTATGTCTGCCCTACCAAGTCAAGGAATTCTATGTCTCACAGAAGGAGTAACATTTGCAGGGGCTTATTTCAATGGGCTAGCAATCTGGTGGACACATCTTGATCTTGTCTTGCCCAGGACAAGGGCCATCTCTAAGGGTGCATCTACACTTGTAAATTAAGTCAACTTAAGCTTGCTTAAATTGACTTAATTTACTCTACGTCTACACTACACCTTCCTTAAGTTGACTTAAGCAGCTGCTTAAGTCGACTGAAGGAAAATTTAAGTCGACTTTACTAAACCTAGTTTTACGTCGACTTGCTGTTTAAGTCAACTTTCTAAAGTCGACTTAAGCCAGTGTAGACGTGGAGTACTCCTAAGTCGACTTTAAGTCGACTTAGGGGCTCCAGGGCTTCCCTACTGCCCTCCCTGCCGGGGGGGGGCTGACACAGGGAGAGCCTGGCATCCCCCCAAAAGGCAGGGCTCTGCCCTGCCCACCCTGCCCCTATGCCCTGCCAGGGTCCCTGTCCCCCTTTGCCCCATTGTACCCAGGTACAATGGGGCAAAGGCTGAGCCCCCTGGCACTTGGCAAGGGGTGCCCCCCCACCACCATGGACCAGTCCCAGGTCCACCTAGCCCCTAGAAGTTGACCTAGGCCTCCAGTGTGGACGCTCTAGGTCGACTTTGTAGGGTCCCCCCTAAGTCGACTTAAAATTTAGGTGTGGACATGTTAAGTTGACTTAGCTAAGTTGACCTAAATTAACAAGAGAAGACATAGCCTAGGGCTACTTATGTGGAGCTGAGAACACTGCATTTCTTCATGATGACCCTATTGGAAATTCTCTATGGGGCTCAGTAGAATACGTTCTAAGGGATAATTCTCAATCGCCTGAGAAAGAGAGAAGGAAGGAGCTAAACAAGCAGAGTTTTCCATCAGTGTTCTTGCGGGAGTCTACATGATTTACTTGCTCATTCATTGGGAACCCAGAATTGTTGGCTTACCTCTCAAACAGTGCATACAGAAATTATTTTATTTAACACCTATGCAGCATGGCATAAAATGAGGACCCTGGCCACAACCATTATAGACTGCAGCTGATGATCACACATAAACACCGTATTCACTTTTCTAGGGAGCATGTCCCACCTCAGGATCCTTTGGGGATATGTGTGTGCCTTACATTATGCTTGGCTGTGACAGAAAGTCAGCTATCTTGTGGCACCTCTGAATGTTTTTGGTTGGCTCTTTTCCACTGGAATGGTTATGTATTGTGTTGTCCTCACTATGGAATTCAGAAAGTCTGTCAGGTGTTGTGAGGCCACAGATTGACTTATGCCAAAGATATCCAAGTCAAGTCTTCTAGAAGGACCTAGGGACTGTGAGATCCACCAGATCATGTTGTTTCTCAGATATTAACAATGTAACCTAGCCTGTCCTGAATTTGGTCCTTGTCTGATCCACTAGTTTCCTGTTACTGAGAGGGCGGTGGCAATTTCTTCTGACAACAGGATTTCACCTCCAGCTCCAGCCTGATCTGCATGTCCATGGACCAGGCTTCCTGCCAGTCCAAGAGAGGTGTCATCTTTGACTTGACATGATAACACTATTTCAGGTGTGTCTTTTCCCCTCTTTTTCTGTCTTCTCTATGTTTGTCCGTCTGCTTATATTTGGTTGGAGGAAAATAGTGTAGCAGAATTATATCTCAGTAAGTAACTGCATTAATACTTACATCAGCAGTGGAGAAAAGTATGCGAAACAGAGCTGATTTTAGAAACCATGTTTTTCCTTGTACACTTAGTAAATAAAGAGAAAGTTTAACACTGAGAGTGGGAAGGGTTATTGGTTCCTGAGCAGCTGAGACTTACAGCCCAAAAAGAACCTACACATATTGCACTAGCTAGGGAGCACTCTGAAGATAAAATCTACCATGAGTGTGATATCACTTGGCCAGTGGGGCACACACAGCAGGAGAAGGGTGTGAGGAGCTCATGCATTTGAACTACTTTCCCTCGCTAAACAACTCTTAATGGATTTTTTCCATTTTCTCTCTGTAGTCTGTTGCAATGGTGGAACTCACAAAGCTGCTGTGGAGGTGAGAGAGGAGCTTGGAGATGGGACAAAACTAAAGTTAGGTTGACTTAAGGAGGCTTAAGGCTTGTCCCCAGGAGCTGAGGCTCTCCTAGTTGGGAAGCCGAGGCTCCAGAGGAGACTTGGCTCTCCCTTGACCTATCCAGTCGACTTAGAGAGTCTAATGTAGACTCTCTAGGTTGACTTAATAAGGTTGCCTTTAAGTCAATTTAAGAGTCTTCTGTAGACTCGATAAGTTGACTTAATAAAATCGACTTAACTTTCTGAGTATAGACATAGCCTTAGGGAGGGTATATTACACCCTCCAGTTGCACTTAGGGAGCAATCGCCACCCTTAATGATCCTGTTCTCCCTCCTTGATAGCCTCATATAGGAATTGTCTACAAGTCTGTACACTGTTGGGTGCACTTGACACATTCAGGGTCTACCCAGCTGTCACTCAGCCAGATATAATCCTTACCCTGTGCTAGAATGACAGGTGAGACATATACATGGCAGTAGAAAGCAGAATGAGTCATAGATGCCACAACCTGTGGCGCAGAGGGACTGTATTGTACTTGTGGGTTTCTGCTCAAGATTACCTTTCCCCTTCATGCTTGCTGAGCCTGGAGGCAACAGGACAGTGGTTCAGAATTTGGCCCACTGGTTATTGGTGAGATGAAGATGATTGCTGTTGATTAACCAAATTAAAGAGTTTAATTAATATTGGCCAATATTTACAATATTGGTGCCTAACACCATAGTGTGACAGCTAAGACAATTTCCTGCCACACCCTTACATTTCCTGCAGCCAAACCTTACTGAATTAAGTTTAAGCATCATAGGAGCACATTGTATTAGAAATGCAAATGTTTGCATGTTACTGTGTGTTTGTATGCAACTTGTCTAGGAGACATGATTGATGTAACCCTTGGAAAGTGTTATGAGCTTCATAGTACTCTTTTAAACAGTGGGCCAAGACAAGATTGTACTGTTAGGTAGGTAGGTTTCCTGGGAAATACTTGGGAGGAGGGAAATGCAAATGTCTACCTCCAGACCTGCTCTTTTGAAACTTCATCCGTAGGAAGGGACCTTTGATCCTGGGAAGAGTAACTGGTAGATAAACAGCACAAAGGGGTAACTCACAGTCATGCGTGTTCTTGTTCTGAGTATGAACTCCTAACCACAGACCTTGTGGGTTTTGAAGGACCATTCGCCAGGCAGAGCCCTGATTGGAGTTGGGATGGTCGCTGGTGTCTAGGTTGTTGTATTATTTTAATATGGTTTCTCTGGAATGCTTTCACGCAGGAATGTGCTCACTTAGAAAGAGCTGTTACTGAAACTATGGCAATTATGCTGTGTGTGCCCTCTCTGTGGAGACAAGTAAAGCAGTCCTGTTTAAAGATCTGACTTTGCTGGAGAATTCATAGTGTAGGCAGGGAACTGTGTAGCCTCACAATACCCTATTCAGGAGGGAGAGAGAGAAACATCTCACAAGAGGGTTTGGCCAGGGAATTGGAAGCCTAAGAGTGGGTGCCCTTGCTGGCTCAGAGAGGGAGAATATAGGTGCAGTTGCCCTGAATTGTGACACACAACTTGACAACTAAATAATGGCCTGATTTTTGAAAGTCCTGAATATCCAACAGTTCCCACTGATGTCACTGGGAATTTCTAGGTGTTCAGCATTTTTGAAAATCAGGCCAGTAATTTAGGTGCCAAAATGTGCATTTGGGAGCTTAATGTTACACATCTATTTTTTAAAAAAATGTTAGCTATTATGTTTAACAGATTCATCGGGGCAAAGTTACTAGAGCTGAAGGATAGCTCTGGAGCACATTGCACTGTTCAAGGACTTGGGAACAAGCTCAGGACTCCTGCTGCTCTCTGGGTTCATGAAGAGTAGGCATGCTTAGATTGAAGATGAAGACGGCAAGCACATAAGTCTCTAATATTGCTCACCCTTAATAACAGGGCTTGTTGTTTAATGCCAATAATCATACATTCCTCCTTCCAGACCTGAAGGTAAGGGTCAAGATCACTCTGAGTAAAAAAGGAACCAGGAGAAGACACAAGGCCACAGATCAAAGAGGTGGATATTGCCCACACTAAAAATGTTAATTAACAAACAACAACAAAATAGGACACGAATTTCTGCATGGTCATGGTGAGCAGGAAAATGGTAACCATAATGTTCTAGGTGGTCATAGATTTGTGGCAATATTTTATTGGCAGTGAAAGTTTTATAAATCATTGGCTACGTTCTTGGAACAGATATCAGCTTAGGAGGATGTCTGTGTATGAGTAGTATAAAGACTTCAATCAGAGAAGAACAAGGCTAGCTCAATGGCATAGGTAAGTCCATAGAACCATTTCTGAAAGTTATGCTCTACTGAAAAAGTTCAAAGTGTTTGTCACTTTGTTTGAAATGTGTAGCATGTTAAACTGAGCTATACATTTACATGCACTCTAATGCCTTTTAAATAAAAACCAAACTTGTTTCTTATAAAAACACATTTTCACAAATGCTATCATAACCAAGACAATTTAAAATAAAAGCATTTATGGTGTGAACCATTATAAATAACTCACTACATTAAATATAGTCTAAGGAACATCACTCAGGGTTCCCTTTAGAAACAAAAATATAGGGAGGGCAGTTGAAACCTTTTTGCAATTTCCTCATAGGCAGCTGTGGTGGGAATTCTATACCCAATTTATAACATGAAAAATCCCTTGTATCTGTTTCAAAAGGACATATACCAGCATGAGAGCAGGATTTAGCAGAGCATGGATTTATAACCGAACATTAAATATGGGTATGTGGAAACATTATTATGTAAACTAATACTTAGCTACTTTTTGCTACATTCCCTCAACAGCAACAAAATGGTAGCACAGAAACGAGATGCCAAATGCAATTTTTTAAAACGTGTTTTGCAAGAACAAAAAGAAAAATAGTCTTCTGTGCATTGAGGACAATTAGTTACCTTTTTTTTCAAGTGGGAAGTGTTATAGCATTCATTCATTCATGGATTCATTCATTCTTTTTTTCTTAATTGACTAAAATTCAAGGCTGTGTCATAAAGATCTCCAGCTAACATGGTGTGTGCAGTTACAAAGATAAAGAGTTAGTGTCAGAACTTCTTTTTCTCTTGTGACGTCTTTAATGTTGCCAGATTCTGCTTCTACTGAAGTCAATGGAAGTTTTGCCTTCAGTTTCAATTTCTAGTAAAAATAAGGTCCAGGTTTTTGTTTTGTTTTTTAAAAATACTTTACTAAGAATCTTTAGAACATTTTTGGAATCCTTGAGGTTTCTTGCTTTTCATAGTCCACTGTAGTAACATATACATTGCTCAAGTAGGAACTCTATCTGAAGAGGGCTGCAGTTTAGACATGTAGACTATAATAATGTTAAAGGTGGGTGTAAGTGGGGCCCAAACTTTATGCTAGCCCTCTGCATAGAAAGGAATGCCACCTTTTCAGAATGCAATATGGTGGGTTGGAGAAGACCATAAGACATACTGCTTTAAGCTGCAGCTAGGGCCCCTTCATCTGTGCTCTAAGCTCTTTGACCAGGGCCCCCCGTGCGCTAATCTCTAGCTCTGGTTGAACTAGAAACCTCCAAAGCTAAAAGCCTGAATCTTTACAGCTTGAGCTAAACAGCCCAGAAACGCAATACTGCCTGCAGGTCAGATATGCACTGGTCAGTGGGTTACATACATCCACACTCACATACTTACTCCAATTTCTTGGGGTGGAAAACCAGTCCACTTTTAGTTGAGGTTCCCTTATACATTGGTAGTCAGTGTGGCTTCCCAGAACATAGGCAGTAAATCATAACAGTCCACCTTAAAACTGTGGCATAGCAGCAGCAATTTTAAGCGTGTAGACTTAAACAATAGACTATTCCGCTGCTAAATCACAGCTGGTGTATTCTGTTATTAGCATATGTTTACTTTCCAGACTTCCATTGTTAAGAAGTACAGTGATATTTTTTGCCTGAGCCATTTTTCACTGAAAAATGTAGATTCAGCATTACTGAACTTTTTCACAAGTTGTGTTGGTTTCCTGAATCATTTAGTTAAACAATAATCTGAAAAAGTCAGCACATTTCATTGTGAAATGTTTATTTTTTTAAAAAGAAAAAGCCTTTTTAAATGGTCACACTTGAAACAAAAACATTTCAGTTTGATTTGAACAAAACTTTTTGTTCAACCCAAAATAAATTTATTTTTAGATTTACCAAAAACATTGGAATTTTTTCATTTTCAGGTCAACCCGAAATGAAACTGGTCGTGTTTTTTTAGAATAGTGAGAGAATTTAAAAATACTTTATTCACTCAGCTCTAGTGAGAAGGACAAGAATTTGCAACACTATTACCAGGGCAAATCGCCTAGCCGCAAGGGAACCAGTACAGCAAAGCACCCTGTTTCTCCAGCTTTCCAGATTCTAAGTAAGAGGTAAGAGTTGCTCCTTGATGGAAAACAACGTACTTGAAGAAGAGGGAAGAGGGCACAGGAAGAGAGAGCTACATATGTGAAGAGAAAGGTTAAAAACTGCCAGAAGCAAAGAAGGTGCAGTTGAGCAGATCATGAGATAAATGGATTTTTGGTTCTGGGTACATGCTCTTAGGCCCCATAAAACTGATTAGAACATAACTCACCAGAGTGGCAGGAATATGGTGATAAGAATACGGAGCTGTGCCTTTTGCATTTTATGCAGCTGCACATGCTTTATAGAAGGATCAGATTGTATTCACTCTGTTGAACAGCATAGGAAATAAAACTTTCAGTCTGTTATGGAATCTGATGCACACAGACACACCAGGCACAAAAGCACTTGAAGAGAATCTATAAAGCTCCAGAGCCGCTGGTGACTGCTGAGGGATTCTGATTATAGAAAAGAAGCCAAGAAGAGGAAGGAATAAGTTTACAGTTTATTGCAGTCTTAAACATGGTGAACACAGTGTTAACTGTTGCCTTTTGTAACAGGCTGGGCTAGGGTCTATCTAGTTAAGTAATGGTTAAAAAAAAAAAGTGCCTATTGTTTGAGCATTGTATATCATACCTCAAGGTCCCAGACATTGCGGCCAGAGAATCCCTAGTGGTGAATGTGTCTAACAAAGTTCACAAGGTAGAAGAATTTTCAAGCCCCATAATACTACTTGAGAATGTTACTGATGTGACTAGATGGGTCACTCAAAAGCAAGGACCAGGCATTGTGCAAAGACTTGATGTGCTGACCGTGGGATGGAAAGGGACATGTTGACTGCATGTCTAGGCCTAAGGACATGGCTGCAGGCAAGAGGTAGTAAATGGGGCAAAGGGAGGAAGAAATGGAAGGCGAAGGATTGTCAAATTGTGAAAACGAAAGGGGCTAAAACTGGAAAAAACAAAACAAAACAGAGGGAGCAAGCAACGCAGGAAAAAAAAAACCAAACCCTCTTCATGTCTTCACTATGGTAGGGCCTTTTTTGTAGATCTGGGTAATTCCATTATCTCAGGCAGTCGTTATAGCAAAGTCAATCACCTTTTGTGTGACCCGCCTAATTTTCAAAGCAAATTGCCCTTCATCTTCAACATTCACAAACTAGATTGTCATTCTTTGTAATGAAGGATGAGCCATGGGCTGTCTTCCCTAACCCTCCTCCCGCCCTCAATCTTCTGTCCTGTTCTCAAGATGTTGACATGCAGGGTCACCTCCCTCAAATTTTGCTCCTTCCCAGAGCCCATCATGGTAACTAATCTTCTCTTAAGCTTTTCCATAGCCCCTTATTCATGGCTCTTACCCATCCACTCCTCTCAGGAGGGGATCCAAGGCTGCCTGTTACCTTGACCTCGTCCAACTGTCCCAAGAGTCTTCCTTCAAGTCCTTCTTGAATCTGCCACACCCTCACCAGATGAACCCAGGCTAATAGAGGCTAATAGAGCTTTAATTCACCCCAACTGCTCCTGGGTGCAGTTTAGACAGCCCATCACAGACCTGTTTCACCTTTCATCATTGTCATGCAAAATTCCAGACAATTCTTAACACTTCTTTGGACCAGCCACCCGCCTCCCGGGGTCTTCAGCCAGGGTTCCTGCAGGGGATCCCCTCCTGCCGGAGCCCTGGCTGGGGAGCCCTTCTACCCAGGACCATGGCTCCCCTGGCAGGGAAGCTGCAGGTCTTGGGGAGAAGGGAGCAGGGGCTCCCCAGGACAAGGGAGTCACAGTGACTCCCTTCTGCCAGGGAGCCATGTGGTGCTCCCTTGTCCCCCCTGCCTTAAGTTGACCAAGTCGACTTAGGGCATCTACACTGGCTAAGTTGACTTTAAAAAAGTTGACTTAGACACTAGTTCGAATTATAACGAGGTGTTATTAATTCAAACTAGTTTTTCCTTAATTCGACTTAAGGAGCATCTTAATTGATGCTTATTGAAAGTGGCCAGAGATCTGTGTAGGC
Organism: Pelusios castaneus; assembly: GCA_007922175.1. NCBI lineage: Eukaryota > Metazoa > Chordata > Testudines > Pelomedusidae > Pelusios > Pelusios castaneus. Next base: position 9,862,845 of record ML685840.1, on the reverse strand, counting down.
CTACATGTCTATGGAATGTGCAGCCAAGATGTAAGTGAAATGTTCAGCCAGTCTGCCTAGACAACTACACAGTGATAAAGGAATTCTATTTCTACCTTTTGAGTTCAAAACTCTTTCGCAGTTTAATGGGGAAGAGGGTCATATTAAATCAGTACCATGCCCTCCAGTTACTAGAGATTTAGAAAAAAGATTGATTTAAACCATGAAAGAGCCTTATTATCTTTGTTGATGAACAACTCCATTTATACATAAAGGTTTGCTAGGTTGCTACCTTACTGAAACACCACCTCACATCATTACAATGGAATCTCCAGTACTTCTAGCTGGAGAACATTTGGACATTTCTTTCAGCTTACTGAAACTATTGGGGATGATTCCTAAGGCACAAGAATGACAGGTCCAGATATATCTTGGAAGATGTAAGTCAATATCAGGGCAAGTGATTGCTCACAACTATGTAACAGTTTACATGGTTCCTGGTTATCTCTTAGCAAGACAGAACGAGTGTCACGCACAATGAGCACGCAATAGGCCTCACATACCAGAGACACGTTGCTTAGTTTTCAGTGGGATTCTGCCTGTCCCTAGAGGAGGACAACATAGGTATGAGAAGATTCTGGTGATCAACAGATGGCTCAGATAGTGGTGTTATAAGGAGCACTTTGGGATATATGGGCACTGGGAGGCGTTCATGAGCAGAAGACTGTTTGGTTGGGATGAGACTTCACCTGAGGGAAACAGACTTCTAGGAGGGAGGTTAGCTTGATTGATTAAGAGAGTTTTAAACTAGGGAGTCTGGGGAGATGGTTGGGAGATGCCCGGACAATATCCATGCCTGATATTAGCATTGGCTATGTCTACACTTGTTAATTTAAGTTGACTTAGTATGTCTACACTCAAATTTTAAGTTGACTTAGAGGGGACCCTACAAAATCGACCTAGAGTGTCCACACTGGATGCCTAGGTCGACTTTTAGGGGCTAGGTGGACCTGGGACAGGTCCATGGAGGCAGGAGGGGCACCCCTTGCCAAGTGCCAGGGGGCTCAGCCTTTGCCCCATTGTACCTAGGTACAATGGGGCAAAGGGGGACAGGGACCCTGGCAGGGCATAGGGGCAGGGTGGACAGGGCTCTGTCCTGCCCTGTGGGGGGGCATGCCATGCTGTGGCTGTGGCAGCCACACTGGCAGGCAGGACAGTGGGGAAGCCCTGCAGCCCCTTAGGTCGACTTAAAGTTGACTTAGGGCTACTCCACGTCTACATTGGCTAAGTCAACTTTCTAAAGTCGACTTAGCCAGCAAAGTCAACTTAAAATGAGATTTAAGAAAGTCAACTTAATTTTTCCTTAAGTCGACTTAAGCAGCTGCTTAAGTCGACTTAAGGAAAGTGTAGTGTAGACACAGAGTAAATTAAGTCGACTTAAGCACGCTTAAGTCAACTTAATTTACAAGTGTAGATGCACCCTATGAGTCTGAGCAGTTCTTCCATTCCAGCACTATCTCTAATATCAGTGTCAGCAGATGGCCCTTGGTCAACCTGTTTTCAACAATAACTGATTTTTTTGTAATATTTGCTTTGAATACATCGTGCCACAATTTAAAGTTTCTGTTCCTCATGTGGGTACATCATAATTCCTGGGCTAAAGCAGAATTCATTTTCTTGTTAATAATACCTTCATTTTCTTGTTAATAATAGTCAAATATTAGATCATTCCAATGGGGGAAAGAAACGTGTTACATGTAGCAATGGTGTAGTTTTGCATGGAAGCAGACCCACCACCAATAGTTCTGGGCCCTAGAGCAGAATGCTTAATGGCCCCCCTAGGAAGGGAAGGCTGAGATCTGAGTGAGCTCCTGCTGGAAGTTTTTACTTATTAATTATGTGCCGTGCAGGTTCCTGGGCAGCTGAGGAGATGGTATCGGTTACTCAGCTTCCCAGGTCACTTGAACTCCCCAAGGAGATTATTGATGAACCCAGGCAGCTGAGTAGCAGATAACACCTCCTCAGCAGTCAAGGAACCTGTATGGATCATAATAAATAAGCTCAGCTCAGGGGAAGGGCAGAAAGTGCAAATGGTGAAGGCCTCAGGGGAAGAGAAGGATGCAGAGGAGAGGAGGATACATAGATAGCTATCCTCACCTCTGCTCAATCCCTATTAAATGGCTGAGCCCCTGGGCAATTGTCCCCTTGTCTGTCAGCATCAGCAGGCCTGCAGAGACTGAATATTTCACAATAACATTGTATATAAATATAATGGCCCAGATCCTCAGCTGGTGTAAATTGGCATTAACTTTGTTGGTACCAGTGGAGCAATGCTGCTCAAAACCAGCTAAGGATCTGACCCAGTGTTGAAGAATAAAGCAAGAATATGGTTGTTGCTGATCTCTGGCTCTTGTAGTCTGTCCTCATTTGAGAGGAAAGTTTGGAACACAAACAGGATGCACCATATGGCACAGCTATCTTTGTCACTCCCATCTGCGGCATGTCACCAGGAGAATAGCTGGGACCAGAAACTTGGCAGCTGAGAGTCAAAGAGGGGTCACTGTGGAAAGAATGGGGCAAGAGAGGCAGAATAAGACAAAACTGGAAAAGCAGATTGTACTTTTTTAAGCACAGGTTGAATTGCTCTTGTTATATGTGCCTGAAAATACAGAGACAGCATGGAATATGGGAACCTTGAAACGGGAACCTGAGCCCACAACCACCAATGGGGATTCCAGCCAAGCCATTCTTTTTTTTATTTATTTTCCCATGCCATAGAGTGTAAGAGTCCATTTACTCACAAAAATATTTTATTCTTATATTTTGAGTACTGTCCTGCTGATCTTAAAAGTTTTAAAGGCCCCACAAGCCCTTCAAACGTGTAATACCACCTTTAAGCCAGTTTTCTTTCCCTTTGGAGTTGTGCAGCCCTGGGGTACGGAGTTGAGAAATGTTCGCTTCAATCGGGGGAGCAAGCTTGATGAATCATCCAACAGCAGTGCTCAAGTAGGAAAAGCACTCTCTTTTTACTTCTTTGTGCACTTTAAGAAATGTGTAGAACGTAGAGCTTTGAAACCCCCTAGAGAGCCATCGTGCTCACTTTCTTGGTCTCTTCAAGCTTGTAAGTCTAAGGGTGGTTCAATTAAAGTCCTTAAAAATTCTAACAGTAACATTCAAATGCTTAATTTTTTTTCCTCTGGACTTACAGGATTTCCATCCCTCTTTCTCATGTCATTCTCACTGGAATAAAATAACTGAATCACACACTGGTACATAAATATTGGCAGATTTTTAAACTTGCTGTTTGGTTTTTTTTCCCCAAGCCTATTGGGCAAACCGCCTAGAAGAGCTAAGTTATTTGCCAGAATTTGAATTTCTGGCAAAGAGCGCAGATCCAGTGCAAATCTCAAATCATATTTCAGAAATGCCATCCTTCTGCTGTGCCTTTCCAGCTTGCTTCGCTACAATGTAATGAGCATTATGGGGAACTGTGTTCCAGAAATGTGAAAATCGAAGTAGTGGGAAATGTACCAGAACCACCTTTCCACTTACATGGTCTCAGTTGTCCAAGAAACACAATTAATTAGTGTTATTGAGCTATTTAGCTCCCCAATGAAAGCTTTTTGAGTGATTATATGAAGAATCATTGGTAGAGTAGATTTCATGCTGAAGCAATTAGTGGAAGTTTTGATTCTATTCTGATAAGTAAAATACCAGCCTGTTTGGTACTTTGCACACATGGAAAACACATGCACTATTGACCACATTACATAGGAGTTTAGAATAGAGGAGCTGATGAACTACATGGAGATTATGTCCTTTTCAGGCACATAATGGGTCTGAATTTGAAAAGCAGCCTCTCATTTTGCTCCCGCACTGTTGATGGTGCAAATAATTGCAGGTGATTTTCTAGCACTTATGACTTTTCCACATAGGGACATTGCAGAAAGTTAATCTGAATTATTTGTTAAATCTGACTAATTAAATTACATTAAATCCCTCTGTGGACACTCTCATTCAGAATCGAAGTGACCTTAATTCAGTGTATCTTAATTCACTTTGGAAGTGAATTAAATTACACCAAATTAAGGCCGTCTCAATTCTGAATGAATGTCCACAGTCAGGATTTAATGCAATTTAATTAATCTCTGATTTTAGACATCTTTTATTCTTTGATTGAATACTTTAAGGCAGGGGCCCTGTTCCTACAGCACCTAATGGACTGGAAGATCTATGAGAAACAAAGAACAAATATCTAAGTACTATGCAATATGCCCACAATTATTTGTAAGTGCACTTTTTTGCATGCCCTATTGAATAACAAGAGCCTATTTTTGTAAGTCTAGAAGGAAGTTTCTGGGTTTGGCCCTGCACACAGATGAAATTCTCATCTGATCATTGCCAACACAACCCAGAAATCAGTTCTGGATTCCAGCTGAGGAATCAAAAGCAGTAAAATGCTGTTTAAGCTCTTCCCACAGTCTAAATTCCCCCCAATTCCCAAACAACATCCACAAATCTCAAAGTAGTGGATGTTTCTGATAACTATTTCTGTATTGATCATTTGATTAGTGTTGACATTTAATAGTCTTACAGACAGGTACATTGTTGCATAGGACAAAGATTCGGGGTGCAGCCCTGCACCAAACTCACATTTCCCAGCTCCCCACAGCTCACCTCATCCACACCTTGCCTAGCTCCCCTTCCCCTCCCGCACCTCACCCAGTGGGGCACAGTACTCACCCTCACTGCTTGTCCTGGACCTCAAGAAGAGGTTGAAACCACAGCCACCAGAGATGCCAGAACACGTTGCCTGAGCCTAGGCCATGTGGATGCAATGTTTTAAATGTCCTGCCACTGTTCTGCCCTGAGCCACATGCCTGGGTATGCTGAGGACAGGCAATTTTAAAAGACCCTGCTCTGGCCAGCTCCAGCTGAGCTCCCAGGAGACCAGGGCTGAAGGCAAGTCTGCACATGCATGAGCGCCAGGACTGAATGCAGGCTACATGCCATGGCCCATGGCTTGGGGCTCTCTGCAGTGCTTTCAGGGCATGGGCCCATGCCCAGTGACACCCCTGCTTAGAGACACAAATGCTAGTGTTTAGGGCCAGGTCCTTGGCTATGGCCAGGGAGCACACAGAAGGACTCAGAAGAGGGGTGCAATGACTTAAGCCACATTTGTACACCCTGAACCAGCTGTGTTTGCCAGGCTGGTCCCCCAGCATAAATTAGAGGTGCCTGGAAGGGCAAATATATCAGTCAGGCTAAGCAGGGAATGGGCACCCTAAGCCATACCACCTTTCCCATGGGGATCACCCTCAATACCAGCTGTAAAGAGTGGGGTGGCATAGAAGCAACTTCTTCATCTCTGCTCCACTGGATGAGCCCTCCATGATGAAGTAATCCTCCCAAGGGCTGGCCGTGCTGGCTTTTGGCCTATTTAGCACAGATGGTGCAATATAAGCAGCCACAGTGCAGCGTAGGACCAAGGGCCTAACTATGGCTGCGTCTACACTTGTAAATTAAGTCGACATAAGCTTGCTTAAGTCGACTTAGTTTACCCTGCGTCTACACTACAGTTTCCTTAAGTCGACTTAAGCAAGTTGCTTAAGTTGACTTAAGGAAAATAAAGTCGACAATGAAAATTAAGTTGACTTTATTAAACCTCATTTTAATTCAACCTAAGGCTTAAGTCGACTTTTTCAAGTCGACTTAAGCCAGTGTAATCCTGGAGTAGCCCTAAGGCACAGGGGGAGTCTGGCATGCCCCTCCACAGGGCAGGGCAGAGCCCTGCCCACCCTGCCCCTATGCCCTGACAGGGTCCCTGTCCCCCTTTGCCTCATTGTACCCAGATACAATGGGGCAAAGGCTGAGCCCCCTGGCACTGGGCAAGGGGTGCCCCGCCTGCCCCCGTGGACCTGCCCAAGGTCCCCCTAACCCCTAGAAGTTGACCTAGGTGTCCAGTGTGGACGCTCTAGGTCGACTTTGTAAGTTCCCCCCAAAGTCAACTTTAAATTTAGGTGTAGACATGCTAAGTCGACTTAGTTAAGTCGACTTAGCTAAAGTCGACCAAAATTTACAAGTGTAGACGTAGCCTATGATTCTATGACCCCTCCGGGCCCTCACCTGGGGCAGCGACCAGATTGGCCATGGCCCCGGCCTGGCCCAGTTCCCTCTAGCGTGCTCCACTACTGGCTCCTCCCAGCCTGCCTCCCTCCTCTCCAGTCTGTCTTGGACGTACATGACGCAGGAAAGAGGGCTGTGGTAAGTGATCTTTTTGAGTTGATGCTGCTTAGTTATGTGAGGTAGCGCTGTCCTTTTCTTTGTTATAGGAGGAGAGAGCCCAGCGCTAGGGGAGGGGAGGGAGGGAGAGAGGTGGGCGGCCACAGCCCAACTACCATCCAACGGCAGGGGAGCATGGGCCATTTCAAAAAGCCCTGCAGGCCACTTTTGGCCTGCGGGCCAGGGGTTGAGAACCTCTGCTCTAACATGTACCAGCATATAACAGGAGACTGTCAAAGCACAGAATATGCCCACCATGTATTCCAATACCCTCCTATGCTGGGAGGCCAGGAGATGAGATGTGAAGCTTTTTGGGCAGTTATATGGAAAAAAATGGCATTGTAGTCACTGTGCTTGGTTGTCACCATAAATGACCTCCAAAATGTGTCCCAAAATGCCCATCCTGACTGCTCTGGCCAGCAGTTAGAACTCCACTGCCCTACACCCAGGTACACAGTCCTCTACCCTTCCCTCTCTAAAGGCCCAAGATTTGTGAAATTCCACTTCTTGTTCCCTTGGCACGTATTGCTCACCTCACATCCTCTCATCTGACCAAGGTATCTCCATGCAACAAATGTTGTCCTGCTTGGATCACACCAGCACTGTTGGCTTTGCTGAGTATACAGGGAGAGGCGGCTGAGCTGTCCCAGTTCCGCTTCAGCCATAAGAACTTCAGTACTTACAGTCAGATTTCTTGTGGCCATTTGAAGAGAGCTATGATTAGGATAGCAGTACTGTGTGAAGATCAAGGAGGTGAGGCATGCCTAAGAGTCAAACCATCTCTCTATTTGGATAGACTGTTATCCAAATGGTTTCTCTGTTGCTGTGCCAAAGATCTGCCATTTCCCTAAGAAGATGATGTCATTGTTGTTGGTGACCCAACCTCTACCGCCAAGAGCCCTGGGACTGGAGACAGCAAACTTTGAGGACAAAGTCATAGACAAGGTTGAATTGGAGGGTGAGATGGGACAGGTGACAGGGTCCTCCAGTGCCATGGGGAGCCAAGACTTCTTCTTGACCCCAGAGGGTTCAAGCCAGTCCCAGCAGTCCGTCTTGGCCGTACATGATGCAGGAAAGAGAGCTGTGGTAAGTGATCTTTTTGAGTTGATGCTGCTCAGTTATGTGAGGTAGCACTGTCCTTTTCTTTGCTATAGTCTACAAGCAGATGACGGTATAGAACTATATAAAACTAGCTGTATTTGCGTGTGCTTCACTCTTCCCTGTGCAGTTAAGCAGTGTGGCGGAAAACTGTGTTAATGCACACTGAGATGTCATGGAAATCCTCTGCAGAGATCTCTAGGAAACTTTCCTGGAGGTAGTCACTAATCTTCTGCCAAAGGTTCCTTGGCAAAGCTTCTTTATTCCTTTCTTCGTTGCAGGAAACTTTCCCGCACCAATTGGCAATCACTTGTTCAGGGAACAAAGTGGCACACAGGTGAGTAGTGTATGGACCTAGTTTGAAGCTGCTTACATGCACGAGATGCACCCTTGCATACCCTCAAGAGTTAGATATCAGCTGCTATGCACCCCACTTGTGGAAAAGAGTTGTAGAGTTTACAATTCTGTCCGTAGTCGCCTGCAATCATTCCCGTAGAAAAACACCAAAACACTTTCCCCCATCTTGAGCGCACTCCAATCCTAGGCCGAATTCACCATGGCTATGCCTACACTTGGAAATTTAAGTCAACTTTAACTAAGTCGACTTAACTAAGTCGACTTAGTGAGTCTACACTTAAATTTTAAGTCGACTTTGGGGGGAACTTACAAAGTCAACCTAGAGCGTTCACACTGGGCACTGAGGTCAACTTCTAGGGGTTAGGGGGACCTAGGGCAGGTCCATGGGGGCAGGGGGCACTCCTTGTCCAGTGCCAAGGGGCTCAGCCTTTGCCCCATTGTACATAGGTACAATGGGGCAAAGGGGGACAGGGACCCTGTCAGGGCATAGGAGCAGGGTGGGCAGGGCTCTGTCCTGCCCTTTGGGGGGACATGCCAGGCTCCCCCTGTGCCCCCCTGGCAGGGAGGGCATTGGTGTAGTCCTGGGGTAGCCCTAAGTTGATTTAGGGCTACCCCACGTCTATACTGGCTTAATTCAACTTTTTAAAGTCGAATTAAGCCTTAAATCGAAGTAATTCTAGGTTTTATAAAGTCGACTTAATTTTCCTTAAGTCGACTTAATCAAGCTGCTTAAGTCAACTTAAGGAAACTGTAATGTAGACGCAGGGTAAATTAAGTCGACTTAAGCAAGCTTAAGTCGACTTAATTTACAAGTGTAGACGCAGCCCATGTTTGGAGCATTTGTCAAGTTGTGTGCATGCCGGGGGACAGTGAGAAAGAGGTGTATTTTACTGTAATGATTCAAAGCTGTGAGGGCGCTAACAATCATGCTTAATTCTTGCGCTTCTGGAGATGTGGCCTTCAGGAAACTCCTCGCCATAACAGCGAAGTGCCTCTGTTAAGAAAGCAACCGAGTGGGAACAAGCACAACATGCTTTCAATTCTCAGAGACCAAAAAACAAGAACAGAGAGTGGATTGGGAAAGTGATGGAGGAGCAATCTGAGTGGGTAAAGTCCCTAATCACACCGGAGATGGAACTAATGCACATTTGCCGATCCCTTCCCCACACCTCAGCTAATATAACATCGCTTCCTTTGCTCTCCTAGAACACCATCCATACATTTCTTCCAACCTCCCAGCCCACCTCAGTACCTGTTCATTCCACTGCTTTGGACAGCTTCCAAAATGATAGTTGGATTTACATATAGCTAGGAGAGCCTACATTGCCCTTCACTGTTTTCTCCCTCCCCACAAAACATTTTGTGCGTGTTCTGAATTGTTATTTAATAAAAACATACTCTCTGAAAGAAAAGCAATCTTTATTTGTCTCCTACACATGGTGGTTGCTGCTGAAATTAATGCAGGGGCAATTAGCTCAGTTGCAGAGCACAAATCACAATCAGGAATCATCCAGATTGTCATGCAAGGTGGCAGGCAACTTAACAAAGCGCAGTATAGTGTTGTATATAAAGACATATTACTGGTGTGCATTGTCAAAAATTGGGTGTCAAGGACGCTTTTATTTGAATATCCTATGGTGTACCCTAATAGACCCGATATCTGGTGGCTCAAAATCAGTCGCCAGGCAATCTGCCTCCACCTTGGGGGAAAATTTTCACTCTTCACCCCACAAATATTATGGAGCACACAGCAGGCAGCTATAACAATGGGAATATTTTCCTCATTTATATCTAATCTACCATTTAATGTACCAATGTGCTTTTAATCTGCAAAACACATATTCTATGGTCATTTGGCACCTGTTCAGCCAGTGGTTGAAGCACTCCTTGTGGTTGTCCGTATAAGGCTTTCTAAGCCATGGTGGGTTCCCAGGATCACTATGGGCATCTTGACATCCTCCATTGGAATCTGCTGATCTGGAAAAAAAAGTCCCTGCCTGCAGCTTTCTGAACAGGCCAATGTTCCTGAAGATGTGTGCATCCTGCACCTTCCCTGACTATCCTGCACTGATGTCTGTGAAATGCCCATGGTGATCCATAAGCACTTGCAATACCATAGAGAAGTGCCCCTTTCTAGTGATGTGCTCCACTGTAAGATGGTCCAGACCAAATTTGGGATATTCATGCCATCTATCCCATTGTCACAAAGCCATCCACTGTTTCACGCACATTTCCAAGAACCACTGTCCTTCGTAGCAGAATGCAATTAATGGCCTTGAACATTTGTGTTACCACAGCCTCTGTGGTGGATTTCCTGTCTCCAAACTAATTCATGCCCAACCTGTAGCAGTCTGAGGTCGCCAGCTTCCACATGGTAAGCACCATGCACTTCTCCACTGAGAGGGTAGCTCTCATTTTGGTGTCCTTTCCCCACAGTGCTAGGATGAACTCCACATACTGTTTCAGGAAGGTGGCTTTCAACATCCATAAATTCTACAGTCACTGCTCTTCCTAACAGACCTGCAAACTGATGTGATCTTACCGCTCAGTCCTTGTTTCCCATGCCCCAAAGTGACTATCCACCCATGTGCAGCAGCTCCAGGAATGCCAAAAGTAAGCTGGTATTATTTCCTTCCATGGCACACAGCAGGTCAGGCACCTCTGATTCCTGTTCAGATCGGGAGGTTGTGATTTATTGCATATCCATCCATGATGATGTGTTCATATTAATGACCAGAGCAGTGCAGGCTCCATCCTTTCAGACAGAGATGGCGGACACACAATAAACAGGGTCCATTGAAAAAATGCTGCAAAATGTAGTCAGAAACTCATGAAATCTCATGAAGGAATAGAAAAAAATGGGACGTAGCGCCCACATCCATGATGCACTGCAATCCACTCCTCCTTTTCACAGGGCCTATCTGCAGAAGGTGGTGAGTTGCACTGTGGGATAGCATCCCACAGTGCACTGCTCTCACTGTCAGCGCTAGAGCCCAAACTGTGGCTGTGTTCTGCTGACAGAAGGTGCATCGTGTGAACCAGGGGCGTCACTGACGTTGGGCCAACAGGGCTTGTGCCCCGATTGTTTTGCCCCGAGCTCAGCCTCCCTGTTAGCCAAGTTGAACACGGGGGCCATGCTCTGTGCTCTCTCTGTTAAGCGCTTACATACTGGGAGCTGGGGGTAGGTTGTTTTTAAATCCCCTGCAGGCTCCTGGGCTATGTCTACACTTGTTAATTTAAGTCGACTTAGTGTGTCTACACTTAAAAGTAAAGTTGACTTAAAGGGGAACTTAGAAAGCCGACCTAGAGCGTCCACACTGGACACCTAGGTCGACTTCTAGGGGCTTAGGGGGACCTAGGGGAGGACCATGGGGGCAGGGGGGGCACCCCTTGTCCAATGCCAGGGGGCTCAGCCTTTGCCCCATTGTACATAGGTACAATGGGGCAAAAGGGGACAGGGACTCTGCCAGGCTCCCCCTGTGCCCCCCCCCCCCGGCAGGGAGGGCATTGGTGTAGCCCTGGGGTAGCCCTAAGTCAACTTAGAGCTACCCCACATCTACACTGGCTTAAGTCGACTCTAGGGAGTCGACTTAAGCCTTAGGTCTAATAGAAAGGTGGTGTTATAAAGTCGACTTAATTTTAATTGTCGACTTTATTTTCCTTAAGTCAACTTAAGCAAGCTGCTTACGTCGACTTAAGGAAACTGTAGTGTAGACGCAGGGTAAATTAAGTCAACTTAAGCAAGCTTAAGTTGACTTAATTTTCCAGTGTAGACGCAGCCCTGGGTAGGTGGACACAAAAAAAAATGGCTTGCAAAAAAAGGGAAAGCGTTAAGTGTTACCTATTTTGCAAGTCATTGCTATCTGGAAGTCTGTGTACTGAGTAAACGTTAACCCTTTCCTACCTAACCTGTCTGAACTTCCATGGGGGCGGGGCTTTTACCATTTTCAGGAGGAGGAAGCAGTGTCTGAGAGCAGTAAGCACTAGCAGGGGCAATGTTCAATGGGTCCCTCTGTGCTCCATGGGGTGTAGCCAAAGTGCCACTCTACCTGGAGTCCCTGGGCCCCAATCCTGCCTGTGTTTGGGGTTCCTACCACTCCCCAGCCTTCCCCATCTCTCCCAACTGTGTATCCCAAAGAGAGACATTGAGCTATAATGATGTTATTATAATGTTTAATGTTGTTTTTAGTGATGTCAGTAAAAAGTTTATCATGTCAGATTAAAAAAAAAACATCAACTTCAGCTCTTCATATGAGTAAAAACTAAACTGCTAGGTGGGCAACCTGGGTCACTGTTTCCAAATGTGGAAATGTTGGGCTGACCAAGGAATGGGGATACTGTGGGGGAGGGGTGGACAGCTGGGGGGTCGGTGATGTAGGGGTGGCCTTCCCAGAAGGATGAGATAGCTACAGGAAGGGAGTAGGGTAAACGGCAAATGGGGGAGGAATGAGAGAGTCTAATTTGGGGGTCTCTAGAGGAAGATGGGGAGAGGGCATTCACAGAGGAACCTGATGGGCGGGAAGTGTTGGTTATTGTAAAATAGAGCTGTGAAAGGAAACTTGGGGGTTGGGGTACATGTAGAGCTAAAATATATGGTTCCTTATATCATATACAGGGGTCTGTGGGGGAGGGAGTAAATGAGGAGTGGGGGACTGTGGGAACTGGGAGTGAGAGGTTTCATCTAGGGTGAGAGGGAAGTAGAGGTAGCTGGGGGGGTCTCAGGGGGGCTCTGGGGGTGGAGAATGGACCTGATTCAAATGGGCTCAGTTATGGGGGGATGTTTCTAGGGTACCCATGGGGGTTGATGAGGTGGTCCACACCAGCAGGAGTGTATGGCACTTGGCAAGGGGTGCCCTCCTCGCCACCGTGGACCAGTCCCAGGTCCACCTAGCCCCTAGAAGTTGACTTAGGCATCCAGTGTGGATGCTCTAGGTCTATTTGGCAAGGTCCCCTTTAAGTCGACTTAATTTTTGTGTGGACATGCTAAGTCGACTTATTTGGCCAAGTGTAGACATAGCCTATGTTAGGAGCATAGATGGCAGAATTTCCTTAAAACCTACAGTGATGCAAATTCAACTTTTGTGCTAAATGAAGGTTTAAATGTCGAAGAGGAGGCATCACCTATATTCAGAGAGTGCTGCCTAGCAGTTCCTTTTCTTTTCACTATAGCTAGACCTTACATTTCAGGATATCCTGTCTAGAACATGGGGGCAGATTTTGTTGGCATGCACTGCCCCTGTAGACTATCTATAGTGAAACGAAAAGGAATTGCTGAGCAGCATTCTCTGAATATAGGTACTTCACTGAAAGCTTCAGCTGTGGGCTAGGAATTCTGTATATCCCACAAAGTAAATGGGCCTGCCCTATGTTTTAAGAGGTCTCCAGATTCTCCCTGAGTTTTGTTTCACTTGACCACATAAATGACTAGCCATTTTATAAAAGCAGCTTTTGTATATGGGAACTCTTCTACTTCCCATCCACTGCAAGGGCGAAGTGTGATTTCAGTTACCTTTTACTCCACGCCTGTTGTAGCAGGTGATTTCAGGCCTCGACCCTAAATCCCACCCTGCACACAGACAGGAAGCGTTCCTTTCCCAGGTTTAAAATGTCAGACACTGGCTCTGGAGCCTCTTTCCTAATTAGTGGCTGCAGGTGGTGAGCTGTGCAAGTCCCTAGGATTGTTTTTATTGCTATCCCATCTTTATGGGACTGAAGTATTTTTTCCACTGTAACTTGGCCATTTTTGCAAGATAAATATTATGTCAGATTATCAATTTTTCCCACATGGAAAGCATATAAAAACTAATCTATAAGTACATTGTTAGGGAAGAACATTAGTGAGTGTGTTTTTAAATGGATCAACTTAAAAGGAGCTCATTCCAATGTAGCTTTGGGCTAGCTCCTGTTCTCTGCCTCCCTTCCCCCACCCAAGCTGCTTTGCATCACTCTCAGCTGAGCCTCCAGTGATTATTTTTTCCTAATTATTTAATTGAAGGCTGGTAAAAATGCCTAGCTGACTTTCCTTGAGACTGACACTCAGTTTATCATCCACAGAACAGGTAGTGCAATGCAATCTCGCCTATGCTGCTCTATCTCCAGTCTCCACTCTTACCTACGTGGCTGGGAAGGTTACTTCAGACCTATTCATTTCATTCCCTCTCTGCTAGGGTGATCATTCAGACACGATAAAATCGGGATCATCTTTACAGTGTCTCCTGTCTCATGGCATTTGTCCTGATTTCCCACAGAGATGAAGGAGCCCTTGCCCAAGTCTGAGTCACATGCTGGGTGGCATGACTGGATGAGTCTCCTTCTGCCCCACACAGCAGAGCTTGAGCTTGGCTTCTTCAAGGAGCCCTTCTATAGGGTTGTCAAGTGTCTGGTGTCAACCGGACAGTCTGGTCAAAAAGGGAAACTGGCAGTAACTGGCCCAGGAGTGGTACAGGTTGATGACACGGCACCTTCCCCTACCTGTGGTAACCAGCTATTTAGTGTCCGGTCAGCACTGCTGATCAGACACTAAATGGCTAGTTACCACAGGTGGGGGGGAAGGTGCTGGAGCATAAATCCGTACCACCCATGGGCATGGTTTGGGGGAGGCATTGCCCCCATCCAGTGATTTCTGCGCTACACTTAGCCTGTCAGGAAAAGAGGGTCTGTCCTTCCCATGGTGGGCCAGCTCACTTAGTTCCTCTCCCCATTAGAGGTTGGCAGCTCTAGATCCCAATGTCTATTGCCATCCTCTTCTCTGTGTGCTGGATCCTGTTTCTGTACAATGGTGAGTGCCTGTGGTGGGTGGGAACAGGCCTGGAGAAGTAAAGGGGATAGGATAGGGAAGAGGAAGGAGATGGGAATGGGGCAAGGGTAGGGAGATGGGGAAGCGGGAAGGGGCAGGGGATAGTGTGGAGAGGAAAGGGGATGGGTCAGGAAAAGGAAGTTGCCACCCATCTAGATTTTACCTGGATTGTTCGGTTTTTGGCCTGTGTCTGGTGCCATTTAGGGTTGCCTAGTGTCCAGTTTTTGGTACCTGGCAACCCTAAATGGCACTGGAACAAAAGTCCAGTTATAGGGACAGAAGGAGGCACCAGGTCATTAACACATGACAACCCCTGCTTAGTCAGCGCCACCTCCTACATGCAGGTAGGCTCCTTGAGGACCATCCAGTGAGCAGGGGGGCAGGAAGGGGGAGAGACTGAATGATGGAGAGGAGTTCAAAGGGGGGAAAACATGGCAGGCGTAGGGCCACAAAGGAAGAGGCAGGGGAGAGGTGGTGCCTCAAGCCCAGTTATCAGCATTTAGAAAGGTGGCAATCCCTCAGTAAAAGGCAGGCCTATGTGCAAGCTCAATTTTTAATCTTATATAATGCCTCTATCCCCACCCCCCTAAAAAGAGTTCTGATTTCTCACACTTGATATCTGGTCACCCTACTCTCAGCTGAGGATGCTAGCATGAGTCGCAGTTGGGGTGGCTTGTTTTTGCATAGATACCCCTCTACTGATTATTGGACTGAGCCCACCTCAAAGGCCCATGATATGGTAGTAATTTCAGTCTCCATCAGCCTGTGCTAATTCAAACCAAAGACCTTAATAAAAAGGCTCCCTTGCCATTAGTAACCTGTAGCACTGTAGCCTTCCTGTTCTTTAAAAGGCTGTTATGAATAAAACAGAAAATGTGCAATACAACAGAGCAGGCATTAGTAATTGTAATTTGTTAAATACTTTTAAATTAATCATTAACATGCATGCACTTTCATACAAGTATTAATTAATTGTATTAATAAATAACATAGTTGTCTTATCATTACAGATCTATTTGTGCTTGGTCAAGCCCTTATCTGCACATTTACTTTGTTCAAATTCCCAAAATGGTATCCATACATTTTAATACCAAGTTGATCCTGATATAAAGCTGTCTGTGATTTTTCCTGTTGGAGAGATTTCCCAGACTTTATTTCTCCATGCCACTAATATTTGGCAGGGAAAGGATATGCACTTTCCCAAAAGTGAACTGTTATACATCTGGCTGTTAGGAGTAATTTCGTTATCTATGGGTCCTTCCAAGTCAATCACTTCCTTAGATTTGATATTTTATTTGGTATTTTAACTTCCCTGTAACAAAATGCAAAATATAAAGGTGTTTTAGAATATCAGTTACAAAGCAGACACTTCCCCATAATTTATTTGATAATTTTTACCTAAAGGGCCATGGAATATCAAACCTTTACTAAAACAAATGAAATCCCTCTCGCTCTTTCCATGGCATATCCATTATCCCTTCAGGTACGGAATTTCCAGCACTTACCTTCAACATATTTTTCATGCTTTAACAGACAATGTAACTTCTAGCCAGGGCAACTTCAGTGAGTTTCCACTGTTTTGTTTAATCATTCGCATCTGTGAAAAGTAAGGGTCAACTCACTTTGCATTCACTTTGCACAGGTGTGAATGATCACTCAAGGTGAAGCATAGTGGAGAATAATCATAAAGCATCTAAGAAGGGGGAGATGCAGAGCAATAAAGGCACTTGGGACAGAATATGGCGATAGCTTAAGAGTAAATTCTCCTCTTACTCCATGTGTGTAACTTTCATTACTGGTAATGGACGTCATGTATGTGCATCAAAAGACTAGTAAGTATGGAAATGTGGTAAGTGTGAGTACTCTGAGTTCTGCCTGGTGTTGGGTTATAAGGGGTTAAGCTTCAGCATGAAGCTTGAAGTTGCCAGCCCATCAAGGACATTATCTAGTGCAGGGGTCTGCAACCCAAAAACTAAAAAGAGCCATTTAAAAAACTTCCTTCATAGAAACTTAGGGTTGGAAGGGACCTCATGAGGTCATCTAGTCCAACCCCCCTGCTAAAAGCAGGACCATTCCCATTAAATTATCCCAGCCAGGGTTTTGTTTAACCGGACCTTAAAAGTCTCCAAAGATGTAGATTCCAACCACCTCCCTAGGAAACCTATTCCAGTGCTTCACCACCCTCCTAGTGAGAAAGTATTTCCTAATATCCAACCTCGATCTCCCCAGCTGCAACTTGAAACCCTTGCTCCTTGTTCTGTCCTCTATCACCACTGAGAACAGCCTAGCTCCCTCCTCTTTGGAGCACCCCTTCAAGTAGCTGAAGGTTGCTAAAAATATCCCCCCCTCAGTCTTCTCTTCTGCAGAGTAAATAAGCCTAGTTCCTTCAGTCTCTCCTCGTAAGTCATGTGATCCAGTCCCCTAATAATTTTTGTTGCCATCTGCTGGACTCTTTCTAATTTGTCAACATCCTTTCTGTAGTGGGGAGCCCAAAACTGGACACAGTATTCCAGATGTGGCCTCACCAGTGCTGAATAGAGGCAATAACCAAGTGTTTTGAGAGCTGCAATGGGTGTAGCCTCCTGGTGGAGGGAGCTGGGAGCTGGGCCAGGGTGCCTGTCGCAGGGTCCACTGCTGGGTGGAGAGCCCAGAAACCCTGGTATGGGGGTGGGCGAACCCTGGATTTGGGGCGCGGGCTGCCCACAGGGTCCCCTGGTGGCAGTGGGGCCAGGAGCCACAAGGGGGCAGCCAAAGAGCTGCATGCGGCTCCAGAGCCGCAGATTGCAGACCACTGACATAGTGTCACATTACTGTGGGCTCACACAGTCAAGCTGAGAAACAGGAGCTAGTTATAGAGACTGCTGCCAGGTTAGGTAACAGGAGCATTGGAGCTGTATTTACTTTAAAGATTATTTCTTGTTGTTAGTTAAGTAAATTATCCTAAAACCTGCCTCAGTCATCACTGAAATATTCCAGGCACTACTGGTTCCCTACATAATATTACCTCTCAAAGGCTCCTGGGAGCTGGGACACATGAGAACTTTTCAAGGGAACTTTACTTTTTATGAACTGCTGAATATAACAGAGCAGCTTGCTCAAAACCATAAATCTGCTGGCCTTTGTCAAAGCTTCCAGACCACAAGGTCAGAGGCAATGATTACCATAGAGGCCCCATTAAAAGAAGGAGAGAGAACTATTTATCTTTGAGTTTTTGACTAAAGAAGTGGATTTCTACAATTTGGGAGCTATTTTTTGTAGGGTAAAAAAGGGACCTGCAGATGCTCTTTCATCTCCTTTCTACACCTGCCAGCATCCCATATCTCTTCCCTTTCCCTCATTAGGCTTTTAGTAATTCCAGTAAATACACCCAGAAAAATATGGCTCTTATAAGCTATTGATGTTTTTTCTGCATAGAACATAAACAGTACATATATTTTATTTATCAGAGGTTAATTTTTTTTTAAAATGCCTCTAGACATGTAAGTTATTCATAAATATCAAAGCAGAACACATTCAGCACTGCAGTGAAAGTTCCGATGATTAACCCATTCCCTACCATTGTCAACTAAAGGAAATGCATTATGGTCTGATCCTGATCCATCTCAACTGTGAGTGAAGTGAATAGTCTCTTGCAAGAGCTAATTGATTATCTGTATTGTGATGTCCACAGTATAAGGAAAAGAACTGGCCACCACTAAGTGAGACATCATAATCATGGTATTATTTATAGCCACTATGAAAAATAAAGCCAAGATAATCGTTTCTAACCCGTGATAGTCAGACTGAATCTGATTCACAAATAGAATGATGACCATTAGGACAAAAGATCTTTATTAGTCGTAGCACACACAATTAGACATGTGACTGTGGCAAATAAACCAATGAGAACTTTAATTTTAGTACAGTGTGTACCAATGATAGCATCAAAGATACCATGTCAAAGATAAAGCATGGTGATGATCTTTGTTGGGTTTTATGGCCTGTGTCATTTGTCCTGTGGGTTGAATGCTGTCTTAATGTGCCTACAGTAATGGCAAAATATGGAATAATTATTTTCAGTAAAGGCAGGTTTTGAAAGATCTCTTGCTCTCCACTTTTGCACTCCCAATAATTTATATAGATTTACATTATTAATCCATTTTAATTATAATCAGTGTGCTATTTCACAGACCCCTTGTTAAGAGTAACTGTCTTAATGGCCTTCTGTGTATCTCTTACTGTGTGCTCATAGTTTGCTAAAGCTACAAGTGAAAGAAATGTTCACATTTAGTTATAACAGATGTGCAAGGCTACCATGGAGTACCCTTGTATTCCTTCCAATCAGACGCTTGCTCTCGTGAAACAAACCTGGGGTTTATTAGCAAAGCAGCTGGTTGACTGGAATGTGGGGAGGGGATTCCAGAGAGTCAAAACTAGGTTAATTGTTTATCTCATGCTTTGTCTGATTCTGTGAGTATCATATTTAAAAGCCTAGCCTAGCATAACAAATCTGCAGCCGTCTACTGATTCATAGTTGCTATTGTACTTCACCCTCCGGCCACTTGGGCCTGGATCCACAAAGGCTATGTCTATAGTAGGCTTTAGTTAGTTCAAATTAAGGGCTTCCTCAATTCAAACTAATAAGTTCGAATAGGGCTTCAGAAGTAAGGCTTTAATTCAAACTAACTAGTTCGAATTAGCCAATGTGGCCATGTTAATTCGAACTAATTTCTTAGTTCGAACTAACCGGCCATTGAAATGAATGGGGACCGATAATTCGAACTAGCAAGTGCCATGAATGGCACTTGCTTAGTTTGAACTAACTTTTTCTAGTTCGAATTAAGCTAATTCGAACTAATTTTAGCAAGTGTAGACATAGCCAAAGAGATTTAGGCATTGCAATGCCTGACTTCTAGGGTATGCCTACATTGCATTTGTGAATCAGCCACCTGGCCCAGGGTCCACAGCCTCACACTTGGTGCTAAAAATAGCTATAGACATTGCAGATTGGACTGGAACTTGGGCTCTGAAGACTAGGATAGGGATGGGCTTCAGAGCCCAAGCAGCAATGTCTACACAGCTATTTGTAGTGCACTAGGGTAAGTCTGTGTACCTGGAGTGAGAACCCTGCTCCCAGATGCAGCAAAGACATTCTCATAGGCTAGGCTCACTGGGCAATGCAATGAGAAATCCTGAGGGCTGTTGAGTGCTGTAAAGTTTGATTTTCTTTGTGAATCATCAAACAGTTCTTTAGGATCTTTATAATATACGATACATTGGGAAATCTCATAGGGTACGTTTACACGGGTAGCTCTGTTAAGTCAACTTAACCAAGGTAGACTTTAAGTCGACTTAAAGGTCGATCTTGTTAAGTCGACTTAAAGACTCCACAACCCTGCATCCACACTGGCAGGTGCTAGGTCAATGGAGGAGTGGCCAGGAACTCTGCGAGGGGGCCTGGAGGCCAATTAGGTCAACTTAAGGGCTATCCCCCATCTCTACACTGGCTTAAGTTGACTTAATAGGGTCGGCTTAAGCCTTAGGTCAGCCTTCAGAGGTGGTGTTATTAAGTCAACTTAAGGAAGCGCTTAAGTCAATTTAATAAGCACCCAGTGTGGACACAGCGGTCTGTAGGTCGACTTAACCGTCCGTAAGTCGACCTAAGGCTCCATTGTGGACATAACCATTGTGTTCAGCTCTCCCCATGCCACACAATTGTACTGCAATCCATTGCTGGAAACACCCAGGACCAACCCTTAATCACGCATGTAAGTTCATTGACTTCATTATGTTGAGCAGGATTTAGTCTGATTAAGAGCACTGAATAGGCAAAGACTGGGGAAAGCTCGTTTTACCTTTTGTACTGCTTTGTTTTTGCTTTGCATTTAAAGTTCAGTTCTGCTTTGACAGGTGCTATAGTAAAACAAATAAAAATGGCTGCTTCTTTCTCTACCATGTATCCAATACTATAGTTGGTTTTTTTTCAGGGGCACAAGCTTTCATTGGCCTTTTAAGATCTAAGCTAATCAAATTAGACTGAGTGCAATAAAACAATTTTTTTGGTGCTTGAGTCAACCAGAAATACGTTTTATTTCTCTTTGTAAATGACTGTCCACAAACTTTACGTGCATGTGAATTTGCACCCAGTTTGAAACAAATCTCAACATCTGGTTCTGTGCTTTTCTGTCTAACCATCTGTTCGCACTTGCAGTTCCCATTTCCAGTTCTGTGTGTGGTGTACTAGTTTTGAAAGTGTATTCCGTCACATGGCACCAAAAACTACTCTTAAAGTTACAGCAATTGCTGACCCCCAGTGGTGGTTGAGTCTAATTGCAAATGTTTATTTTCTGAGATTATTCTGAATCCTATTCCATGTTATTTAAATTTGCAGTGCAGGTAACTCAGGCTTTAAGATCAGAAATCAGCATTTGTGATCTACAAGCCTGACGGAACTGTAAAGGCAATGTTATATGTACCTGGAAGGTTATTAATTCTTATGCATGTCGTGCTAACAGTGGTCTGTGGATTTTACTTACAAATGGAAGAAGCAGGAGTCTGGTTCTATTCTCACACTGGTGTAAATCAATAATAAAGCCAATCAAGTCAATGTGTGTGATGCTGATATGAGATCAGAGCGCAAGGCTCCAAGAACTTAACAATGGGCAACTGCACATCACTGTAAAGTTTACCCCTGCTCAGAGGGCCAAAGAAAGCCTATGCACTATATGCGACCTTATAATAACCCGCCTACTGGCATTGGCTCAAATTGGGAGGTAAGCAGTGCATAGAAATCATATTAGCGCCCTGCCCAGGGTGAATTTCACCTCTAGGCTCTTTGTACCACTCTAAATACTTTGATGAACCAGTCCTTCCTCAGACAATTAGTCTGAAGAATCCAGTATCAGCAAGGTCCAGCACTGGGCTAATTAACCCTGCGCACATAATTCAGGCTTTAATATACAGACAGGGGGTTCTATTGTGAGAGGAACCCTGAGGCAAACTCTGGTTGTGCTTACATACTTTCCAGCTTTGCCTTAGATACTATTACCTCAGCACAGGCTTCACAGCTGGGCAGAGGTAGGGGGGCATTAGGCTTTTGATTGATTGATTGATTGATTGATTGATTGATTGATTGATTGATTG
>ML685840.1:9810272-9841201 GCA_007922175.1 Pelusios castaneus | reverse complement strand
TTGATTGATTGATTGATTGATTGATTGATTGATTGATTGATTGATTGATTGATTGATTGGTTGGTGTTAGCACTTTACTGCCATTCAGAAACTTATGCGTGTTGAAATACTAACTAGCTCTTAAATAGTGAACTAGTTTAATTTTTTAAAATAAGTTTCTGATCTTTGCAAGAAAAAAAAAAAGAGAGGACATATACTTTACAGATGGGAACCAATGAATAGGTGTAGAAAATAATCATTGCCAATGAAAGTTTAATTACGAAGCTGAAGCTATTTCCAGTCAGCTATTTACTAACTTTCCAGAAAAAAACAAAACCAAAATCAAAGCCAGCTTTGATTTTATTTCTGAAATATTTTCAGGTATATGGGAACAGGATATGATTTTTGCAAATCAAATAGTTTCAGTGCAGTATGCTTTAAGAACTGCTGGCAATACCAGTAATGTAAACCCTGAGCATTCTGCGCAAACACTGTTTACAATTAAACTGCATTGTAAACAAAAGGAGCTCATTTCAGAGGCATGAACGATTTGGGAATGCAATGAATGATCCATTTGCCTCCTTCTCTCCTATCTGTCTCCAGGCCTCTTTCTTCATTGCTTCCTGCGTGGAGAATATCCCCTCAACCTGTTTGCCAAGCCACCACCTTCCCCTTTTTAAAACTTGTATTGCAGTAGCATCTAGATCAGGACGTCTTTATAGCAGACACTGTACAAAAGCATAGTAAGAGAGACACCCTGCTTCAAAGACCTTTCAATTTAAATAGGCAAAACAGACAGTAGGAGAAAGAGAAAAAGCAGCCTCTATAGGTGAAGTTAGTTGTTCAAGATCATAGGCTATGTCTACACTGGCAATTTAAGTTGACTTAAGGAGGCTTAAGTTGACTTAAATTAAGCCATGTCCACACTATGCTTTCATTAAGTTGACTTAAGAAATTCCTTAAGTCGACTTAATGAAAGCTTAAGCCGACTTTATAACTACCACTCATTAGGTTGACTTAAGCCTTAAGTCGACTCTTTAAGTCGACTTAAGGACAGTGTGGATGTGGAGTAACCCTTAAGTTGACTTTATTAAGTCGACTTAAGGGTGGTTAGGAAGACTTAAAGTTAAGTCAACATAGTCCACTTTGTTAAGTCAACTTTAGTAAGGTCGAGTTTAAGTTGACTTAAAGTTGACTTAACAAAGTCAACCTAACTTTCTGTAGTGTAGACATAGCCATAGAGTATGTGCAAGGCAGTGCTGGTATTAGAACTTCTCATTCATAGGGCAGTACCCAGACAACATTGCTCTCTTTGGGTGCATCTACACTGGTGCCCTAGGTCGACCTAAGGATGCTTAAGTCGACCTGCAGAACTCTGCATCCACACTGGGCACTTGTTAAGTCGACTTAAGTGCTTCCTTAAGTCGACTTAATAACACCACTTCTGAAGGTTGACTTAAGGCTTAAGTTGACTTAAAGCCAGTGTAGATGGGTATGTCTACACTACAGGCTCTGTTAAGTCAACTTAATAAGGTCGACTTAAGTCAACTTTAAGTGTAGACGCTCCGTTAAGTCAACTTAACAAGGTTGATTTTAAGTCTATTTAAAGTCGACCTTGTTAAGTCAACTTAGCAGAGTCGACTTAACTTAACAAGTGTAGACATAGCCTTACAGAGTGAACTTCCTAGTCAAGACTCGCTTCTTCAGTGAACCCAAGATGTGACCCGTTCAAACATTATATCAAAAGGAAACAAAACATTTTTTCCCTGAGCTTTCCAACCTGGCCTTGTCATCTCTGATTCTGCCTATTGTCTTACAAGCTCTTCTGGACTGAGAATTTCTTTGTTTTGTGTCTTGCAGAGAGACAAATGCATTGCCAGTCCTTAATGAATAATAATAGCAATGATTATTAATCATTATTAACAACAACAAATTGGAGAAAATAGAAGGAAAAAATCAGTTTCAATATATGATAGAACCTTTTTGGAATAGTCTTAATGCTTGACAAATGCTCAGGTGGAAACAACAATTTGTATATTTCACAATCAGTTTGGTTGGAAAGATTTTGAATTACACAGCAAAGCTGTTCCTTTTCACAGGGGGTGTTATTGGAAATGACAATGTTTCAGGACATACTGAAAACAGTGATAGCTGAGATTGATCTCAGAGTCTGTGCACCCTTGACTAATGAAGTTTTGCCCTGTAAAGTGGTTGGAGAGAAAGCCAGACTATCTTTTCTGCTATTGAAATAAAGCAGCCCCCTTTTAAGCCAGTCAGAAAAGTAATTGTTCATTTCTCAGGTTGACCAGCACATGAGATCGTTTTATTAAGTAGCTTTTTACATTTTTACTCCTTGGCTCTCATGGTTGTAGCTTGTCTATTTGCCAGCACTGGAATGTAGGCCAGGAAACCCCGATTCCCAGTGAAAAAGGGGCTAGCACAGTCTACTGCATTTATAACAGAGACAGGGCAATAAATGGGTTTTGGTTAAGGCCATCAGAAAAAACCCACATTTCCCAAACTCAGCTTCTTAAGATCAATACAGCTCCTTGGTTCTAGAACACACACAAACTTTAATTATAAGAGGAGACTTCTGGGCATCACTGATATTTAGAAGAGGGAGGTTTGGTGGGCAGAGCTGGCAAGTGTCAAGATGAGATGGAAGAGCTAGGGGAAAATTTTCCTACAAAATAATAACCAGCCATTATGTAAACATACTTTAGGTAAACAAGCCCAGCAAGAAGGCATGATATTGAGCAGAATGGGACAGGCACTTCAGATAAAATAAAAACTGACCTGACCTTCACTGGATATTAAAATCAAACCTAAATCCACTTTGTGTACAAAACAATTTTACACCTATGTTATGAACCATTCGCAGAGTTGCCAGTATAATGCAGCCCAATGTAAATACCTAGATACGATAGAATCGAATACATAGATAAGGTAAATTCCAAAGGGGTAGCCGTGTTAGTCTAGGTCAGCAAAACAAACAGTGAGTCCTGTGACACTTTTAAAGACTAACAAATTTATTTATCGCATGAGCTTTCATGGGAGAAAATCCCACTTCGATGCAATAAATAAATTTGTTAGTTCTTAAAAGTGCCACAGAACTCCTTGTTTGTTTTATAGATAAGGTAGATAATCTATTAGGTCTTTTCCATTTCTAACAGATATAATTTTGTGCTTAGAGCCTGGTTCTCTACTGTCTTGTAGCTTGTGACATCACTTATACTCGTGCAAATAGATGTAAAAGGCTGCAGTTCTGATGTTATAACATTTTACATCTACTATGCACAGACTCAGTACAGCGATAAGTGACTTCATAAACTGAAAGGCAGTTGAGAATCAAGGTTAAGCCAAACCCTACCTCCCAATTACTCTGAAGCAGGAGGGTAGATCCGAGTTGAGACATAGGGTGAGGAGCCATCTACTCCACTGGCTGACAGCGTTATCTAACATTTGTCCCCCTCCAAAGTGTGAACACCCTTCCATGTACTCAAACAGGAGATTTCAGGGCAATGAAGGATGGGGAGACCTGGACCTAGAAGTACAGTAGAGATTCTAGGTCTTTGCTGACTTCCTGAGATCCATGTGAAGAGGATTAATATCAGAATCCATGTTAGGGAGCGGAAGGCCTTTGTTCCCTGTGCCATGCTTAGTCTGCTAGAACATGTTGTCTATTACTTTCTGATCTTTGTGGCCCAAGGAGCCAGTTTAGCTTCACACTGACAGCCAGTCAGCCACCAGGAGGGTGCATCCAGAGCCAGCTTTTGCAGACCTATCTGAAAATGTTAAACAATGTGTTGCTATTCTTCCCCTGGCACCAAATATAACTGATTTCCAGCCTATTGCGAGAGAGAGGGGGGGGGGGGTAGGGGAGAATGTGTGGGGAGGGAGGCAGAATTTAGTATCCCCACTACCTCCTGAAGATGAATTGGAGTTCAGCTGCTTGGTCCTTTGGATCCTCCCTGGCACTCTGTATTTTTTGTTTTTCAGAAGAGAAGGGAAAGTGTGTCTGTTTGTGTGAGGTTAGAAACTTGCTTTCAAAGGAAAGCTAAGATTATTCTTTGTATTTTTAGTGCCCTGAAATCAGAGGTTGGGGAGGAGAAATTGTGGGATGCACAGGGCTCACCTGTGACGGTGCTAACAGTGGCCTTGAAGAGGTGTTGGTTGCTCTTCAAGCTTACTTTCTTCACTGCACTAACCTGTTGTAGCCAGCCACTGGCTGCTCTTTATGAAGCATTTTTATTTTGTAGTTTTTTAGAGCTGTTGAAAAAGCAAAGGGAAGATTTATAACAACAGTTGCTAACTCTAGGCCAACTGGTTTGGCACAGAAAAGAACTATGTTTTTCAGAACAGCTTTTCAACATTCCACTGTTAGCTAAAATGTATGAAAATTACAGTTTTGAAATGACCAGATGTTTTTGCAGAGAAAGAAATAGATGACCTGAGAGGAGAAGATGAGGCCTGAACTCAGGCTTCCACGCTACAACTGTCAGCTTCTCAGCTAATGGATGACCTAGTTCCTTCTAAAGCTACTAAATTTATGTGATTAATGCTGCTAAATCGGAGCCACGATATATTTATAATTTTCTCCTTCAGTATGATATCACTTGCACAGCATCACTATAAAAGGTGAAGGAGAGAAAAGGAGATTAATGTGCCGTCCTTGTACAGAACAGTATGGAATCGCTCTCCTCAAAACAGAGATTTTCGCAGGAGACAGATGAAAGGGTTCATCTATTTTGTTTCCAGCTTTGCTAATCAAGAAGCAGCAGCTAGTTTTAGCTGTGTCTGTTTTTATTTCCAGACAGAACTGAGTCTAGAAGCTTTTCTGATTTCAGCTTCACTTTGTTCACCACAATAAGATAAATCAAATAAACAGAGTGGAGAGTGATCAAGAGCTCAGGAGATCTCCTTCTGACCACCCATACTGGCCTAATTGGAATGGTCTGTCTCTAGAAATCTGTGCTGGCTTGAGTGGTGCTTTAAAGCTTTCCCGTTGGTTCTGCCCAAAGGTTACCAGTGAAGAAAGAATAAGAATCGAGAGCGCTTACCAAGGGTTAGCCTATTGTGGATTTTACAGCTATAGATAAGCTAACAACTTCCTCCTCATGGCCGTGGCTCTAGGGGTGCACCTACACTGGCAAGTTAGGTCGATTTAAGGAGGCTTAAGTCAACCTAAACAAAACCCATCCACACTGGGCTTTTATTAAGTCCATTTAAGCACTTCCTTAAGTCGACTAAAGGAAAGCTTAAGTCGACTTAATAACACCTCATTTTAGGTTGACTTAAGCCTTAAATCGACTCCTTAAATCAACTTAAAGCCAGTATGGACGGGGATTAGTGCCTAAATCGACCTTATTAGGTCAACTTAAAGTGTTACGTCGATTTAATAAGGTCTACAAGGGGCTATGTCTACACTAGAAAAGTTGTCAACTTTGTTAAGTCGACTTAAAGTCGACCTTATTAAGTTTGTGGAGACATAGCCTAGGTGCCTTGTAACCTCCCCACTTGGGGAAAGACAGCTAATACCACATTTGTGATTTGCTTTTACTCGTGTAGGGCCCAATCCTACAAGGTGCTGTGCTATTAACTCCCATTGACTGCAATGGGATTGTGGGACATTCAGCACCTTGCTGCTGCTGCTTCTGAAAAAGTAGCACTGGCCTACCCCAGGACCGGATTAACTGGCCTAGGGGCCTCAGGCTGCCCCCCATTGTGGGGCTCACCACCTGGGGCCCCCCACTGCAGAGCCCCCCTGCCTGGGTGCTTCCTACCACAGGGCTCCCCCCGCATGGGTGCCCCCTACTGCAGGACCCCCTCCTGCCTGGGTGCACCCTATCGCAAGGCCCCCTCATTCCTGCCCCACCGCCACCCAGGCCCTGCACTGCACCGCTCCTGCCTCACCCCGCTCTGGCCAGTCTGTCTCAAGAGGGTGGGGGGAATGTCTGGTGTGCAGCGTGGGGGCCTCTGACACAGCCCCTCAGGGCCACTGTAATGATTTCCCCTTAAAAAATAATGTGCTGGTTTAGAAAGAGCTGTGCAGTAACTCGTGACTGCAGGCAATTATGCTGTTCATAGCTTTCAAAGGAAAAGCAAAGCACAGACACTGCTCTGTTTAGGGAGTCTGGCTTGCTGGGAATATTACAGAGTAGTCCGGGAACTGTGTAACCTAGAAAAACCCCATTTATGACGGAGGTTGCAGGTCTCCATCCAAAACAGTGATAGCTGGAAACTAGAAACCTTTAAGTGGGAGCCTTTGAGGGACCATGGAGGGAGAATACAGATGCAATTGCCTTGAAACTATGACCAGATGGTGGAAGCGGTGGGATCTCTGAAGATGTGAATTGCTGTAAGTGCCAACAATAGCGAAAGGAAATACAATAGAAAGAAAATGCACAAAGAGAAGTCTTATAGTCTTTCCAGGAAAGGAATAGTGACAACAAAGGGAGAGAAAATAAGTTTTGAACATCCAAAGAAAGATCATGTCAGGCCTCCTAACACAGTTCTCTGACCTAGTGGTCAGGGCCAGAGGTGGACTCAGGGTCACAGTTGGGAGTCACACAAAAGATCAAAGTCAGAGCTATGGTTATTGGATGCCCAGTAGTTGGTACATAAAGCAGTCCTGGCCCGATAGCAAAGAAGCAGGAACAAGGTGTGAACCTGGGTCAAGGCATGGTAACAGGAACAAGGTGTAGTAAGAAGAACCAGGGACAAGCAAAGAGGCATGGATTTGGTCTCCAGGATCTAGGCAGCAAGAAACCTAACAACTAGTTACTCAGACAAAGGGTGGGACGGGAAGAGAAAGTGTTATACCTGGTCATGGCCAATCAACAGTCTGCTGCTAATCACATGAGTCAGCAGGAGTAGCATCTGGTGGTGCGGCATGAGCAGTAGTTCTCTCATCTGACGTGGTGGTGCAGAGGCTGAGGCTCTTGCCTGACAGCCCCATGGACTGGGCTCAACAGGTGTGGCACCTGACAGGTGAGCTGCTTGAATTATTCAGAAAGGGTATGTCTACACTAGCAGTTTAGGTTGACTTAAGGACCCTTAAGTTGACCTAAATTACTCCATGTCCACACTGGGCTATCATTAAGTCAACTTAAGAAATTCCTTAAGTCGATTTAATGAAAGCTTAAGTCGACTTAATAACTACCCCTCCTTAGATTGACTAAGCCTTAAATTGACTTCTTAAGTCGACTTAAGGACAGTGTGGATGGGGAGTAGCCCTTAAGTTGAATTTATTAAGTTGACTTAATTCCAGTGTGGATGCCTATGTCCAATGTTAAGTCGACTTAATAGAGTCGACTTAAAAGGAACCACTTTGTTAAGTCAACTTAAGGTTAACAAACTTAACAAAGTCGACTTAACTTTTTCTAGTGTAGACATAGCCAAAAAGACTGCTTAACACTGAGGAGGAGGCAAGGGTACACTACTTGACTTGCTGTATTCTGATGACAAGAAGAAGAATTATGATCCAGATTTGCAGGGAACTGACAGCAGTTGGGAAGAATCGTGGAGCTGACTCCTTGGAGGAAGGCTGGAGAGAAGCTGATAAAGGCAGCACCCATTTCCCATCAGAATCAAATGCACCAAGAACTGTGGGGAGACTGACAGAGCAGGAGAAGCTGCTGGTGGAGAAGAACAGTGACAGAGGGTATCTGAAACCCAGTAGCTTGTAGTGTGGGACTGGCAGCATCACCATGAGAGAGAAGAGAAGGAGAACGTGAGGAGGACAGGCCACTGGAGTTTTCTGGAACCCACCTCTGAGAAAGTGGGTTAGGGGCAGGAATTTGGCTGTTGGAGTGGGGGGTGAAGAATCTTCTTTGTCTGACACCTCTGCTGTCCATTGTTGACAGCTGCTTCACAGGGAGGGAGCACTGCCTTATTGCTCCCATTGGTCAAAGGAATTGCTGCATGTAATTCTTCCAGGATGGATGAGGAGTCTCAATCCATCACTGAAGCAGACAACCCCTTGTGGGACAAAGGAAGACTACACACACTGCCTGGAAACCAGATTGGAAGTGAGAGTGAGATACTCGCAAGTTCACAACCACAGGATTTGGGGGAAACAAGGATAATAAGGGGTATGTGAGAGCTCAGTCCCAGGGGTGCTAAAGGGAGAAATTATACCTGTTGGTTATCAGATGATGTGGTATGGATTTTTGAAAGATGTATGCTGGCTTGCTAGAATAATGTTTATTATATGCACATTAGAACTATGAAAAATAATGGCTTAAACACTGTCCAGGAAATAAGTCAAAAGTTTCCCCTATGATGCTGATCAAATTCCCGAGGTGCATCCCCTTCGTTGGGGGGAGATGTGGCAGATATGGCTATTTGCTGTAGTATCCTTGAAAGACCTTATTATATTACATTTATTTATTGTTGTGAGCAAGGGCTGCATGTAACCTCTGTAGGGGGAGATGTTACAGATATTGCAACTACGTGCATTATGTTTGGAGTCCATTGTTTTAAATGAAGATTTATGTATATTGTATTATTCTTCGCTGGAGAGGGTTAACACAGCTCCTGCAGTAACAAAAACAAAACCCAAAAACCCAAAACAATGCGGCATGATTTACGCAAATCAGCCAGGTTTTAAATACCCTCCCCACTTCCCCTGAGAGTACCACATCCTGAGGAGGCTCACATATACTAGTTTAAACTGGATTCACCAAAGAGAAATAGACAAAGAAAGGACTTGGGGTAAATAGCTGTAGTTTAACCTGTCCCAGGGCCTTCTTTCCAATCCAGCAAATGAACAGGACTATCTGTCCACAGGGGAGATCTAATCTGCGTGGAAGGGTTCAAAGGACTT
Organism: Pelusios castaneus; assembly: GCA_007922175.1. Lineage (NCBI taxonomy): Eukaryota > Metazoa > Chordata > Testudines > Pelomedusidae > Pelusios > Pelusios castaneus. The sequence goes on along the minus strand of ML685840.1, from coordinate 9,832,395 downwards.
GACCTGGTTGGGCTCCATAAGACTGATAGGAGATCTCTGGTAAGCTTTTTAGCAGGTGTGTAGGTTATTTAATTGTTTTTAACATGTTTTCTTTGTAAGGCTTTCACCTGAAGAATAAATGTGCTTGCTTAGATAGAGCTGTGTGGTAACTTGTGACTGCAGGCAATTATGTTGTTCATAGCCTTCAAAGAGAAAGCAAAGCATAGACACTGACCAGTTTAAGCAGTCTGGCTTGCTGGAAATATCACAGTGTAGGCCAGGAACTGTGCAGCCTGGAAGTTCCCCAGTTAGGATGGAGTGAGGCTCTGGTTTCCACCCAAGAAAGTTGATGGCTACAAGCCAGAAACCTTTCAGTAGATGCCCTTGAGGGACTATGGAGAGGAAACACGAGTGAAGTAGCCTGAAACTGACACAGATTGAAAGTTATTTAAAGTCTGTTTAAAATTGCACATTCTCCACATCAGGGGTTTGCTAAGCTCATTATAGAAGTGGAATGAAATTCCATAGTACATTTAATATTATTGTTATTTTCTGGGCTTTTCTGAAGTAACAGAAAGTGACTTAGCCATCCATGAACCAAGAGTAAAAAGGTGTAGGAATCCTGGAAGCCTAAACACCATAGCAATGCAGTGACTACCAATTTGGCTACTCAATCATTCAAGTCCTTCCAAGGAAGGATTAAGAGGATTGCATTTTCCATATTTTGAGATGAATAGGCTGAGACAAGATCATTTTACGACATTTCTGAAAGAGTTAGCGTATTTGTTGAAAGCAGTAAAACTGAGCTGCTCCGAAGTCTGACTTTGAACTTTACAAAAGTATCTACCACAGGAGATTCACTAAATGAAACCACCCAGCTTCTCTCTGCTTGATCCTCTAGTTGTCATTGATGACCTCACAACTGCCTCCGTTTTTTACATCACTCTCTTGGAAGCCATCCTGCTGCTCTCTGGCAAGCTATGTAAGAATGCAGTCTTGGAACTTCTGATAAATGGACCATGTTAAAATGTGAGGGATATGTGAACTGGCTCCGATCAAATAAGAATCAGCTTTAAATCATAGTGTAAAATTTGAACTGAAACTCATTCTTTTAGAAAGTTTGAAAATGTTCAGTTTTGTTTGCTTCAGTTTACTTGCCTCACTGCAATTCCTTGTTCAGGCCAGAAGGGGAAGGAGCAAGAATCTTTTGTCACCAAAATTCCAGTTGGATTTCCAGAGCGAAGAAATTCAGTTAAGTTCAGAAAGCAACATTCAAAACTTGGTGTGCTGACTGAATCAAATCCATGAACTGTCACCAGCTAACTCATCACTCATCTAAATGCATGTTAGCATGTACATCTTTCCTTATTCATGTCTAGCACCTTCTAACCGAGTAGCCTATGGCACTGACAAGCCCTGAAGACCCCAAGATTCCTGTCAAAGATGTGGTATTATGCCCATGCTATGGTTGAAGAAATAGAGGCCAAGAAAGTGTGCTCTAATTTTGGATGACCAACTTGGGACACCTCCCCTGATTTTCACAAGTGCTGAACTCCTACAAATCCAGCCGAAGTCAATGGGAGCTGCAAGTGCTGAAACTCTGGAAAACCACCAGCAGGTACCCAAAGGTGGGCCCTCAAAAATGAGACAACCAAACATGTTGGCTTTAGTGACTTGTCTAAGGTCATTTTCTGCCTTGTTATATAGAAACTACATTTTACAAAGGCAACTTCAAATAAGTTCCACCTTTGTACTCATCCTGTGACATGGCCATGTTTTAAATATTAAAGTTTTCCAAATATTTAAGGTGGGATTTTCAAGAGTGTTCAGTGTTGGCCTCCATCCCTTCCCCTTTGAAGATAGTAGGAGCACTGTTAGCTAATGCTGAGTGCTGTTGGGAATCCTACCCTTAAGGATTTGTCTTTTATATCTCAGATCCATGCTCTGAAGTTGCCAGTCCAAAGAAGGTTCTTGGCTACAAAGGCTGCTCCCTATTTAGATTATTATCTGAAGATGGGCTTCCTAGGAGCACAGTCATGACCTGGCCTCTGCAACTCACTGATTGTCTTACTTATCCTTACCTTGGGTTCTTCTCTGATTGGCTGAAGCATTTTAAAGGGGCTGTATACGTGAAAGACATCGCCGTAGCTTACCACTCAGTCCAGAGTGACTGTCACCCTTTCATCCCCCACACTCAACACTAATCAGTGATGGGAGCAAAATAGGTTTGCCCTTTTGAAGACAAGACAATTCCAGATGCCAGGCACCTATACTAGGCAATTAATTTGTAGAGCTGGCCCGCGGGTCATCTCACAGCTGTCTTTCTCTCCTTGAAACTATGCATGGGAGGCACCCCAGTCCTAGGACTGCAAGGACACTGTCTGGTAGGTTAACATAGCTGAAGTTGGGGGTTTTTTTATGCACCTACAATGGCATTCTAGGTTAGAAATCTTCTATCATTTATCATTTTAAAATAGACAAATTTATTTGAGAACTAGGTTAAAAATAGCTTATTGCCAGATTTGCACTATGTTTGCCTAGACCACTTTTGTTCTTTCGTCTCACTCTTCTGAAACATGCCAGCTTAAAAAATGGAAATTTCATTAAAATATAGTGACAGGAATGGTGTCACAGAAAGGCAATGCATACATAACCATGATCACATGTAAGCATTTGAAAATACATATGGCTTCTAAATAGATCAAGTCTGTTAGCATTCACTGCATACACCGGTGTCAGAGTTCATAATTAAAGATCATAAATCTTTTGAAATGTAGTCACAGTATCAAAGCACATATAAATGAAACTCTGAAGACAAAATGAATATGACAATCCTAATTGTCAGGTGCAATTCATTACTGTACAGAGCTTTGGAAATTAAGACTGTGACACAGGCTACCAATAAGTATGAAAAAAAATCTTTTGCTACTATCTGAGATCAATCTTAAGGATGAATTTCATATAGATTAATCAAGAGAGAGAGAGAGATGATGATGTTACTCTTTATACATTTCAATTTTTAAAAGGTATAATAAACAAAAGAGAGAATGTTGGTACATTTGCATTTATGGTTTTCAAAATAGTAGTTGGCATGAAAACATTTTGCAAATTACAATTAAATACACTTATGAAAGGGTAATCTATTGTTCTGTACATCTGGACATTGATATTTAGTAATATTGTTGTCAGATGCAAATTGAGAATTTTACTACGACAGTCAGATCATCACATTACGTATACACATACAAGTAAAATAGCCTATATATAGAAATCTAATAAAATGTGTCATCATCTGAACCCGTGTCATTGAGTCTTTGGAATAACCCAGATTGACAGGATTGGCTTGCTCTATCACAAAACTCAGCTTGCTCTTCTAAATCCCTTCTCTTATGAGGGCTATGGAGGGTCCTAAAAGGGGACCCCTTGGCCCCTTCTACCCTATGAGCTCATCATCAAAATCCTCATCACATCTTTTATTTCTGTGAACCATCCCTTTTAACCACATTGGCAACTGCCACAAATTGCTACAAGCCAATATCCCCGCCCACTAATTACCAAAACCTACTCCTACTTAACCTGATAGTGCTTCCAGGCTTGTGAGAAGAAGGTGAAAGAACCCCCCAGGCTTAACAGGAAGAACAGATTCCTTCCTGACACAGGCACTTGGTCAGACCAGCAGCAAAACATAACTCCAAACCAATAGGGAAAGGGGGCTTGTGACATTGCGTCCACAGCAAAACTCTAGAACATTTTTTCATGTGGCAGGCCCATGGTTAGAATATCCATGTGCACAACACATACACCACAGCACCTACTATCCAATTTTCTGAATCTCAGTTGCCCCAACTGAAAAAAGGTGGCCAATAATAGTGCTCTAAGAAACTTTAAACAAAAGCCAAAATTTCAAATCAGAATACTTGAAAATGACCTGTACCTCAAAACTGTTGGAGAGTACTTCAAACTTACCTTCTCAGTAACTCTGGCAATTTTGAGGCCAAACTAATCCTTTCAAGTAAGTGTTATGGGGGAGCAAAAGCAAGATTTTATAATGGAGGTTGGCTGCAGCCTTAATATAGATCGATGCATATTATGGAACGAGATTGAGAGAGAGAGAAAGCTGCGTGTATGCTTATATGCACGTACACACACACACCTTTGCTGTTTTAGGCAATTCATAATATGTAATAATTTCCCTTGTGAACTGCTACAAAGTTATTGTAGCCTTAAAGCTGGATAGACCTTCAGTAATGGTATTTCCTGACATTTCAAAATGTTAAAAGGTCAACAAAAATAGTACGTATGGAAACAATCTCTTGTCATTACATTATGTAGCATGAATTAAACAACCATTTTCTCTTTTTTCTTCTGTCATTCAGTGGAAAACACCTAAATGGAAAGCACTGAAACAGCCTGAAACCAGCAACACATTAATTTAAGAAATGCTCCACAAATCTATTCTAGTCTGCTCTGTTTAAATCTACTGCTATTGCACCTATTTTGTGTTAAGGGGATCGTGAAATTAACCAGCATCACCCTGTGACACAAACATGAAGCAGTGCAGGGAATATGTTTCTCCACATTTGATTATAATTGCCTCCAGCAAAAGCTATATTTTCCTCACGCTGCTTTGACCAACACTGACAAACTTGACTCCAGTGTAATGATACCACTTTTTATACACTGATCTAGTACACACAGATTCACTAAGGAGGCCACAATCTAGGCCACTGAGTCTAGATTCACAAAGTTATTTGGACATCTAACCAGGGACAGATCAGGGCAGGGGCTCTCGGGGCTCCAACCCTGGGCCCCAATCTAAAGGGGGTCCCAGCTGCCATACCAAAATCTGGCCCTGCTCAGCCGACACAGCACTGGCCGGCAGAGGCAGCTTTTGGGTTAGGCAAAGCAGGCGAATGCCTGCCCCATCACCTTCTATTTCTACCCCAAAAGCCACATCTGCCTTGGTGAGCAGCAGGAGGAGGAACTGGCTCAGGGATCTGGGGCCATGTGGGGGGCACTGGGGTGACAAGGGAGGGCAGGGATGAGGGAAAGTGGGGCCACAGACGGGCCCCCATAGGCCTATAGGGGGCCCTGCAGTGGGCCTTCACCTAGGACCCCCAATAGCCAAAGGCCGCCTCTGCTGGCCGGGCCCCTGTGGCTCAGGCTCAGTCACTTCTGCCGTGCCCTCAGGGGGCCTGGCACGGTGGCCCGACAGCCCTCCAGACCCTGAAGGGCCACTGCCACAGGCCATGTACCTGCTGGCCATGCCCGTGTCCCTGGGATACTGCTGCCAAACGCTGACTCCCCCTCCCCCCATCCCCCGCCATCCCTCCGGGCCAGCTGGTTCCAGACCTGCTGGGGCAGATCAGCCAATTTAAGGGTGGTGTGGAAGCACTGTGGACCATGCCCTCTGTGGACCCTGCCCCCCAGCACCAGCTGGCCTCCCCATCAGCACTGCTGGGCGGCCCCAGGGCTAGTGTGCCTGAGCACCACCCAGCCCTGCCCCACGCTGACAATGGGCCTTTGCCTAGGGCCCCAGGTAGCCTAAGGCCGCCTCTGTCTGACATATTAGGGACTGGGCCAGATTCTTAGGACAAAAGCACACACCATCCCTGGTAGTGCAGTGGAAAGCTCTGCACTGGAGGAAGAGGACGAGACACAGGCTGGGAGAGCAAAGAGGAGACAGTGTAGAGTATCAAGGCTCAGTGAGGCAGAATGCCAGGTTGTGACGGCGCGTTGGTCTATGCTGTTAATAGACTAGAATAACTGAAGTCTGGTGAGGATGGAATTCTGCAGACCGCCTCCACCCTGGAATACAGAAAGCCCACTGGCTTTTGCATTCCCCAGCTGATGCTACTCGGAAAAGTTTCCAAACAGAAACAAAGTGAATAAAGGAATCCTCGGCATTACTTGTGCTGAGATGCCCAGTTTATGGTCTGAAGGAGGCTCAAATTTGCTGACCTTATTCAAGAATTTATTTAAGTGAGGCTCTTTCTTTGATCTCTTTATTTAATTTTGGGCAGGTTTGACAGCAGCTTGTTAAGTCTCACTGCTTTCACTAGAGTAAATGGCTGCTGTTCTTGCCCTGCACTTGGCGTAGGGGCTGAGAACATACTTACCACCAGAGGCACATTGTCCATGACTCGCCTCCTCCTTGTGACCCTATGCACTCCCTCTAAGTGGCTGATACAGATCTGCCACTGAGCCCAGGCTCTGCTGGACCCTCTGGATGCAGAAATTGTCTACAAGTCCATCCTGTGATTTCACTGTGTTGCATTACCTTCCAAAGCCCCCAACCCTGGGTGAATTTTGCCTCAAGCATGTAGAATACTCCAACAAATATGTGGAATAAGTTACTTTTACTATTTTAATTCCACTCATTTCAGACATACAGTAGCATGCCAATGGCATGTGTGCTCAGGTGGTGAAACTTCCCACCTTTCACCAGACCTTACCCTAGCATGGGGATCTTTTATCACCAAGGGGCAGGGTGTGCTGTATGTAGTCTTGCACGCATTATGGCGGCTGGCAGAAGGCCTTCCGCGTCACACTTTCAAGCGTAAGTAGTCCCTCAAACACATTTGATATCCTGAGACAGAATTGGGTCGACTCCAGGAAGTCCTGGTGCAATCATTTTTCCAGGACCTGGACCCAGGAGTTAATATGGTAGGAAAAATATAGCTAATGAGTCAAACTCTTTCTTCTTTTGCTAAATAAAATAAACATTTTTCTAACCTGTATTGTTTCTGGCTCCACTTTCCTCTCAGTCTCTTACTACAGTTTACTTCCAAATTCCTTGCTGGGTGTTGGCAGACCATCCACAATCGATAGCATGAGCTTGTAATACGGTGCACCAATGTCATCCTGTGTAATGCTCTGGGAAGTTGAGCTTTTATTGAGAGTGAAGCAGCATAAACAAACACTCTTACCTTACTGTGAAGTAAAGCAGTTTGAGTTACAAACATGCAGTGTTGGGGGCGGTAGATATTAATCTGAAATGGATGTAACAACAACCACAAAAATCAACGACGTGCATTGATTTTAGTTTGATATTATTCTTGTTATGCGGCCAGAGTCCAATACTTGCTGATAACTTTGCTAACAAAAAACAAGGCTCAGTCTCGCTGGCCTTCCACAGGTGGGAGGCCCAAATGACAGACAGAGATGGCCGGCTATGCCTAAAATCGCCTCTACCGCTTCTGCTCTTCCACTTGAAGCCCAGCCTGTTACACATGTGCCATTGCAGGCTCAGGGTCTGTCTATGCTGGGGACATTTGTACTTATGTAGCTATGTTTGTGCAGACTTACCACTATAATATGGAGCTTGCATCACGGCTGCTTACTCTGGTTTGAAACCAGAGTAAGCTGCACCATCACTAGACACTTTTTGTATAGTTAAGCAGGCTGTGTGGCATGGGTGCTAGAGCCATGGCCATGCTGGGACTCAGGACAGCTGAGATCTGTTTCCTGCTTTGTCACTGGGTTGATGGGTAAGATTGGGCATGTCACTTCAGCGCCCTGTGCCTCAGTTTCCCCACTCCCTGGACAGTGAGCTAAAGGCACTTACTTTCTTTGAGAACTATAGATAAAAAGTACTCTATAAGCACTTCAGGGGCTTTCACAGGTACAGTCACTTTGGTATCACCACATAGATGCAAAAAACCCATGAACATGAGGTCTGTGCCCAGACTTCTATAGTTATGGGCAAAATTAGCCCCATTGAAGTCAATAACAAAACTGCTGGTCGTTCAATGAGGCCAGGATTTCACCCTAGTGAAAGTGGAAGGTTAATGGCTACAGTGCTGTGGTTAGTTCTGCTGCAGCTATACAGTGTAATGCAGCAGGTGCCCATAAATGGTCAGCACAGAGTGGGTAGAAGATTGGTGTGGAGGAAGGACAGAACGGTGTGAATTCTGCAACCCAAAATGAAGCTGAGTTGAACATTATTTCTGTTGAGCTTTTGTTAGAGCAGGGCTTTTAACCCACATGTCTATTTTTCTTACATAAAGTGCCCTGAATAGCACGCACATATTTAAAATTTACACTCCTCAGTTCATTAGCAGCTGAACCCTCCCCTCCCTCGCATCAGACATCAGTTGAAGGCTAAACAGTTTTGGTGCTGTCTGGGAAGCATACTGGGCAGATTTCATACCAGAGCCCTACAGCTTGGAATATTATAATGTAAGCAAGTGACCATAATAATTATACTTGTGTGTCAAAAATGAGTCACACCTGTCCCAAGAGACATCAGTTAGTTAATTAACAAATTATTCCATGGTGTAGTTTTTAAAGCAAGAATAAAGTTCTCCTATTTAATTGATTGTTAGTCATGTAAGATGCTTGGTTTCATTAGATTTGTGGAAGTTCTATTTTGTTTTCTTTTTAGTATATTCAAAACGATGTACTGAAATTTTAAATATGTAGTGGAATTTTCATCCACTTGCATTGCTTTGCTCACAGGAAAACACAGAAATAATTTGAATCACTTTTGTGCCTTGCTTAACAGGTTGCAATGTCTGCCGCAGTCAAGCCACATAAATTCTGCCTACTCCAGAAAATATCCTCAAAAACAAAAATAAAAGAGAACATAATGAAGAACTCAGAGCCACAGGAGAGCAAATAAAGCTGCTTTTTCCTTCCTCCCTCTGCTTCAAGGCCATCTTTGCAATATGGATTTCATTAACGGCTCAAAGACAACATTGCAGAATTACAAGTTTAAGATGTTATTGGAAAAGCCACCTCATGAGTCTATTTTATGTTTTTAAAAGACTAACTTTCTAAAATATTGCAATGCACCAAATGATCTTATTTCCAAGGAATTAGCTGGGAAGTGTGCATGCATATGCGTGAGGTGAATGGCAACATAGACTTTCTCCTGATTCAGAGAAAACTTACAAAATATAATACATAAAAGAGGAGCTCAGCAATTGCAGCATTTACTCTGTCTGTTATTGAGTCTGTTACTGTGTAAGGGTTCTGGAGCTCTGTTTATACAGAACAATGAGGCCCGAATCCTTGCTGAGAACTTTAAGCACTACCTGACTATAAATGTTTATTTATAAAAATATTGTTATTAAAAATGTAGATTCACATATGCGATTATTTCCCAACCCCATCTGATCAGAACATTCTATAACACTAGAAGGACTGTCAGGAGTCAGGCATCTAGACATTATAATATTAATAATTCACATCCTTTTCAAGAAGAAATGAGTGGATTTCAATAAAAGCAGTATTAAGCTGCCAACTCAGCTAATTAGTAAGTGAACAAAAATTCAAATATGTCATTAAAACCAGTGGGGAAAGAAGCCGCATTTTAGTTCTGAAGCAAGTAATAATAAACTTCAAGTTAGAACTGAAGACAGACCGTATGTGAAATGCTATTGCACTCAGAGTACTTGTGCATTTACAGACTCCTGCTGAGAGGTCCATGTTCCCTATCGTTATATCAAACCCAGAAAACGAAGCACCACAGGATCCATGAGTTCTTCTTGCTGAGTTCTGAACAGCTGACCCTATATGATACCTGCAAACTAAAGAAAACAAAATCTGTTTATGAATGGAGAATAGGTGCATCATAAGACTAAAATCTCTCCTGGCCTTACATTTATTTTGTTGAATTTTTAAAAGTGCACTTTTGTGCTTGTGAATATCCCAGTGCACTTGTGTTAATCAGGATTCATGTTCCATGCAGATATGTGCATGTGCAAACCCTGACTTGTGTAAATGTGTCTCTTCAAAGCTAGTGCCCAGTAATTTCAGTTTACTACAGCACTCTGGATCCAGCATGCCAGGTCTTTTTGCTCTCTGCTATATAAATTGTCATTACCCAGGGGGGAGGGGCTGGGGGGGGGTATAGTGCCTTCTTCATGGCATGAAGCCTCTTAAAAAAAACCATCCTTCTCCAGCTAAGTGTTACCAATTTTAGTCCTGCTTAATTCTTAAAAATAACAAAGCAAACCAACATCTTGCAGAATCACCCCACGTTTGGGATGGAACTCTACATGGGGCTTCTGGAGAAAGACACGACACTTTATGTGCTCATTGGGATGCACACACTCAGAAAGCTCTTCTAGCTCACAGCCATAGACATGTGTACTTGTGACTGCACTAAGTGTTCTGTGAACACCACCACATTCCCCGTTCTTTTCCCTGTTTGAAAGCAACCCAGACATGACCGCACCCAGGGTTGGATCAATGCATGGCTGCAGCCCCAGGCCTCAAGCTAAAGGGGGCCCAGTGGCTGCAGCCCTTACAGCCTTTGTACTGATCCAGCCCCACTCAGGCCAGCACAGCACTGGCATTAGCCTGGGGTGCTGGGGGCAGCCAGTGCTGGGGCCAAGAGGCTGCAGCAGTCCCACCCCGCCGGGGGTGGGGCAGGGCGGCACATGGGCCAGGATCCCAGTGTGACGGATGGACAGTGCTCCACTGCTCCTGGCCCTGGAACCACACTGCCAGAGGCCTCTGGAGTGCACCGGACCTCCTGGGGTGGGAGCGCTGCAGCCTCTGGCCCCAGGGCCGCTGCTCCACCCCTCCATCGCTCCCCCGCAGCACTGTCTGGAATCCCCAGCACTAAGTGCTGCCATGCCTCCAGGCTGGGCGCTGCCACAAAGAGGAATGGGGCCCCACAAGAATGGGCAGCCCTATGCCTCCAGCCCTGACCACAGCACAGCCAAAACAGCTTCCCAGCTGTCCTGCAAGGAGGTACACAGCTGTCAAGCCAAGTGAGAGGATAGTCGGACACCACTGGAGGGAATTAAACTGGCCAGTGGGTGCCATATCTGAAGCCGTTAATTCTTGAGTTGTAAAACTTCATTTTGCAGATGTTGAGCTGAATGGTCAGAGAGCAGTTGTCTTCAATTATGGCAAGAGCCAGAGACACAAAGAGAGTAATGAGATCTAGATGCTTCACTGCCAGCTCCTGGAAGATTGTATGTTTATTCATTTAGTTAGTTACCAGAACGACAAGCTTTTTCAGGAGAAATCTAGACTTTGTATATGTCTGTGCGTGATGCAAGTGCACAAGCTAATCTATATCCAACTTTGTAGTTAGCTGCTGTGGTGAGCAATGATACTCTTGTTTATTATAAATAATACCCTCCTGGTCGGAATCCAGCACATACACTGAAGCACTCTTATTGCCCTAAATAGTGTCATATTGTATAACTTGCAAGTTATTATTTGTACAGCATCTCAGGGCATGCTGGGCACCTTCCAGAGCAAATAGACAGATAGGGACCCTGCCTCAAAGACCTCTGTGACACAATAAGTGGAGGGGGTCCAACAGGAGGAGAAAATGGGATGAGGAATGACATAGGGTAAGGGATTAAAAAGCAGAAAATGTTAACCCAGGGGAGAATGCTATCTCATCCATGCCTTCAGCAATTCTGGTCATAGTTATTGCAATCACCTTCTCTCTAGTTTCCCCAATACCTGCATTATTCGCTAAAGCAATACAAAATGAAACTGCACAAATATCATTTTCCTGGTCCATCAATCTAAGCATGTCATCCTCTACTTTTGATTTCTACCATGATATAGTAATCCCTCAAACCAAGTTTAAATTTCTTGTCCTTGCCTTCATAATTCCACCCCGCCCTACTTATCCAACCTCATTTGTTATTGTATCATCCTAATACCCTGTCTGCTTTCTCCACAACCATCATCATATTGTCTTCTCTGCCACCTGTCCCTCACATGGGATGCTCCTCTTGAGATAGTTTGCAAGGCCAACACCCACATATGTCACTCCCTCCTGAAGATTCGCTTTCATAGAGAAACCTAATACCCAAAGCCATTGCAATAATCTAGTCTGACCTGCTATATAACAAAGGGCATAGAAGACTGGTCCCCAAACTTTTGACCCTGCTTTCCACCTTATCTGTGTCTGCGCCCCCCTGCCAGGGCTGGGAGCAGGGCCATGGTTTGGCCCAGGAGCCATGGCCAAGGACTGAGGCACCAGGGCTGTGGCCAGGCCTGGAGCGGAGCTCAGGGCAGAGCAGGGCTGAGTGGTACTTCTTCCATGCTCCTACCTTGGGCCCAGCTGCAGCTCTCCAAATGTTCTTCTTCATGCCCCTAGGAGGGTGCCCCACAGTTTGAGGATCTCTGACATAGAACTCCACCAAAATAATTTTGAAAGCATATCTTTTACAAAAACAGCCGATCTTGATTTAAAAAATTGGCTGTCTATAATCATATTCGCTGAGCAGAGTATCCGGGTAATCTTATTGCTAGGACCCTCAACACCATCTCCCTATTATTTCCCCCTTTGTTGTATTATGTCTGGTTTACATCTGTAAAATTCTCACCACTGAGACTCTGTCTTCTTATTTATATTATGAGGCACCTACCAAACTTTGGTGGTGTAAAATAATAAAAATTAATTAATTATAAAGGACAAAATTAAACACTGAAAATAAATGCACATTCCATGCTAGCAGCCTAACATTCCTTTTTAACCATTTATAATGCCAAATTGAAGATTTCTAAAGAACCAATTAAATATCTGCATAACTTGTAATGTTACCTGCTGGAAGATAGTTACTGAACTGCCCATGCTGTGGGGAAGACTCTTGGCTTTTTCACCACATAATAGATCAGTAATGGCCTTGTTTCTTAGGACTTCTGAATGGTCTTTAATAAGTTTCCCTATGACACAGTAAAATGCTAACCTATAGAGATGAGAGACATTCAAGGTATCTCATGGAAATGGTGAAATAACTAGTTAAAAACAAGCAAATGTAGTTTCAGTCTTAGAGCCCTGCAATTTTAATCTTTTACCTGATTTTAATCAAGAATTTAACTAATTCACACTAATGACAAATCTAGGGAGAAAAACTAGGGGCCCAGGCTGCAACAAATAGAAGTCCATGGAATTTATATCTGGATGTACCTCAAATGGGAAGCCACATCTGAAGAGGAATTTTAAGAAGTGCCACAGATCAAAGTTTTTCTTCCGAATCAATGAGTACCTTATGTTTGAAGGTAGCTACAATTTCTTCCAAATTGTTTGCATCTGTCATGCTAGTTGTAAAAATGATACCACAATAGCTGAAGCAGTACAAAAAAGGCAGCAAGGTAGATAGAGTAACATATGGTAACAGCCAAAATTTTATTTTATCTTTGAACAGAAAAAACCCTGTTAAACATTATTTTATGTTTTAATTGTGTCAGTTGATTACTATTTTCACTCTGGTAGAGACACAGTACAAAGAACTGTGAATCAGCTGAAATGAGGACTTGCTGGGACTTTTATTTTATAGGGACCACAAACACTAATAATTTGACAATTGAATGCAGCATTTTTACACTTTTATGCTTAATTTTCTAACTCTGAGACTGCTGAAAACTTTGAATAAATAAATCCCACCAGCTTAATTTAAAAGTGATTTACTTTAGTGTTAATTAGAAACAGTATTTATGCCTCCCTTTCTCTTTCTTTACCCTGTGCTACTTACAATCCGATAATCTGTTTTAAAGAGTTAGTTTATAGATTTATATCAATCATATGTGGTCAAACAAAGAATGCATCCTTTTCCAAATATATATTTGAAGTATTGTCCCAAAATAATAAGTTATATTTATTTACTTAAAATCTGTCTCGCACATGCAAAGTATCAAGAGTTATTTGAAACTTAAAAATTCATAATAAAGTTCTGAACAAGAAAAATAAAGGCTATGAACATATGCTTACAGCCACTCTATAATTATCAACAAGGCTTTCTTTATTAAAAGTCTTGTTTCTTTTAGTTGCTGTTTTAGTTAAAGCCACACAGGAATACAGAAAGGGAAACATCTCAGTTCCTGTATAAAATACAGTCTTTTCCCTTGATGGCAAGAGGAAAATCAAGATGCATAAGAATTCTTTAATATATTTGCCTTTGGAGTTTATTGACTTTATTTCTGCTGGTATGTAGGACTAACATTTGGTTACCATCATTAGATCCTTACTGTCTTGAAGTTCTATCCATTTGATTATAATTTTGAGTATGTTCTATTAATTTAAGCAGAATGAATCTGGGGAAAACATTGGTCTGCCTATATTTTAAATGTTTTCCCCCTTTAAAAAGAGTTACAGAAATACATACTATAAATCTGGGTCAGATGACTGAAAGGTGAAGCAAATTTTTCACTGGAGTAATAAATCAAGTTAGTATTTGAATTTGCAGCATACTGGAGTCTCTTTCAAATTAATTTATTACGTAAATGAATGATTTTATCTTCTCCGTGTGCAGTTATCTAGTTCTAGTAATATCCATTATCCAGTGAAGATAGCGTATGCTGATTTTATTCTATTTTAGAAAGAGGTTATCATGATGAATATGGTTTTGATTTCAGAAAAGTGAGCTGTCTGTCTTTACCATGGATTAAGGTATCACTTAAAGGTATACAGTATGCTCTGCTGTGAGCAGTTCATGGTACTCCCTTAAATTCAAGCCAATCAGCTATCCAGCTTTACATATGGTTCTCATAATATGATCGAGAGCTATATTTCATTTCATAATCTGAAGAGACGATACTAGATTTAAAACAGACCCAACAGAGATACATTTCAGGAGACAGTTCAGGTATTCTAGTTAGATAACATGTGTAGTCATTTCTGGTACATAAATTGGATTTTTATTGGTATGTATAGATTCCTTAAAGAACTTGCACCTTTAACATAATCAGCAGCCATCCATGCTAGTGCATTGGGTAAGGGATATTTCTATTTTGACTTTTCAATCTAGTTTATATTACCTTAAAACATTATAAAGGGTAGTAAAGTAGCAAGATGTTTCAAGTCTCCAAAGCTATAAAGATGCAGTATTAGCTACAGAACACACTGCAGGAAGATTGTGTTATTCTGAATTGTAAATCCAACAAAAAGGTTCCCATCCTGCACCAGAATTCACACGTGAAAACCCTTAAACTCGCACAAAGTCTTACTGACTTGAACGAGATTCTGGCAGTTGAAAAGCTTCAAGTGAGCCGATCCTGCTGCTGCACTAGGGACTATTTTAGCAAAAAGTTCTTAACTGATTTAATGTTGCCAGATGTATTATTTCAGGAGCGACATATAAAACCATATAGCATATTCCACTTGCTTAGTGAAATGTAATGTAAACATCTTTTTAAACAGACATACTGGAAACAGAATACAATACAATAAATGGAATAACAAGTCGGCTGAGGAACACTGAACTATTTGGCACCAAAGCTTCAGTAACCGTTTCTGGTAGGCATCTGGAAAGAAGTAAACAATTAATAAAGATCACAGTGCAGAGAACAACTTTATTTCTTTGGTAAATACATTGTAAGTGTCTTTAATATTTAAAAATTCCAGATCACCACATTGGAAATCCCAAAATAACAGAAACAATTGTGTAAAACTTGTGCCCCATTTGCTGTTGGGTCCCATATGTTGGGTCTCACTCCTTGTTGTCACTGTGTAAGAGTAACTCCATTTACCACCAAGTCTACGCTACAGATTTACATCAGTATAATTACATCGCCCAGGGGTGTGAAAAATCCACCCTCTCGAGCAATGCAGTTATACTGAGCTAACCCCTGGTATAGACTGTGCTATGTCAAGAAGAGGACTTCTCTCATTTGACATAGCGACCGCCTCTTGTAGAGGTGGATTAACCATGCCATCAGGAGAAGCTCTTCTATGGGTGACACACATAACAGGTTTAGAGAAACTGGTTGGCCATTCAGGGGGCAAGTGCCATATGTGGGTCACCTCCCTTTGGGGGCACATCCCTGCCCTGGGAACAGGAGTGCTGGAAGCTCCCTAGAAGTTGGGGGGGCCCCCACTGGTGCCCAAACCGTGGCCCAGCCCCCAGTCCCTGCTCCTCATGGCCCTGCCTGTTCTTCATCCCTCTTTTGATGTTGCTCACTCTCTTTCCCTGAGGCACTGCCCTCTCTCTGCCTCTTTCCACTCCTTCCCACGCTCTTGCTCCACCTCTTCTTTCCCCATCTCTTCCCCTAGGCCATGCCTGCGGCTCACTCCTTTCTGCCCCCCTGCCTCTGTCATTAGCCTGTCAGGCAAGGAAAAAAGTCATGGTGCCATTGCCCAGGAGATCCAGGAGAGGGGGGTCAGTGCACCACCACTTTTAAAAATGGGAGGGCTATGCCCTTCTACATTTATCCTGCCTTATGGGCGAGTGATGGCAGGAAGGGAGTAGAGAGGATTGCGCAGTGGGCAGGGCTGAGAAGGGAGAGGAGCACAGGCATGGCCACAGGGGGAGGGGAGAAGCATGGAGCAGGAGGGCAGGGCCACAGTCCAGTTGCTGGTGCCTCCCCTTCCCCATACTTCTACGTAGCTTCTGGAACTCCTGGATGTAACTTCCCCAAATGAAAGAAAGAGTCACACCCTGCCTAAGAGCTGTCCTGCTGGCATACTAACATCTTCACTGAAGCACTATGGTGGTGCAACTGCACCAGCACAGCTCCACTGCTGCAGCGTTTTATGTGTAGACCATCCCTTGGTCAGTAAAGCAAACATCACATCCTGCGGTTGCTGACAACACCATATGGTTCAACCTGCACCTGACCTTGAGAGATGCTGGACACTGTCATTGCTGTTGGCTTCAGTGCAGTGCATGATTTCAAGTTAGGAACTTGCTACAGGAACAGCTACTTCTTAACCAAATACCAATTCAAGATGGACATAAAACATGGCACGGCTGAGGCTAAACATCAGTCAATCATCTAAAGTTTGTTTTCTCTGGATTCTCAATGGGTTACCATGGCTTTCCAACTTCTTTTTGATACACAGAATATTGACACCCTTGAATCCAGATACATCATCATACTTTTTAGATTTCTAACTCTATTTCATATCAATATGTCAAAGAGAATAATTCATGCTTGACTCAGTGTTTTTTATGAGCCTCATCTTTCCCCTACACTGTACTGGAGTCTTAAAATTTTACCTATCCTGTAGGTAAGGATTGTCTTTTTTACAGGAACTCAGTGTTATTCAATGGAATCTACCCAACAAAATGAATTTGCTCTTGTATCAAAAGCAATTAAGGTTCTGTGACTGAATAAGAGTTCCTTAGGAGAAAGTGTCATTCTGCTGTTCCATGCATTGTAGCCACATATTTATAAATACATTCAATTACAGATTATTACCATGGCCTGTTTACTTTTTCAGCACTGTGCATGCATTCTTTCAGGATGATATTAAATCTTTCTATTACACCCATTGTGTGGGACTAAACATAAAATGTACCAAAGAACATATAGGCTGAAAAAACTCTCTCTCCCGAATTACATGCTTGTGAGAAATAAATTATGGTTTATGGTAATAAAAAAATATTGTCCTTGTGAGTTATTTCTGTGGCTCAACACCAGTAATATGTGGCAACACATGATACATAGTTTACTTAATGCCATTTATTTTAAGGAGTTACTTACTGACCAAAATTATTGCCATTAACTCATTCCATAGCAAAAATTTGATAGGGGAAGCACTTTGTATGGCCATTAGGATGCCCATCCTAGCCCTCATGCACCCTAGCATACCCCACTTAGGATTTGGCATAGGCTGTAAAAATTGGGCACTTTATTTTGACTCCAATCCTTTACACTCAGGCCTAGGTGTTATGTGTTTGTTCCTGTGTTCAGTGCAGGGGATAGGACAGAGGTGGCTTTAAACTACCTTTCATTCCCCATATTCTAAGGCTATATGAGAGTGCTCAAATTTACACATCATTTCACTTCACTTCTTTTGTTTCCCATAGCCTCCTTGGGAGCTCCTGATCGGGTTCTCTAGATGCTGTTGTAACACGAATAAAAATTCTTGATGGACACAGGGCACCACTCTAAAAATAGCAGGAAACGGATTCCATAAAGAAGTTAAAACTTTTACAAAAATAAACAAAACTTCCAAAATTTAGGTCCCAGAAACTTGCTTCTTTCTAGCTTGTTAAAAAAAAAGTGAACAGAAAGCAGTTTCAGGGAAAAACACCAGGAGCCTCCTCAGAGCTAGTCAGACAGCAAGCACATTGTGGACTAGTAGCAGTGAAATGACTCCTTAACACACAAGCTTCCATGACAGCTCTAAGCTTTATTACAGACAAAAATGTCTTAGCTGGGGCGGGGAAAGATTTCATCAGGAGGAGGAATAGATAAAGCAACACACCACAACTTCTCTTTCTTACAGGAAAATAGGTCTGGAATTTCATAAAGAAATATCTCTCCCATATCAAAACCCTGCTCTTGGCCCCCAGTCCCTAATATTCTCCACTAGGATTACAATGATGTCAGATGTCCAATCATCAGTAATTTGGGTTCACCTCCTTCCCAGAATACTTATGTAAACCATTTCCACTCCTTGGATCTGGTTCATTCACTTCAACATAAGGCCCCAAACTGGGGTCATCATCAGACTGTATTTTTAATAATAAGGGATGACAGAGGGAACATTAATAGAATCTGCCTTTCACTGAATTCATTTAGAGTAAAACAAAAAACGGAGTCTAGTGGCACTCTTAAAGACCAACAAAAAAAACTGTTAGTCTTTAAAAGTGCTACAGGACTCCTTGTTTGTTTTGCTGAACTAGACTAACACAGCTATCCCTTTGGAGTAAGACGCCCATTAGAATAAAATCCATTAAACACATAAGGCTTAAAATAAAAAAAGCTGGACAATGTGTTTTTAAAAAGGAAGATTTGAATGGAAAATAAATATCTATGGCTATGTCTACACTTACTAAAGTTAGTTTGAATTAGCTTAATCTGAACTAGAAAAATTTAGTTCAAACTAAGCAAGTGCCATTCAAATTAGTTCAAATTAGCTAATTGCATTGAGTTCAGTGGGCTGGTTAGTTCAAACTAAGCAATTAGTTTGAACTAACATGGCCACATTGGTTAATTCAAACTAACTAGCATATTCGAATAGCATATTCGAATTTATTTGTTTAAATTAAGGAAGCCCTTAATTCGAACTAATTAAAGCCTACTGTAGCCATGGCTTTAGTTAGTTTGAATTAAGCTTCCTTAATTCGAACTAACTTGCCAGTGTAGACATAGCCTATGATATTTTATTCCCTCCCCTCCCATCAAATCCTCTCCAGTTCTGAAACTGAAATGTCCAGCTTTTAACTGTGATTCCTGTGTATTTGATGGATTGGACTGTAATGTGCACAGGAAACAAAACAGATGACTAATATTAGCCAGTAAACATGAACAGCAGGGAAATTCAAAAAAAGCATCCCCAGTCCCACTGTCACATAGCCATTCAGGATAGATAAGTAAATAAATAGCAATACTTTGCACTTAGATACCATCTTCCATCTGGGGATCTCAAAGCAATTTATGGATATCAACGACACTGGACTATGCTCAGAAAAATGCCCATTGCTTACCTGTATCATAGATAAAATACAGCTGAGTAATAATTTATATAGCCTCACCGCATAAATATGTATATTGCATTACAACTGTCGATGCCACTATAAAAACACATAAATTACAGACAAAGAAAATTTAAATACCAAAGATTTAAAATCCTTTAAGTTAAATGCTTTAGGAAAATAGACATCTCCTTTCAAATGGCTTCTCCTCCTACTATCTTCTCTCAAGCAATAAAAAAAACTGCAAAACACTTTTTCTTTAAAAGACAATAGTAAATGAGGGAAATAGGTTTGATCACAGTTCACAACATGAGACAAATTTCCTTCTTAGTTTAGGAGAAAAAGTATCCCTACTGTTTTCCTACCTCCTCCTGCTCTAAGACTGTAGGTCTTTCCCTTTAAAGAAATAACCACACAAAATGAAATGTTTTTTAAAAAAACTGAATTACTCTGTCACTTTCCCCTACATTCTGCACAGTCAACCACTGTGAATGTTAGAATGCAATTTGACACTAACAACTCTCTTGTGAAGTTTGCCTATGAACAGCTGTGTCTGCAGGGTTTGGGTTTTTTTTAAAGACAATAGAAAGTATTTTATCAAATAAAAATAAGATACATGACTGATCTATGCCAGGAAAATCACAAGGGACTTGCACCAGGCAAATAAAAGTAAAACCCATGAAAACTGGATGTTTGATTTTTTTATTTTTTTTTTAAAGACTACCACCAGATCTTTGCATACTATTTCACATTTCCCAGCCCACTTCCCTTGACAAGTTGCTGCCATCTTCTGGAAGACTTTGAAAAGCATTCTTTTTAAAAGCAATTCCGTGCTTATATTCTTGCTGTTTTCTCCTTATTATGTTCTTTGCTCCTAGAACAATAAAGGTAGTTCAAGAGAGAGAGAGAGAGCTTAGTTGCTTTGGAGGTCTGTCTATTTACTGTTGCTGCTTATTTCTCACCAAAAGTCATATGCCTCTCTGTGACATTAGGGTAATTTTCAGAGCAACTGGAGACAACATGGGTTAGTGGACTGAGAAAGGGGCTAAACTGTTTGAGTTCTTTTTCTGCCTCTAGCGTAGACACAGACACAGATCCTGCACTATTAAAGTCATTGAGAGCTTTGCCACTGACCTCAGTGAGCATAGGATCAAGCCCTCAGTGTGTAACCTTGGGTAAGTCATGTAATTGCTCTTCTCTGGTCTTCTCTGTATGATGAAGCTGGACCTGCTCACCGACCTGTGTTATTTTTAATTCATTTAGTTAAACGGGTGCAAACCCATGTGCAGACGCTCTTATTTTGCCTTAAACCTAATTTATTTTGCTTTAGATTAAGTCACTTAGGAATGTGTCTAAAGTAAAACAGGTCACGCAAACAGAAATCAGTCTTAAAACCTGTTTAAGTAAAACAGGCAACTTTCATGTGCAGACCAGGCCTCAGTTTCCACATTTGTGAACTAATGAGAGCTGTATTTACTGACCTCAGAGGTTTCCTGTGAGAATTAATATATTGATTTGTAAATGAAATTATTTGAAATATTAAATATTAGTATGTGACAGAGGAGTGTGCTTTCAGATGAGGCTTGAGCAAGAACAAGATCATCAAGGCTAAACACTTCCATCTGCATGAGTCTTCCATTGACTAATGAGAGGGAGAACCAAGGATCCAAGGTCACACTGGCTATGTCTACACTAGGAAAAGTTAGGTTGACTTTATGAAGTTGACTTAATAAGGTCGACTTTAAGTTGACTTAAAGTCGACCTTATTAAGTCGACTTAACAGAAGTGGACTTAACTTTTCAAGTGTAGACATGGCCCCTTTTCAACCTTATTAAGTCAACTTAATGTTTTAAGTCAACTTAAAAAGGTCCACCTAGGCACTACTCCGCATCTCCACTGGCTTAAATCAACTTAATAAAGTTGAGTTAAGCGCTAGTTCGAATTAAAACTAGGTGTTATTAATTCAAACTAACTTTTCCTTAGACAACAGAGTCCTGTGGCACTTTACGGCTACCCCTTTGGAATTTAACTTTTCCTTAGTTCGACTTAAGGAGCAGCTTAAGTCAACTTAAGGAAAGGCCAGTGTAGACACGAAGTAAATTAAGTCGACTTAAGCCTCCTTAAGTTGACTTAATTTGTAAGTGTAAACGCACCCATTGTGCCCTGTAAAATCAAAGAAGGTTTCACGTGAATCAGAAATATACCAGTAAACCCCCAATTCTCTAATGAATCGCAAATTGAAAAATGGTAATCACCGCTGGGTGGGAGGGAGGGCAGGCAGCCGTGCGCGCGAGCTAGCTAATCCACAGGCTTATGCACATGGATTCAGCTGCTGCACGCACACAACTGTGTCAGTTATATACGCACGCAGGAACTGCGTCCATGTCCCGCCGTGCATATATACAACTGTGGTTTAGTTATATAGATGGACTGGATCCCCACGTGGGCAGCGGCCGAAGAATCAGCCCCTCCATTTCAGCTGCAGGATCCGTCCCTGGTACAGAGGACCCAGCTGGATGAAGGGGGCGAGGGGAGGAAGGCAGGTCCTAGGTGGTGGCTGGAGCCATAAGATCAATCAAGCCGCCTTCTCTTGGCTCGACAGCGCCGTCGGGGATTCTCTGTCCTGGCTCCAGGTCAGACCATGTGGGAGCTGCTCTGTGCAGCCACCGCGGAGAGCCAGTGAGTAGCACGCTTTCACCGGGCCCTGGGGACTCCCCGTCCCAATGGACCCCTCATGGGGGGGGCTTTCTGCACTCCCGGCATTGCAGACTCCAGGCTGCCCCCAGGGAGGCGAGAGC
>ML685840.1:9786683-9810172 GCA_007922175.1 Pelusios castaneus | reverse complement strand
GTGGGAGCTGCTCTGTGCAGCCACCGCGGAGAGCCAGTGAGTAGCACGCTTTCACCGGGCCCTGGGGACTCCCCGTCCCAATGGACCCCTCATGGGGGGGCTTTCTGCACTCCCGGCATTGCAGACTCCAGGCTGCCCCCAGGGAGGCGAGAGCAATGAGCTCGGAGACGCCGAGGGACCCGGACACGCACCTTCCCTGTTACACCCCAGCTGCCCACGTTGGCTCGGCCGGTCCATGCAGCCAGGCAGCCTCTGGTGAATGTGGCGCCTCCTACAGCTCTCACACCGGGGCAGAATCTGTCACCCCCCATCACCTGCCCCCCACATCCTCCTCAGCGCCCCCCAGCTCCCCACTCCCTCATCAGAACCCCCATCACCGGCCCCCCACCCCTCCTCAGTGCCCCCATCACCTGCCCCCCACATCCTCCTCAGCCCCCCCAGATCCCCACCCCATCACCTGCCCCACACTTCCTCCTCTGTGCCCCCCAGCTCCACACCCCATCACCTGCCCCACTCCCTCATCAGCACCCCCCAGCTCCCCGCCCCCATCACCTGCCCCACACTTCCTCCTCTGCGCCACCCAGCTCCACACCCCATCACCTGCCCCCCAGTCCCTCATCAGCGCCCCCCAGACTGCAGTTCCCCCTCCTGGCCAGGGGTGACGCTGCGCGGCACCAGCTTGGGTCGCTTCGTGGGGCCGGATGGAGCCTCTTGCCGGGCTGGGCGCGGCCGCCTCCTCGGCAGGGCCGGGCGGATGGAGCGGGGGTCGGGGGGGGCGGAGCCTTTGTGCGGAGCCAAGCGGGGATGTGCCCGGAGCCGGCGGGTAAGGACCCCCCCCCCCGCCCCATGGGACTGCCCCCTCCACGGGAGACCCCTCCCCCCCAGAACCTCCGCTTCTCCCCCATGCGACTGACCGTCCGCCCCGACCGCCCACCCATGGGACCACCCACCCCCCCCCAGAACCCATGCCCATGGGACCGCCCTCTGGACCCTCCGTGCATATATACAACTGTGGTTTAGTTATATAGATATGTATGAGAGATGCAAAATGACCTCCAAACAGAAATATCTAGTCTTCCCAAGCAGCAGTAAGAGCGATTCTAGGGCCCAGATTTCCAAAAGTATTTAAGCTCCTAATTCTCCTTGAAATCAGTTGGAATTAGACACAAAAATACTTTTGAGGATCTGGGACTGTCTCCTCCACGTTATGTAACATTTAACACTGGGTGTCTGAGAATGAGCACACACATTCTCCGTCAAGAGAATAAAGGAGCTATACATTCATTTTTCACTCCTTCATGAGCTGAGGATATGAGCTGAAGAATATGTTCATTTTTTACATCCTCTCCCTGACCCAGCAGGAGCCCTACTTCCTCCTTCCTCTTTTTCCCTGTAGAAAAGAGGACATCTCCAACAAGGGAGGAAAGATGCCCCTTTAGAGCCAGCAGAGTGCTTTACATGTCTTATTTGCTTTGCAGAACTGCTGGCTGCCTCTCTCCACACAGAGACCATCTGCGGTCCCACTGCAATGCCTGAGAGCAGCACAAACCCATTGGTTTCCCCTCTTCCACCTTATTACATTTTGAACTAAACTGTCCCTGCTGCTGTTTCATGAACATGCAGGCTGAGGCTCATTCCAAAAGTCCCAAAACGGCCCTTTCTCCTAGGCACACCCTCTACAGGTAGCAACATCTTAAACCCTGGACAGCACCACCCCATCGCACTCAGTGTGCAATGTTCACTGGTAGTAGAGTCACTCAGGGTGCGTCAACACTGGCAACTTAGGTCAACTTAAGGACGCTTAAGTCAACCTACACAAAGCCGCATCCACACTGGGCTTTTATTAAGTCAACTTAAGCATTTCCTTAAGTGGACTTATTAATAGCTTAAGTTGACTTAATAACACCGCCTCTGAAGGTCATCTTAAGCCTTAAGTCGACTTCTTAAGTTGACTTAAAGCCAGTGTGGACGGGGATTAGCGCTAGGTCGACCTTATTAAGTTGATTTAAAGCCAGTGTGGACGGCTATGTCTACTGTAAAGTCAATTTAACAAGGTCGACTTAAGTCAATTTAACGTGTAGCCACTCTGTTAAGTCGACTTAACAAGGTCGACTTTAAGTCGACTTTAAGTTGACCTTGTTAAGTTGACTTAACAGAGCCGACTTAACTTTACAAGTGTAGACATAGCCTAAGTGAGTGAGGTAATTATTACTGGGCCAACTTCAGTTGAGGGAAGAGACAAGCTTTTGAGTTTCACGGAACTTTTCTTCAAGGTTTGGGGCAGGTACTCAGAGTGTCTAAACTAAATACAAGCAGTGACAGATTGTTAAGCGTGTGAGGTTCACACATCCCATAGGAGATCAATTAAAGTGAAGTGGGCAATTAAGAGTCAGCGGGCTGTGGGATGTATTACAAATTGTTGTAATGAGCCTGTAATGGTGTATTATTGAAATGTGGCATAGTATATTTAAAATATAACCATGCCTATAATTGTTGCTACCACTGATATAATTACCAGGGCTGTGTTGGGGGGAAGGGCTGACTAGTGGGGTGACTGCCCTGGGCCCCACTGTTTGGTGGGCAGCGCTGCCCCCCTCTGTCTTTGGTGGAAAGCCAGCCCCGGTGAGGGGCAGGAACATGGAACCCGTCCTCTGGGCTGGCCTGCTCCACCCCTGAGGCTGGATTAGTTGGGGCTGACCAGTTTCAGGGCACCATGGGCACCCCCACTCTGCCACTAGATGGGCCAGAGTGGTGGGGGGCAGCCGCCGGCACTGGAGGGGACATTCAGGGCTGGGGGTGGGGGCTGGAGTGGGGCCAGAGGCTGCCTTCCACTGCTCTGCAGCATTCTGCCTTGCCCCGTCCTCCAGCTGGCTAGTCTGCCCCAAGGGGTGGGGTGGTCTGGTGTGCAGAGGCCACCCCGCCCCCAGGTCCTGCAAAGCAGTGGCCACATGATGGCCCCTCCCACCCCCTGAGGCAGACCAACCGGCCGACGGGTGGGGCAGAACACTGTGGAGCAGCAGAGGGTGGCCTCTACCCCTCCCCAGCTTTGAACAGCCCACTCCAGTGACAGGGCCACTGCTGCCCCCCACCACTCTGGCCTGCCTGGTAGAAAGGCAGGGGCACCTGTGGTACCCTGAAACTGGGCAGCCCAGGCCACCAGTGCCCCTCTAATCAGGCCGTTGGGGCAGGCCAGCGCCCCCCTGCATCCTGGCAGCCAGTATCTGGTGCCTGGGGGCCAAGTCACATTTCCCCTCCCCCGCCCTGTGCAGTTCCTCACTGCCCCCTCCCCCACACACAGGCAGGAGGGGTCTGATCCTGCCCTGTGCTGGGGAGCAGGCTGCATAGGGCAAGGGGGATGCAAATGTGACTTGGCCCCCAGGCACCAGACAGCCTGGGTATGTCACTGCGACTCACCTTGTGCCTCCCCCCCCCCCCCCCCCAGTGCCAGGGGGTCAGGGGCTGGCACAGTGGCTGAGTGTGTCGCCCCAGTCTGCACTGAAAGAAACCCTTTGGACAGACAGGACAGTCTCTGCGCCAAAGAATCAATGGACACAAATCTGACATCAGAAACTGCAATACTGAAAAACCTGTAGGGGAACACTTCAACCTCCCTGCTCACTCCCTTAACGACTTGTTAATAGCTGTGTTGAAACAGATGAATAACAAATCACAGCTTCAAAGAGAGTCTGCAGAACTCGAACTTATATGCAAATTTGACTCAGTTGCCTTGGGGTTAAACAGGGACTATGGATTTTTCTCGCATTACATCAAGTGAATTGACCTCCCCCCTCCTCTATGTGCTGTTCCCCAGTGTTTTGAATCCTAACACCTACTTTGATTTGCTGTTACAGCCTGACCTGATGCTATGTCATACACTCCCCTGCATTTAATTTCCTCCCACTCTGTAACTTTCCTATCTTCAAAGCGTCTGACGAAGTGGGATTTTCTCCCACGAAAGCTCATGCGATTAATAAATCTGTTAGTCTTTAAAAGTGCCACAAGACTCTTTTGCCTTTAAGAAGTGTTGCTGAAATCCCCAACAGCAGCAGCTTTCTGCGGCAAAGGGGGTGCTGCTTAGAAGCCACTGCTGAGTGTACATGGTGGCCAGCTTTGCAAAACCTGCAAGGTCATGTGACTTGCTCATATGACCCTGGACTCCATCTTGTTCCTATGAATTCCTACAAGCCCAACCAATGAGCATCCACCCACATGGCAGAGGATATTTAAGGCCCTGAAAACATCTCTCTTTTGTCTTCATTTCCTTCTTCCTTTCTCTGGCCAGGATTTCTAACAAAGATGATTTAAACAAGGCCTGATGACCGCCAGAGACTTCTTGAAAATTAAGATTTTTGCAACTCAGTTATCAGCTCTATTTTGAAAGTGACAAACTTTTATGCTCATCTGTATATGATCTTTTAACCAATATTCTCTCTTTTAAATAAACATTACTAGTCTAGTTCATCAGCATTGGCTTTAGGCGTGTATTTGGTACCTGTTTGGTAGTGCGTCCAATCCTCTGGGATTGATTGAACTTTTTACATAGGATGGATAAAGATTTTGAGTAATCGGCATCATATTTGACATGGCTGATTGGGTACTAGACAGAGGGCTGGATGTCTTTAAGGGAATTATATTTTTATCTTCTGAATAACCAGTAAGGTGATCAGAAGCTGTTTGTTGCTGGCTGAGTATATCTTATGGGAAAACAGCTACCAATATTTGGGAATCTGCCTGCCCCATTCATTGCAGTTTTGCGTGTTTATGCTATCTCAGCACGGCTCCCCTACAGGCCAAGGTCACAGAGCTATAAAACCAGTGTTCTATTCTAAGTCCATGGTTTTTAGCATCTATCAGAGTTATGAATTCCAGTTCCCAGTCTTGCCTTTCAAAGGTGTTGTTCAGGTTTCCTTTGAAGCTGACTGAGAGGTCAAATATGGAGCAATTGCTTTGTGAAAAGTGTTTGCCCAGGAGTGATGTGGTGTTTTTGTCTTTTCTCATTTTTCTAAGATCATTTTTGTAAGATCATTTAAGAAAATAGTGGCTATCTGGTTTCAACCACATAGCTGTTGTTGTGGTAGCTAGGGTACTGGATGAGGTTAGAGCTAGGGTTATCGCATATTGTGATAGGCATGTGTAGGACCCATGGATCTTGAAAAGTGTGGTGTTGTGAGTATCTTTAGAGCAGTGCGAATAAATCCGTATAAATTTGCATCTGTTGTTCTGGCAGGGTCTGGCAAACACCTGGTAGTAGTTAGTTTCTAAAGGGTTTACTAAGACAGTTTCTGCCACAAAGCACTTACTGGCTGACGGCCAGATTGTGACTCTTGCTGTACATTCATGCAGGGGGGGTAGGAGGGTGAATAATAAGGGAAGCTAAAGCCATCAAGGAAAAAAAATCCATGGTTGGCAGGACTAAGGACAATCAACAGGAGCTTTTAAAGTATATTAAGAACTATAGAAAATCCTAGCAGTGGTATAGACCCATTACTAGATGGAGGTAATAACATGATTAACGATGCACTAAAGGCAGAAGTGGTCAATGAATGGTTCTGTTCTGTATGTGGAAAGAAGTGTGATGATGTGCTTCTATCACACGACGATGATGGAGTACTTTCCAGTCCATTAGTAACTAAGAAGGATATTAAACAACATCTGCTAGGGATAACATTTTTAAAATCAGCATGCCCAGATAACTTGCATTCAAGAGTCCTGAAAAACTGGCGGAGGAGATCTCTGGCTTGCTGATGCTCATTGCTAATGTCTTGGAATACCAGAGAAATTCCAGAAGACTGCTAATATTGTGCCAGTATTCAAAAATGGCAAAGATGATGATGGGTAACTATAGGCCAGTTAGCCTGGCATCAGTACTAGGTTAGACAATGGAAAAGCTGATACAGGATTCAATTAATAAAGAATTAAAGGATAGGAATAAAATTAATGCCAGTTGTGACCCAGGGACTCCAGGGTGTCAACTGGCAGGAAGGACAGGGGGTGGATAGTGTTGTCCAGGGATCCCTTGAGTTAGATATATGCATAATAATTCACCAAAGAGTGACATAAGGTCTCTCCCAAGAGCCAGTAGTGCACTAGTCATCATAATCACTGCAAAATATTCCTGTGGATAATATTTAAGGATTTACATACTAAACAGTATGTTCTTAACATCTTGGATTTCAAGATGGTCACCAGGAGATGACCTATGTAAGAAATGTTCCTTTCAGGCAGGAGGTAATACACATCTATCTCCCTGTCTGGCCATTTGTGTATTGCATGCCTATTGAGCCCATTACAAAATCTACTAGAGAGAAAATCTACAGGGTGATACAAATAGTGGGGGATTCAGAGGAGGCAAATCATGCCTTACCAACCTGATTGCCTTCTATGATGAGATGACTGGATTTGTGGATGTGGGAATAGCTGCTGATGTGATATACCTCGACTTTAGCAAAGCTTTTGATATGGTTTCCCACCGCATTTTTGTTGGCAAGTTATGGGTTGGATGAATGGACCGTAATGTGGATAGAAAACTGGCTAAATCATTGGGCTCAGTGGGTAGGAATCAATGGCTCAATGTCTAGTTGGCAACCAGTAACGAGCTGAGTGCCCCAGGGGTCGGTCCTCGGGCCAGTTCTGTTAAACATCTTCATTAATGAACTGGATGACAGGATAGATTGCACACTCAGTAAGTTTGTGGATGACACCAAGCTTGGGGGAATGGTAGACACACTGGAGGGCAGGGACAGGATTCAGGGAGACCTAGACAAATTGGAGTATTAGGCTAAAAGAAATCTCATGAGGTACAATAAGGACAAGTGCAAAGTCCTGCACTTAGGATGGAAAAATCCCATGCATTGCTAGAGGCTGGGGACCCATCAGCTAGGTAGCACCGCTGTAGAAAAGGACCTGGGGGTTATGGTGGTCAGGAAGCTGGATATGAGTCAACAGTGTGCCCTTGTTGCCAAAAGGCCAATGGCATATTGGACAGCATCAGTAGGAATGTTGCCACCAGATCAAGGGGTGTGATTATTTCCCTCTATTCGGCACTGGTGAGGCCGCATCTGGAATATTGTGTCCGTATTGGACTCCCCATTACAGGAAAGATGTTGACAAATTAGAAAGAGTCCAGCAGAGGGCAACAAAAATGATTAGGGGGGCTGGGGCACATGACTTACAAGGAGAGACTGAAGGAACTAACCTTATTTAGTCTGTGGAAGAGAAGACTGAGAAGGGATTTGATAGCAACCGTCAACTACTTGAAGGGGTGCTCCAACGAGGAGGGAGCTAGGCTGTTCTCAGCAGTAACAGAGGACAGAACAAGGAGCAATGGTTTCAAGTTGCAGCTGGGCAGGTTGAGGTTGGATATTAGGAAAAACTTTCTCACTAGGAGGTTGGTGAAGCATTTGAATGGGTTACCTAGAGAAGTGGTGGAATCTCCATCTTTGGAAACATTTAAGGGCTGGTTAGGCAAAACCCTGGTTGGGATGGTTTAGTGGGAGTGGTCCTACTTTTAGCAGGGGGTTGGACTAGATGACCTCATGTGGTCTCTCCCAACCCTATGATATGAAAGAACCCCTTTGGAATAGTCTTAAAGGTTGACAAATGCTCAGGTAGAACCAAAAATTCATATATTTCACAATAATTTTGGTTGGAAAGATTGTGAATTACACAGCAAAGCTGTTCCTTTTCATGAGGTCCCTTCCAACCCTTAGATTCTATGATTCATAAAAGATTGTTTTTGGAATGCAAAGGAAGAATAGAAAAATTTGCAGAAAGAATAGCAAATTTGGCAGGCAACCAGATTGGCTTAACAGAGAAATATTTGGTGAGCTTAAACATTGAAAGGAAGCTTACAAGAAGTGGAAGCTTGGGCAGATGACTAGTGAAGAGTATAAAAGTACTGTTTGAGCATACAGGAGTGAGATCAGGAAGGCAAAACCACAACTGGAGTTGCAACTAGTAAGGGACAGGAAGGGCATCAAAAAGGGTTTTTACAGGTATGTTAGCCACCAAAAGGAGATCAAGAGATGTGTGGCTCCTTACGGATTGATCAGGAAAAAGTTGAAGTACTCAACACTTTTTTTGCTTCTACCTTCAGAGATAAAGTCAGTTCCCAGACTACTGCACTGGATGGCACAGAAAGGGGAGGAGGCGAGCAGTCTCCGGTGCTGAAAGAACAGGTTCAGGACTATTTAGGAAGGCTGGACATACACGAGTCCATTGGGCTGGATGTGATGCATCCAAGGGTGCTGGGGGAGTTGCTGATGTGACTGCAGAGCCTTTCGCCTTTATCTTTGAAAACTCGTGGCAATAGTGGAAGGGTCCAGATGATTGGTGAAAGGCAAATATAGTGTTCATCTTCAAAAAAGGGAAGAATGAGGATCCAGAGGACTACATACCGGTCAGCCTCACTTCAGTCCCCAGAAAAAACATGGAGCAAGTCCTCAAGGAATCCATTTTGAAGCATTTAGAGGAAATGTGTATTGTGGCAAAAATGTGATCCTTGGATGTATAAATAGGGGAGTAGTGAGTAGGAATAAGGAGGTGAGCATACAAAGATGTTAGGAAGGGTGCAGAAAAGAGCCACAAAAATTATTCAAGAGCTGGAGAAAATGCCACACAGAGACTTGATGAACTCATTTGTAGAGTTTATCAAAAAGAAGCTTGAGAGATGATGAGGTTACAGTATATAAGTACCTTTTCAAGGAGAAAATACTGGGTACTAAAGGGCCCATTAATTTTGTGGAGAGAGGCAAAACAAGAACCAGTGGCTGGAACTTGAATCTAGACAAAGTAGGGTAATAGGGAGCCGTGGCTCCCTTCAGAGCTGCAGCTCTCCGTCGACCTAGCCAGTCGACTTAAGAGTCTAGTGTAGACTTTCTAAGTCAACTTAACAAGTTCGACTTTAAGTCGACCTTGTTAAATTGACTTAATAGAGTTGACTTAGCTTTGTAAGTGTAGACATAGCCTTAGTGCCGTCTAGGTTGAGTGTAGAAGCATTAAATGCTTAAAAGGGCACAGCCAGTATAAGAGCAGAAGGGCGGTTCAGCAGTAAGGACACTAAGATGGGCCTTAAGAGATGCTGACTCAGTTTCCCTACTCTGCATCAGCCTTCCTATGTGACCTTCTCTGAGCCTCAGTTCCCCATCTGTGAAAATAGAGATAGTAGGAGTTCCTTACTTCCCAGAGTGTTCAGAAGCTACATATGTTAAAGACTGTGTGGCACTCACATATTATGATCATAGGGGCCATATAAGTACCTAAGACATATGGAGAAAACAGACTCTTTGTCTGTGTGTGTGTAAAGTCTCTTTTTAATTTCTTTTTATGTGCGCAGAGGTTTTATGATAACATTCAAAAATCAGTGTTTTTTAAATAAAAATCCCTGTCCATGTACAGCCCTATATTAACATGGCGGTGTAAAGAACGAGGCTGCTGTTTCAAGGCTCCACCTCATCTCGGTAATCGGAGCATGCACTTTATTAAAGAAGATATGAAAAACACGTTGACTTCATCTTTTTACCTTTTTTTTTTCCTATCAGACTTCTCTGAATTGCTGTATTTTGAAACAGGCTTGAACAGTGCCAGTATTTTCTTTGGCAGATTTGGAAAGCTGGGTTCTGGGATAAAAGCACCAATTTAATTTTGACAGGACTTCATGAAAATCAATTCTGCACAAGCTTAGGAGTAATTTTTCATTCCTTCCTTTTAAAGATAGAAGAACCGCAGGAATGGCATCCAGACTAGGTGGCAAACTCTTACAGCCCTCCCTAAGCCTACAGAAAGTCTGCTGGGGAGGTGGGCTTAGAGAAAGTGAGAACACACAACTTCTTAAAGTGGGCATATATAATTTTTCTTGCAATGTTCACATGCACTTGAGCCTTAATGGCTTTTTATCTCTATCGGTTCTGCAAGCAGTTGAGGTAAAGAGAAAAGGCACTTTTAAAACTCACTTAGCCTTGCCAAATTCTAGGCCTGAATTGTTCACCTTAAAATACATTTATATATATTACAGTGTATGGTCTAAGCATATTCAGTGATTGTGAGAAGGGAGCATGTTAAATATAGGGAGGGGTACACATATATTTCAGTCTTTATCCACATGCCACAGCTGAAACTATGCTAGGAGCATCTATCTTTAGGCAGAGTTGTTACCATTCTGATTTCTGAGAGACAGAAGGACGTTTTTCTTTTCCTGAGAACTGCGCTAGGAGTTTATGTTTGCCATTGGTTAGATAGTAGTTTTGGAAACATGGTTTAGAGGGGACAATGTTCAGAAAGAAAATAATCCTGTGCCTATTGGAAATGTTCTCACCTGATACCTTTTTCCTACTGAATTAAATGTAGGCCTAAAATTTTCCACTTGCATGTGGTTGCTAGAATATTAATAGCAACCATTCAAGTAGTGTTTCAACTATAGCTTTGACAGGATTAAAGTCTGCTGTTAGATGCCCCTATATGTGGAACATTTTAATGCAAAGGCCTGACACAAAACGGAAGCACAGAATGAATGGGAAAACATTCAATTAAAAACTAAAGTGAAACATTTTTAAAATATATAATTTACTTAGATGGAAAAAACATTCAAACAACTTAATGCACCATCTGTCTGAGAAATTATGGTGTCTCCAGCCTTTGTTTTCCCTTAACGTATTTCTATGCGGCTCCACATTCACTTGCTCTGATTCCCACTTCAACTAAGCAGGGCACAAACTAGTGATCCACTATATATGCTGGAGCTCAGACACAGCCCCTAGAAAATCAATTCAGCTACCAGTCATCTGAGTTCAGTTATGAAGCAGAGCTGTATAGCAGATATCCTGGAATACTTGGTTTATTGTGGAGTCTTTAATTTAAAAAAACTCAAAAGAGCTTTTATCAATACTTAAGTCTCCTAAACCCTTTGAGATGTAGGCTTCCCTGTCTAGGAAATAGCTGCTCTTTACCATCATCCCCCAAAGCAGCTTTCCCTGAAGTCACAGAAAACTGAATCCCTACCTACTTTCAGGTTTAATCATTAACCATGATTAATTTCTGCAAGGATCAAGTGTGTGTGGGCGGGGGTGGAGAGGAGGGCAGAGAGCAGAAGATGGTATAAATGTGAAGCGGCAACTAGATTTTTCAGGTTCAGCATTGTATTGCCTGATAAGAGAAAAAAAAGTTTAAATAGCTGTACTTAAATCTTTAAGCATCACTTGCGATGCTATCTTTCCCATCCAGAAGACAATCCAATCATATTTCCATTTTACATACTTTATCACTGAAGAGTTCTCACACATGATCTTTCTAGTATATAAAAACACACATGAACTGACAGAGTACTGTGCGAAAACATTACAGAGGATTATAGCAACCACTCTGGTTGAAGAACACTTTTTACTTGTCACTAAAGGTTTGCAAATTAGCAACATGGTTAGACTCAAAGATGTTACTGGATACTCAGGTTTGTGATAAGGAAAAAGAATTAATACATGAATGATAAGGAAAACCTGTTACAAGAGATAGTAGCGATGACATCAAGCTACATAGCAACCTGCCATTGGCTCAGGAATAGACAGAAATGATAAATTTCTACAGAAGATCAAATTCCAAACACACGATATCATCCTTTCCCAAGTGGGTCATATTTACCTCTGACTGGTAACTCAGCTAAAAACAAGATTGTTTTTTAATTTATTCACAGACTTTCACAAAGCTTATATAACTTGCCATATCAATGAAGTCTCATTGACTTCACTTTGAATTGACAAGAGTGGGTGTGCGCACAGTAGGGGAGGGAGTAGCTGATACCATGTATTGGTTATCGACCAATAGATTGTTAACTTAATCATTGTGCCAGTACAAAGAATAAAAACATGCCAAAGGGATAAGGTCTCATAACGGAAAGATTATATGACATTTGCATAGTCAAATGGAGACATTGCATTTAAAGTGAGACTAATAGGTGTAGTAATATTGTTTACTAGACAAAAATAGAGCAGTAAAATAACGCTTAACATAATGGAAAGAATGCATGTAGAATCCCCTCAATCTTGACCACTATATAATTGGAATATAGACAGTCCTATTCAGGCTATAGCACAGGCTTGGAGACCCACCTCCCTCATGGACTGCTGAGCATCATTAATAGACATGTTGTAAAGTATGCTTTCAATTTCCTGCAGGAGATTGCGATAAAAGAGTTGAATTTTATGAAAGAATGAAGCTTTGTGGTGTTCTACAGATGGTAGCTTTACAAATAGTGGTGTAACAGTCTGAGAGGAAGGATCTGAACCACTCCCACAGTCACTCTCACATATTCTTAGCAGCAGTCAGTGACACCCCCCTCCCCCACCCCAAAAAAGAAAATCAGACTGAATTGTGCAGACATCCACTAGAATGCGCAAGCATTACATGATTTTTTTATTACAGCTGCCTACCACTAATATGCAAAACCTTTCACAATTGTGCCATGACCTGGCAAAGAGCCCTGCTGGACCATTTTCTGTCTGCCATGAAGAATGTGTGAACATCCCGTTTTGTTCAGAAATGGTGAATGATGACAGATGGGTTCTTGCTGCAATATACTTGACACCATTTCTTGCTTATTGGGCAGACAATTGGAAGGTGGGTGGTAGATTTCTAATACTTCCTTAACAGTAGTCTGTTAGTGGAAGTTTCACAGGCACTCTAGCAATTGCAGAGAGCATGGAACACTCATGAAGTTGACTTGGTTTTTGGATAGCCTACATAAGTAGGCCAAATTCTGAAGAGTGATAAGCTAGGCAGATGGTTGGCTAATCCTGGCACTAAGATTGTCCACTAGAGACACAGGCAGTTTTATATAAATTGTACCAACTTCAGTAAAACAAGAGTCCAGCTACTGCAGTTTCTAGCCCAGAATAGCTCTACTGCGTATTGCTAGAGCCTCAGGCCTCGGTATAGTTCTGAGCACAGAGAATTCCCCAGCAGTTGTGGCCACTGAAATTCCTGTTTATAGAGCTGGGAAACTAGTTCAGATATACCCTTCCAAGAATACAAAATGAGCCTTCCAAATTAAGGTTTATGTTGTCTCCTTTACTTCCTTGCCCACCACACACTAAACTCTGTTACAAATGTCAGCAATCCTACATAGTGCAGCAGCTTATCCAAGAGCTCCCACAAGCTGGACCGCCTCTCCTTACCATCATGAAGTATGGATTATTGATCAAGTTAGCATTATATTTATTTTGCAAGTTGGTTCTGCCAAATGCTACTCCTAAAGAGGTAGTTAGTAGCACCATACAGACAATCAAACAGATGCTAAACCGTTTTCAGTACATGTAATTCAGATGACTGAAATCTCATTTGCAACACCCCACAAAACAAATGCAAGCACCAGCAATGTGATCAAGATATACTGACTGCATTGCTACTGGGATTTCTTTACTCAGCTCTCTGGTACAAGGGATTTTGAGGTGTTCTGTACCAGGTAGTACAGTATGTCACCCTGGTTATTGCAATATTTGTGTATGAATGTTAAATTAGTTTAACAGGGGGTTGTCAGGAAGGAAAAAAAAAGGCAAAGAATGGTTTAAGATAAGCCGTGTCTCAGACAGACACCCACAGAAGATCAAAAGGAGTATAATTGTGTTAGAAACAGCTCTCAAGTATGTGTGTAGGGAGATAATTATTGTTCAAAACTGCACTGAATCATTGGACCCCACTGAGAGGGTAAATGAAGAAGTTAAGCCTACTGAAGTTAGCACCAGAGGAGGACAAGATAGATATGGCTGTAGACCAGTTTAAAAATCTTTCCATTAATGCTTTTGTTTTTACTGAAAAATAAATGTTTTCCAGAGACTGGCTGATCACTATATCCCATTTGCCACAGCCTCCCACTGGCAAGACCTGCAGGTATCCCCACTCAGTCAGACCAGCAGGGTAACAACATTGGCACAAAGAGTGCTGTACGCCAGGGCCCATTTTAGGTGGCAGAATTCTAGGCTGGAATGTATAAAAGGCACAATGTCTGAAATCTGAGGGGATGCACTCAGCCCAGACAGGGGAGAGAAGTGCAGCTAGCTGTGAAACAGCCAACTAGCTAAAAGTTACACAATGATCATAAAGTTGTATTTCAGCAGCTGAGGTTTTATGTTAATACTTTTGTAAAATATGTTCCTACCCTAATCAAGCATTCAAAGAACAGATCCATGACAACCTCACCCCGTTGAATAAATTAAGACTGGGTTAGCAAATGTATGTTGTATCAAGACACAGTAATAGACATCTAAAGCTTTAATGCAACATGGAAGTGTATTAAATTATTGATTACATTTACATATTTAGATGATCCTACTTACATTAACAGTACTCAAGATACAATATTCGGTAAAAACAGCTTGTATATTTACGTCTTCAAATTTTGGTAGTGTTTTCTACCAAGTGTAAAAGTAGAAAGCAAAGTTTCCATAGATGAATAAGTGTCCAGAACTAAACCAAGTGGCTGCAAAATACAGATTTACTAGAATGGGTTACCTCTACACAAAATGCAGTATTAAAGGTATTTTAATGTATATTTACAAGAAACTGCTCAGTAGTTTATTCTAATATGGAGATCAATTACCTGATTAATTTTTAGAAGGATATACCCTAGGCTTGTCTTTGCTTTAGGACACCAGAAATAAGCCCTCCATAAAAAGTGTACTAGAAAATATACAACTGTACAATAGGAAGAGGATAGAAAAATTGAATACTGTGGAAAAAAATTTATTAGTCTACACAGGGTAAGTCTTCTGAAACACATACATCGCTGGCTGTTTACAGGAGCAGCAAGTGAAATACTCACTGCAATTAGTTTTCCCTACACAGATCCAAAAGCAGTGTGACTTTTCACATACTTAGTGTTGGACGGGAAGTTATGTTTCTGAACAGCCACACAAAGCAGTCGTGTGATACAGACATTCATAGCCATAAGTGAAATACAGTTTGAGATGTGCACACTAATGTTTAGTAAAACAGCACCGATACTTCAGTGTGGTAAACTGATTAACAATGAAAGGATAAAGGATACCATTCAAATCTTTAGCCAAAAATGAGATTCTACTGCAGGTCAATAGAGGACAGCATCATAAAGATTACTGTAAAAGAGAACCATAAATCTAGTATATAAATATGACAGGATTAAAACTCCAGTTAAGCAATCAAGTTATTAACTGAAGTGATGATTTTTTTAAAAAAAATTCCCTACTATGTTTGCTCAGCTTTTCAAAGGAAATTTTAGAAATTTCTCTTCAAAAAGTGTTCAGATTAACAAACTGGCAGAGGTCATAGTTTAGACGGCTCTGTTAAATGAAAATGAATTTGTAACAGACTTGGCTGTAAGAATTGTGTAATCATGCTTTTATGTTGTCATACGAATAAGGATAAGCATTTACCAGTAAAAGATATTACATTTTAGCTTGCATTATTTTTAGGATGTGTGCATATAAAGCAATTCTATACTTTCAAGAGTACTTTTACAAAACCAAACCAAAACAAAAAAGACAAAAAGCAGACAGAATGCAACAACATGTATTTGTTAGATGGATTTTTTTTTTCTTTTAAAGTAGTTACATGATGAATGTATAAGGTCATAAAATCTGAGTGCATTTGTTCTTGCACACTATTTTATGCTACATATAAAAAACCTGATGACTGCAAGTTGGGCATGCTTACCATAACATTTTTCAACTGGGAAAGCTTCTGAGCATGTTTTCCTACAAATGTCCACTGCCATGATACAAAACAAATATGTGCAAACTGCAAGGTCCCTAAAAGTAGCAGTTAATGAATTTACAGAAAGGTGACACTATCTGTTTAAATATGCAAGAGGATGAACTTCCCAGAGTTTATAACATAGAGCAGTATCCACCACAGGCTCCTCCTCCATAGCCTTCTTCCTGGTTTGATAATTTTACACCTCTATTTTGGCTCTCACTTTCCCATAGTCCAGGAGTCTGAATGATTTTTTCAACAAGTTCTTCAAAGGCACACTGTACACCATCACATGTTTTTGCACTTGCCTCTGGGAGAAGAAAAATTTAAGAAGTCAAGTAAGCGTTAATGTACCTTCTACCATCTTCTTACTTTAACTGGAGAGAACCAACCAGTGTTAATGTGCATCCTACACTTTTGCAACAGAAAAGGGAGCAATCACAGATGAACAGCAAGTCCTATAATTTAAGGCAGGAATGACATTTACTCTCTATAGTCAGAGCTGAGTTTTGGTATGCTATATGAAATGTCAGAATAAGTATAATCACCATGTTCCAATTTTTTTTAAACTTGAAAGTCTAGCAATTTGAAAGAGTCTACTATACTTTACAGATCAGTCTTGTACCATAAGCTAGTAGGATGTATGGTTCAGTGGTTAGACAAGCCACAGCCAGTAAAGTTTCAACTAGACACCACCAAGTTTAATGCCATTTAAAGAGGTCTCTTAAAACAGGGGAGTGAAATAGAGAACGATATCAGTTATGTAAAAGAGCCTTTATTTTGGTCATTGCATCTAGATACTAGAGTGATGGGTGAACTGGAAGTTTACAGATAGAAAAGAATGACTACAGTTCCAGTCAGACAATTTCTAGGTGCTAAGCAGGTGAGAGTTCAATCTATTTCAGTTCACTGACTCTGGCCAGTACCTTGGAGTTTCATACTAGACAGTTCTGGAGCTAATGTGCCTATCTTTCGGAGAGGCTTCCTCCCAGCCTCACTGGATACTGGTTGGTTTATGCCTTACAGTAAGAGAGTTTCTACAGGAAATTAAATTAAATATATGATTTCAGAGTGATGTTCTCAGCTTAAAACCTGACTTCCATAATATACTGTAGCAACAGTTTATGGCATGTCACTCCATCTCTGCTTAACATGATTTGATTTTTGGGGGCACTTCTGTTACACAGAGCAGAGAATTTAACTGAATGTTATGCCACAATGACATTGGTTAGTTCATTTAGAACTCAGCAATGGGCAAGAGCGTGGAAAGAGTTACTCCTTCCAACCTGAATTTCTCTCTGTCAACACTAGTTTGTCTGAGCTAGTGCTGCCCGGAACACCTAGCTTTGTCAGGTTCCCCTAAAGCGTGCAGTGGGTTTCTCCAGCCCAAAGAACTTAGTTATATCACCCCATTTACCAATCAATACATTTAGATACCAATCCTAATACAGATCCTTAGCACATATCCATCTGTCTGATATATTAAGGGTTGGCCTTTTATTTAGTTCTCCGTCTCTAGTTTTGGCTCTGCCATCAATTCAATGTGTTGCTTCAGGCATGTCACAAAGCATGAAATCCCAGCTCCACTGAAGTCAGTGGCAAGACTCCCACCGACTCCAGTGAGGCCAGGATTTCATCTTTACACTTCATGCACCTCCCTGCACCCATCTGCCATGAGTCTAGAAATTCTGATGGACATTTTAAGACACGTCTAAATAAAATGGGAATACCTATTTTGAGGAGGTTGAGGCATAAGTTAATTTGTTACGCGTTTAAGCAATGCAGCTGAAAAGGTACCATTAGATTACTTAGTTGGTACACTAAAACTGTCCCCTTACCAATTCTGTAAAAATAGAATCCAACCACAATTTTGTTACATAGCAATAATTTAAAATAGGTTTCATACACATCTTCAAGAGCATACCTATGAACAACATGGAATGTTTTCTTGCAAATTTGAGACCTTCATTCCTGTCAACTGCTCTGTTTTCCTGAAAGAAAAAAGAATTTACTATGCGCTATAAGATATACAAGTGCAAACAACTGAAGATATTTTTTTAGGTCTGCTTACCTTATCAATCTTGTTTCCAACTAACATTTTAACTATGTCATTCCTTGTGCAGTATGTCTCCAATTCATTTAACCAATTATCCAGTTTGACAAAGGTGTCTCTTCTTGTGACATCATAAACTGAAAAATATTGGCAATGGTCACTAACATGATTTAGCCTATTATATTAAAGAAGTTTTCAAATAATTTATTGCAAATATTAAGGGATTGCAGCCATGGAAAACTTGAATTCTTTTAAAAAAAAATAGATCTGTTTACAAAATCAGCCTAATTCCAAGTTATTGTACATACAGTAGTATATGAGTTAGGCTTAATGAGAATCCTCTTAAAGCCACGGTGATTGTTAGCCTTAAATACAAAGCACTACAATTATTTCTTGTCCCTGGATTTTTCATCTACCACTCAGCTCCAGCATTAGTGAAACAGGCATTGCACTCCAAGTGCCTAGTAAGGAGGCTTCCAACTCACAGTGAGGAAAATACTCAAAAGAAAACCCAACAGATAATTTCACGTGGCAGATTCAAGGAGGGGGGTTTGGCCCAGTTCCCTTTTCCTTCTATTTGAAGCATAGATTTTTCAATCTAAAGCAATCTTTTCCAAATGTCATTTGGGTGTGATAACAGGTCATTGGTGTTAAGAGCAAAATGGATAATATATTTTAGTCAAAACAGAATATTAAGACTTCTCTACATGGTACTGCAGTCCTTACTACAGGAGAATGTGTCTTGTAGAACGTGAACTAGGTACCTTTTAGTATGCACCAGAAGAGTTTACACAGGGCAGTGAGAGCACAACATTTCAGAGCACTCTATATTTTACCCTCTCATAGACAGGACTGCAGCGCTATGTAGAGAAGCAGCAATTTCTCCAAGAAAGAAGGGAGGTGTTTCCTGATGGAAAGAGGTGTTCAAGATGCTTAGAAACGCCCATGACTGGGGCCATACATGTATCTAGAGGCCAAGAATTTCACTATTAAACAGCCAAATGTAGTTGGAGAAGAATTAGTTTGTCCTTAACTTTTTCATAGGATTAGAAACATATCTCAAGTTTTAAAGTGGCATGCTGAGTAGCATACTTACCTAGGATAACACCTTGTGCTCCTCTATAATAGCTGGGTGTTAATGTTCTGAACCGCTCCTGACCTGCAGTATCCTAAAAATATTCAGAATGTTTTCCATTACTGTATCTCGCACAAAACAATCTATCTATCTATATGCTATTGAAAGTACAGCATCTGCAAGATCTAATGAACACAACGAAGAAACTTTGAAATAATCATGGAACATAGCACCAGCAAAGAAATCAAGTTTACTTAACTTTAGATGATTACAATTAAGATTAGATACAGAGTTGATAGACTTTTGTGTTAGGAAGTGGCTTTTAAAGTCTATGGATAACGAGTAAACAAAGTCACTCTACATGATACAGGGTACTCATATTTCCACTGAGGCTATTACTGCTCTACAGTTCGCCTATGAAGTGAGAACAGTACAACAGCTGCACTGGTTTCAAAGTGAACATTTTAGATTGCAAAACTGCCATGTCTTGTAGCAACAAGACAAGATACATAGCTTTTTTGCTGTCCGTCCCCCCCAGTTTGATAATTAGCTTCAAACATGGCAACATGTTTAATGCGAGTTACAGCAAACCAAGCAGCATCAGACGTACCAAAGAACTGATCATGTTTCTTCTTAAACTGAAGTAGCTTGTGAAATCAGATTTAAGTTATAAAGTCCTAAAATATAAAATGACCAATGGGTCTGCAAAGACAAAGTATTAAAATGCTGTCTATATGGACTTGTTGTAGGTCCTTGAAACTGCAACATACTATATAAACAACACAGACAGTGACAAAATGCTTGTAGCAGACACAGAAGTTCATTCACTCAAACTGTCTCAGAAGTTGTTTAGAAACGTACTGCTTACAAACAAATAAAAGGTAAATGAAACTTAGGAAAGTCACCCAACCGACTCCCCAAAGAGCAGACATTCCAACAAGTGAGATATCAGCAACATTTTTCATTCCCAAGTTCAAATTCACTCAGCCACCACATATCCTGAATATTCAGGTTCTATGTGAGTGGAGTGTAGCATACTTCAATGAAATCTATCCCCACACCTACCCTCCACCTCAAATCAAAGCCAGGGCACAGGGCTCCTCTGCAAACTCCTTTTTCCAGTGCACACCCAAGGACTGTTATCCAGTCTATATGCTGTAATATCACTACTCCTCCAGGCCACTTGAACCACAGAAATGCAGCACTCCATCACCCTGTTTCCCCATCAGACTACACTGTGGTCGTCTACACTGGTATGGAGATCTTACCATGGTATGTAGATACAGAAATCAGCAATCTTCCTTGCACTTAATTAACATGTTTTATGCTGCCTCCCTGAGGTTAGCATGGACCATGCATGACTACAGTGGTCCAGGAGAAAGTCGGTAGTTTGAGATCTCAGGTTTGTAATTTTGAGATGCAGGGTGTGAAGGGAAAGAGACTTCATCTTTCCATATGAATAGGAGTTTCTCCACAAAAAAGGGGAGAACAGTTTCCCCATCTCTCTAGGAAAAATTATGCAGGTAACCTATCTGGCTCATTTTCTTCCTCCTAGGACAAAAATTTTGCTGCTCCATGACTCCTTTTATTCCTTCTGCTATCACCGAGAGGAAGGGTTGCACTGGCTCCTGCTCCTTCTCATATGCTAACGAGGCCCTCCTATGGCTGTGTCCTTTTTCTCAATCATCAAACTCACTCTGCTTGCTTAAGTGAGGATGTGCTTGGAGATCTAACAGCTGGTGCCCCACTGAAGGCCTAAAGTTTAATACTTGAGATATGATGCACTTTTAATATCCACGGAAGGGAAATATCCATGATCTGTATTTTACTCCCTCCTGTGCTCTGCTTCTCTGCTCAGACAGAGCAGGCATCAACAAAATGCCTTTGCTCAGTACTGAGAGAGTTTCAAGCACAGAGCAACTGACTGCCCTAGAATTTCAGTGTTTGTTGCCTACCATGCAGTGGAGTCTGTGACTTTGGGAACATGAGCCCTGCTTACGGATTAAAAAGTAAATATATCTTCTGCATTATCTGGAAACCTTTTCCCTCTTTTACTTTCCATAATTCAAAGTTTGAGGTTTCCTGTCAATAAGCAAAGTCCTCACAAGTACCTGAACAGAGTTAGGCAGACTACGGAGCGTCTTGCTCTATTTTAGCTGCTGTGTTAACAGAGGCAATCCTGAATTCAAGTCTTAGCAGGCAATTACCTTTTGGTTCACCTGGGTGTTTCCTGATTCTTGTCACATGAAAGCTACATTAAAGTTCTTAACATAAATAAAACATACACAACTGCAGCAATCTCAAACTATGTAATTTATACAGCATTAGTTTTTTTGGAAAATGTAAAGTCTTAATTAAGAAGATTTTCCTTTAGTATTGTAAATACTCAGTGTGAGCTTTATACCTAATTTAACATGCTTAATTATCAGGCTCTAAGTGTAGTCTGTAATATCATGAACTCAAGTAGAATGTTATGTAAGAAGCATAGGCAATATTTATCTGTACTCAAATTAAGGACTTTTCCTTCTATTGTAATGCAAAATTCTTCTGTGTACTTCTTAGTTTCTGTTTGATGATAATAAAGTCACTCCTCCTAAAAGAAGAGTCCCATTCTCTACTTTGAGATACCAACGTTGATACTATAGCTATGTCACCTATCCTGAAAATGGGAAAAACCTCATTAGTAACATTTTTATAAATGACAGTACAAAAACCAAAAAACACCACACACTAAGAATAAAGCCAGCATATTCTGCTCACACGCAAATCCCTTCAACTACATATTTTTATAAAAAACCACCACCTCTAGAACAAAGCAATAAACTATGCGAAGTTCAGGTGCTTATTGTGTTTAGGACTTACCCATATTGCCAGCTTAGCTTTATTTCCATCAACTGAAATTGTTTTCACCTTGAAGTCAACACCTGGAAGAGTAAAAAGGTTTTAATTTTCCTTCAAACAATCATATGGAAAAACAATGAAGCAGGAAAGATCCAAGTAAGTTGGAATGGAAGTTGTGCTTTGACAGTACCAGGTGCAATAGACCAGTTTAATCAGTTACTATTTGCACCCCTGCCATCCCTCCTACTTTCCCTTTATGATCCTACACCAGGCTTTGAAGCTAGAAGTTAGGGCTTAGAAGAGTCTCCAGGTAATCTTTGGCCATGGACCAAAGTTATACCATGGAGGTGCAACAGATACTGAAATTTCCATCATGAAGAGTAGCATTCC
Source organism: Pelusios castaneus (assembly GCA_007922175.1). Lineage (NCBI taxonomy): Eukaryota > Metazoa > Chordata > Testudines > Pelomedusidae > Pelusios > Pelusios castaneus. Next base: position 9,788,102 of record ML685840.1, on the reverse strand, counting down.
TGTGTATGATGTTCAAGTTAACTGTTTCAATGAACTTCTCCTTCATATATTTTGCTCCACTTAAGTTCTGATTTCTAGCCTTTTATCCCACCTGCGCGCATTAGCTATACCAGAGTAAAATATATCTGGTGGTCCAAGTGAAAGAGTCATTTGTATGTTTTGTTGATAAAAACATTCAGCATATGGAAGGAAGCAATACAAGCAGGGAAGTACAGTCAAGATGACAGGTTAATCTTATCTAGACAACAACAGTCAGCACAGGGCTCCTGGTATGATGTGATTCTATGGCTCACGTTATGCAGGAGATCAGACTACGTGGTCCCTTCTGCCCTGAGGATCTATGACACATGTCTAACAGTTAAAGGCCACTCAGATTAAAGTGCTACAATCACCTCTTAGAGGAGTCCCAGCAGACACTGCTGGGCAATTGCTTCTCTGCTCCAGGGTACCTCAGATATCACCTGGGTCTATTCTATTACTTCTTGCATACAAAGCCATTGGGAGGGTTAAACAGGTAAGATGGTTTGTGTCATACTCGTTGCTGAGGACACTCAACTATCTAATAAATTTGACTCAATTATTGTAACTAAAGGCCTACTGTTTGCCTAAGGGCAAGTTGCCCAAAACTCAGTCCAGACAAGACAGAAATTACACCAAGTTATTAATACCAGGTTGTGGGGAAAGAGCATGTTTCACTTTCAGCAAAAGTTTGGATACTATTAGGTTCTGGGTTCCTCAATGCCTAGGGGGGTACTGGCTGTGGTCAATACTGCCTCTCCATTTCTGGGTAGGAAAGGGGGATCAGTTCTTGTTAGATGAAGATCTGTGTTCAATTACCCCCAATTTGTCACCTACAGACTAGACTGGGGTGCTCTACATAGGATTACAACCATACCTTTTAGAAACATGAGCATGGAATGTATCTTATGAAGCAGTGCTTCACATAAGCAGCACACTTCATTAGCGTTTCCAGAGCCACACAGGCTACTAATGAGTTTGAATGGAGTTCAATGTAGTTTTGGTTTATGAAGTCACAAATCACATCTTGGTTACCTAGTACTCTGTCTTCATGTGAGGATACAGCTGCTCCAATCAACAGAATCACCAGAGCTAGAGGCCCACTCAATTTTCTGAAGAGTCATCTGTTTTAGAACTCTCCCTGCTTTCCTGCTCCACAGCTTGAATTTGTTAATTTTCTAGGTACACGGCACATGGTTATGACTAAGATTTATCTAGTGCAGGGGTTCTCAAACACTGTGTCGGGACACAAAGGTGTATGACAAAGAGCTGGAAGGTGTGTCATGGAAAATTGGCAGCTCAGCTTGGAGCCAGCTTGGGGCTCCTGCTGCCCTCAACAGCCCACTCCTGCTGCACAACACAGGTAGCAGCCAGGGCCAGATGAGTAAAGGGACTTGGGGG
>ML685840.1:9750781-9786673 GCA_007922175.1 Pelusios castaneus | reverse complement strand
GGGGGGTTCAGGTAAGTTTCTCCTTCATTCAGCTCTGCTCCTGCTAAAATATCATTGTCTGGGGTGGGGGTGCTTGCGGGTCCCCGCTGTGCACGCTATTTACTCTGCATTCATTAGCAGGGCATCAATACAAGCAGTGATTGTAAAATAATCATCTGCATTTAGGTCAGAAAAGGTTTCCTCGATGTACCTCCAGAGCCTAATACTCAGGTTAGATGGGAGAGCGTTTGTGTCTGCGCTCCCAAAGACGGACACTCTGCCTCTCCAGCTGCAAAGCACAGCCCTGGGAACCATGGCAGCACACAGTGCAGCAGCATACGGTCCCGGCCTGCTACCGGCGGCATGTAGGAGATGTATTCTAGATGGAAGGGGCACTCTGAGGAGAGGGATATTGGGTTCCATCTGTGTGCCCTCTTCCGATTCTTAGCCCCCGGTAAGCCGTCTATTAGAATGTACCTTGTCTGCTTCAGCGCAGCGTAGTGTGTTGACCGCCCTGTACCTTCCAGTGGAATGTGCTACTGGAAGGTTACATTGGCTATCTATGCTATGTGTTAACAATGTCTATATTGTTATTTTTGTATTAGAATTGAGCTTCACAAGGCCGGTGTCTACCCCAGCTGACCGAATGAGAAACATTAGGCGGCGTTCTCGAAGAAACAGGGAGGATATGTTTAACGACCTGCTGAAAGCAACACAAGAATCCGCAAGGGAGAATAGAGCCTGGAGAGAGGAATCCCAGCAGAGGAGGCAGAAACACAGGGACGAACTGATAAGCGTCATGAAGGAGCAAACAGAACTGCTAAAGAACATGATAGCTTTGCAGTCCCAGGCGATAAATGTCCGGGCTCCACTCCAGACAGTTCAGCCGTGTATGCCTCCCACACACCGCAGTCCCTCAAAGCATTTCTTTGAAGGCCACCCTCCACCCCGGTACAGGACAACATCCAGCCCCCCCCCCCCAAGCTACTTTTACGAGACCCGGAGCTACACCAACCTGTAACCCCACCCCCATCTTTCAGGTTTCAATAAAAACAGTAACAAATACTTTGAAGAATGCATTTATTTATACACATTATTGAAATGATCCTAAGGTGCACCTCATGCGTCATGGAACTTAACTAGGGAAGGGCATCATTGAAATGCTCCCTGAGTGCCTCCCTTATGCGAGCAGCTTCTCCTTGTGCCACCCTAATACTCCTAGTGGCTGGCTGCTCGAATGCTTCCTCGAGACGCTGTGCCTCCGTAGCCCACGTAGGGGAAAACTTTTCTCCCCTACTTTCACAAATGTTATGGAGGACACAACATGACGCAATCACGGCAGGGATCTGGTCCTCCGCCAAGTCCAGCCTCCCATACAAACAGCGCCAGCGCCCTTTTAAACGGCCGAAGGCACACTCCACAGTCATTCTGCAGCGGCTCAATCGGTAATTGAACCGCTCCTTGCTGCGATCAAGGTTCCCAGTGTAGGGTTTCATGAGCCATGGCATCAGTGGGTATGCTGGGTCTCCGAGGATGACTATGGGCATCTCCACCTCCCCCACTGTTATTTTTTGATCAGGGAAAAAGGTGCCCCCTTGCAGCTTCCGGTACAGACCAGTGTTCCTGAAAATGCGGGCATCATGCACCTTTCCCGACCACCCAGCATTGATGTCCGTGAAACGACCCTTGTGATCCACGAGTGCTTGCAGCACCATGGAGAAGTAGCCCTTCCTGTTTATGTACTCCGTCGCGAGATGGTCTGGAGCCAAAATAGGGATGTGTGTGCCGTCTATGGCTCCCCCGCAGTTAGGGAATCCCATGGCAGCAAAGCCGTCCACAATCTCTCGAACATTGCCCAATGTCACTGTCCTCCGTAGCAGAATGCGATTGATGGCTTGGCACACTTGTGAGAGGGCTAATCCGACGGTGGTCCTCCCGACTCCAAACTGGTTTGCAACGGACCGATAGCAGTCGGGAGTCGCCATCTTCCATACAGCAATCGCAACACGCTTCTCCACAGTTAGGGCTGACCTCATGTTGGTGTCTTTCCGTCGCAGGGCAGGGGCCAACTCTGAGCACAGTTCCAGAAAGGTTGCTTTCCGCATTCGAAAGTTCTGTACCCACTGCTCGTCATCCCACAGCTGCATAACAATGCGATCCCACCACTCGGTGCTCGTCTCTCGCGACCAGAAACGGCGTTGCACCGTGTGCAGATGATCGGTGAAGGAGCTGAGCAACGCGGTGCTGTTGCTCTGCATGGCATCGATCAGCCCCTGCTCCTCGGTGTCCTCATCTGACTCGGAGCTCATTGCGTACTGAGCAACAAGCCGAGATGTATTCAGAATGTTGAAGGCGACAATGGAGATCATAGCAGGATCCATGCTGTCGCTGTTGCGATTGATTGCAAGTGGTGCGTTGCGTCACTGCAATGTTGAAAATAGGCGCGAGTTGCTATTGGCAACGAGGAAGACGCTAGGGGAACACAAAGCACCATGGGAAACTGACACTTTACCCATGGCGCTTTGCGTTCCTTTCCTTCATCCCATGATTCATAGCGCCAACTTAGGGGAAAATGGAACGATGGGATAGGTGCCCAGAAGTCATTGCGCTCAACCGCGATAATGCGTGTAATTTTGTTGCGTTGCAGGGAGCAACGTGTGTACGCGTTGTCCCGCAATAAAGGTCACGTGAGTTTTGTAGCGCGATTGCCTTGTTGCGCTTTAATCTGATCGTGTGTACATAGCCTCAGTAACCTGAGATGCAATGTGGTCTAATTAACTAAGTATGGGATTGACAACAAAGGACTGTTGCATTCTAGTCCTGGGTGTGAGAAACTCACTTGACAATTTTGCCAAATCACTTAACCTTTCTGTTTTAATTTCTACAGCTGTAAAATGGAATAATAGTACTTACCTCACAGGAAGTTCCAACAGTTGATTAGGTAGTATTTATGCATTTGTTTCAGGCTCCACACAAAACCTCTGAAGAATGGAGGCCTTGAAAGTCTAAATGTCCTAATTTATTGAGGCCTTGCAAAATTTTTTCCAGTGATGCCAAATATGCACAGAACCCTTGATCAGCAAAAGAACTCTGCTTCTGCAGCAGGAGGCCAGTGCTGACCTGAAGATTTTCAACTTCTCTTTTCGTCTAAAATAAATCAGCTAAAGGTGGTGCAGCACAGACTAATCTTAGTATCCCACTCTCAGAACATCAGGCTGGGCGGTATCTAGTCAACATCCCACCCCTGTCAACAGACTTTTGTTAATGGGTCTTGCAGTAGCATGCTAAAAGTAGTGCCTTGTAGATGTCACTCAGGCTCTCAAGCTAGTGGGGGAGTCTTAAGAGAAACTCCTTTTCTATGAGGCACCTTTAAGCACAGTAAGGAAGTCTGTATGGTTTCATATTCAACAAGTAACTGAACAGAATTAGAAATGCCATACAACTCCCAGAATTCTGGGTAGGCCTTCTCTGGAGACCTGAGTATAACGAAAATGAGCCTGCTGTGGCTGGCCTCTCCTTCATAGGCTCCAACCTATTTTTATGAAGGAGATGCATGATTATACTGTCTCTCCCTGCTGTCAGCAGCCAGGAGAGGAACCTCCTCTTCTCTATTCCTCTGAGTTCCACAGAGATTCACAAGCCTGCACATGCTCAGTGAGTTTCTATGATCAGCATGGGGGACTAAGGAGACAGGCATGTAACATTGTGTAATTAAAGTAAACTGCTTATGGTCAACACATATTTAAGAGAAGGATTACTCATATTGTGATAATGATGGACAGGAATTGACTATTTGGTGAATGGATAACATGAAAATTTTTGTTGCAAGCTTACCCAAAAATGCTAAGGCTGCTTTTGATAGTAATGTCATAACTTTGAACATTTTTCAGGAAAACTCAATTCTTGCTGGTTGTGAAAATCAACACATTTCAAAGACTGCTATCCCCACCTCACTGCATTCATTCTTGAAAGGCTAACTCAAGATTTCCTGCAGATTTATAATGTTGGTGGTAGAGCAAGAGATATTTTTCTGCATATACGACACTCTTGCTTGATGATGAAGATTAGGCTGCACCATATGTGTCTGCAACATCTGTTTGCTTAAACACATTGTACATGCCTCCAAGCAAACCAAAACAGGTGATTTCTTAAAAAGCAATTGTTCTGGATAAGAATAAAAGTAGACAAGTGGTTCTCAACCTGTGGTCTGTGGATCCTTAGTGGCCCACCAATATAATCAGAGGGATTTGCGAATGTACCAGCAAAGCAATCAGAAGTGATGTGTGAGAGGGAGAATGTGACCCTGAAATCTGGGGTCATATGACCCCGCATAGGCCCCCCCCCCCCATGCATTGCCTCCGGAGGGGTAAATTGGAGGTCCTTAAATTTGTCTATTTAATTTTGGGGGTCCCTAAATTTAAAAAGAAACACTGAGAGCTACTGAAATAGACTTTTTATTTTTTAAATAGAATGACCCTAGAATAAAGACTGTTAAAAGAAGGAAAGTCAGCAATGGGACTGTTTTGCATGTAAGAACAAATATCCTCATTTAGCAGAAACCCGTTGTTTTCAAGACTTAATAGGCTAATGCAGCACCCCTTTCCTTATTGGGACCATCTTAACCCCATAATCCCCTATCTATCTATCTATCTATCTATCTATCTATCTATCTATCGCAAAAAGATTGACCAAGTATTATTATTTTATCATCTACAATTAATTAATATCAGAAGCATCCTGTTTGGTTAATAATTAAATCACACAGGGTATGTGTACACTAGAAAAGCTAAGTCGACTCTGTTAAGTCAACTTAACAAGGTCGATTTAAGTCAATTTAAAGTTGACCTTGTTAAGTCGACTTAGAGAGTCCACACTAAAAAGTTAAGTTGACTGCCTGTGTCCACACAGGCAGGTGTTAGGTCGACCCAGAGCCACGGCTCCAGGGAGCCGCCAAGGTTCCCCGGAGAAAGGAGCCGCTGGGGCTCCCCAACACAAAGGAGCCACCAGGGCTCCCCGGCACAAGGGAGCTGCGCGCGGCTTCCCGGAGAAGGGAGTCGCTGGGCTACTCCGGGGAGCCCCAGCAGCTCCCTTCTCCAGGGGAACCCTTCTCCACGTGCACGGCTCCCTTTTCCTGGGGAACCCAGTGGCTCCCTTCTCCGAGGAGCCCCAGCAGCTCCCTTGTCCCCAGGAGCCACGGCTCCCTTCTGCCCAGCCCTAGGTCGACTTAAGAAATTAAGTCGACTTAGAGCGTCCACACTGGCTTTAGGTCGACTTAACAGGTCGACTTAAGCAATAAATCGACCTAAAGAGTGGAAGTTATTAAGTCGACTTAAAGACGCCCTTAAGTCAACTTAAAGAAAGCCTGGTGTGGACGCGGCGCTCTGTAGGTCGACTTAAGCATCCTTAAGTCAACCTAACTTGCAAGTGTAGACATACCTACGGTGTTTTAATATTGAGGTACAAAGAACTGCAGGAGACACATTAAAGGGACACATGTGACTCCGGAGCCTGAGTCTGAGTCTGACTGGTGAAGAGTAAGTAAAGATGCCTGAGTAATATGAGATATCTTCTCTCTCTTGCAGTCACAGATCTTGCTGCTTCCACGTATTCCCAGGTTCATGCAGCAAGGACTAGGAAATGGAACCCAAGTTTCTGTGTTTTATGTAAAAGGCCAAGTCTAGGTGCTGAGGGTGGCTCAAGACAGTTCTTTCATCACTAAATATCACTTACACACTTGTATCACTAAGTAGCCATAGCAGCATAACAACATACATTTTACATACTTTCTTACATCTTCCCTTTTAAAAACTACAGTATCACAGAGTCTTGAAAAGATTTCCTTCTGTATAGCTGTAGAGTATCTATGTTTGCTGTTTTATCATTTACCTTTTCATTTATAACATTTTATTACTTTGGGGGCTTATGCGGGAGCATGGTGAACAGCTACAAGTCCCATTCAATGGGAACTGAAGGTGATCACCCCTCACTATCAGGCCCATGTGTAGTTGCAGTAATAATAATAAATACTGTTTTACAGTGTCTCACATTTAAACAGCACCCTTCATCCCACAGTAGTTTGCAAACTCCTTAGGAATCTTTTTAACAATTACTTAAAATGAAGCTACCCCAAGGCAGAAGACAGCACCTATTTAACAGCACACAGCAATATTGCAGAACCATTTAGGATAGGAAGCAAAGAAAAATACCATATCCATTTGCTAGTGAAGCAGAAAGTTAGGTATGTATAGACAAAATGTAATTGCCTAAATTGGGATTTGGGCAGGACAACAGCTAACACACACTGACATACTTTTATGAAAATTGTGTCCTGAAGAGCTGACCAAGAGAGAAAAGTACCACTTATTAGAGGTAGGCAATATTATTCCCTACACCATCTTGAATTTTTCTTGGTGATCTCTTCCTTCAAATACTGACCAGTTTAACTCATGAGATCTAGTGGGATCATGATCCTGGGTGGTGGCACAATGCAATGTACTAATTTCAAGACCAAAATGTCTGCAATTTCATCTTCTCATAACATGAAAGCCAAAATCCTTACAAATAAACCAAAGCATTTCTTCTGTATCAGGGGTTTGAATTGGGCGACTGAGTTTTCCTGGCAATGGAAGGATTATTCTCTCTCTCTCTCACACACACACACACACACACACACAGAGAGAGAGAGAGAGAGAGAGAGAGAGAGAGAGAGTTACACAGACTTTTTTGTGTCTTGTTGATTTGCAAAGATTACTTTTCCACCGGGTTTCCTGCATTGCAGTAGTAGTCCCCCTTGCAGCTGCTCAATTGTCTATTTATGAAGCATCTGGTAACTTAAATACAATTACAGTTTTTGGATTCATCATTTAGCCTTTGGATAGTCTTCCCTGTAGTCCCCAAAGTCTTGTATCCTGTTTTTAACTTCTCCTGTTCATATCACATGCCATCCATTGTGTCTGGGTAGCTTTTCTGATGAATATTTCAATTATATGTCAATGTGAAGTATTTGTTATGCACTTCAAAAGATTCTGATTTCCATTTGTCATTTGAGCTTTTCACACACACTACTTAGAGCATACTGAACTTTGGAAGCACTTTTGCAGATCTTCTTGCCTTTGTTTGATCTCTAATTTCTAGGGAGCTCTAAAGTATCTATAGCATTAGCAATGGCTTTAACAAGATCGTTTAGGTTTAAATCATCTCTTCATTATAATCTGATCTGGTGAGACACAGTATGTTCACCCATGTAAGTGGTTCTAGGTTCCACAGTGCTGCAGTATGAATCATTTCCTGCTCTTGCTAAACTTTTAACAGTCTGATGTCTTCCTTGTGCAGAACATTTCATATTGACTTTTTTGGTTATACGACTATAGCTTGACTAAGATTTGTCAATGTATAAATACTCATTCCTATTGTAGTTGAACAAATTTGTTTCCAGAATTTTCCATGGGCAATCTATTACTTTAAAAAATGAAAAACAAACAAACAAAAACAAAAAACCCAAAACCAAAACCCCGTCCCCCCTCCCCATAATCTTTGCTGTTATTCACTTACGGGGAGGCTGTTAAATATGAAAAAGCACCCACGTGTTATTGATGAGCCTCATGAGTTATACTAGTTCCAGATTTCGAGCTTGATTCAGTTCTCATTGAGGGTCAATGGGACAAATTTCCAGTTGATTTCACTGTCATTAAGACAAGGCCCTAATCCAGTTTTTTAGCTGCCATATTGATTCTGGGTTTACAATACCTCTGTATAGAAATAACATACAATAATACTGTGTTTGTATCTGAAGAGTAATATATACTTATTGTTGAGTGGTAGCTAGATTGCTCCATATCAGAACAAAACCTTGTCATTTTTTCCCCATGATAAACACTATCAGGTCTCTATCAAACATTCTAAAAACTACAATATTCGCCTGAGGAAATAAGGAAACAGATTGACAAAGCCAGATGGGTGCCCAGACGTCTACTACAGGACAAGTCAAAGAAGGAAAACAACAGAATACCACTGGTCATCACCTACAGCCCCCAAGTCAAAACATCATCAAAGGTCTGCAGCCTACTTCAAGATGATCCCTCACTCTCTTAAGCCCTGAGAGGCAGACCTCTCCTTGCTCCAGAGAGCCCTCCAACCTTAAACAGATATTCACCAGCAACTTCAGACTATACAACAGAACACTAAGGCAGGTACATATCCCTGCAACAAACCCTGATGCCAACTCTGCCCACATATCTACACTAATGATACCATCATAGGACCTAATCAAACCAGCTACTCCATCAGGGGCTCATTCACCTGCTCATCCACCAATATTATATATGCCATTATGTGCCAACAATGCCCCTCAGCCTTATACATTAGACAAATGGGACTGTCTCTGTACTAAAGAATAAATGGACACAAATCTGATATCAGAACTGGCAACCTTCAAAAACCAATAGGAGAGCACTTCAATCTCCCCTGCCACTCTGTGATGGATTTATCTGTGGCTATCCTGAGACAGGCTGATTCTAGGTAAAGGCATCAAAGAGACACTTCAGAGTTAGAATTCATATGCAAATTTGATACAATCAGCTCGGGTTTGAATAGGGATATTCCTTGGCTCTCTCATTATAAAAGTGATTATTGCCTCTCTGACCCTCTCTAGCTGTTGTTCCACTGAGTTTCAAGCAATAAAACCTATTTGATTTGCTGAAGTAATCTGACCTGATCCTGTGATTACACTTACTTCACTGCATTTTATCCCTCCTTCCTATACTTTTTTTTCCATTTTCAAGCATCTGACGAAGTGGGATTTTCTCCCATAAAAGCTCATGAGATATTTGCTAGTCTTTAAAAGTGCCACAAAACTCTTTGATTGTTTTGCTGAACTAGACTAAAACAGCTACCCCTCTGGAACTTCGCTCTCTTAGTTATTTTTTTTTTTTTTTTTTGAGAATTACAAAAATGCCTGATCTCATTCATGTGGTTTTTTTTTAAATATCTAGAGATCTATAGACCAGAAATCAGGGAATTCCAGAAGCTAAAATTCCCAGTACAGAGCCCCTTATTTTCATTTTCTGTCCACTTACACAATGTTTGATCTTCCTCTGTTTGATATTAAAAAACTTCCAATGACTTCAACAGGAGTAAAATTTTTCTGAACATTTCAGCCTTCTGTCATGATTCATGAATATGATTATGAATCTGCAATGCAGAGTCCATTCCTAATGATAGGGGATGTACTTGTCTGCTGGGAGGCAAATTAAAAAAATAAATAGAATAATAGAATCTTAGGGCTGGAAGGGACCTCATGAGGTCATCTAGTCCAACCCTCTGCTAAAAGCAGGACTACTCCCACTAAATCATCCCAGCCAGGGTTTTGTTTAACTGGGTCTTTAAAGTTTCCAAAGATGGACATTCCACCACCTCCCTAGGTAACTCATTCCAGTGTTTCAATAAATAAAAATTAGAAAAATAATTTTATTTAATCAGAGAGATTAATTCATCTCCACAAGCAGGAAGGAGCTAATTCCAGTTTAGAAACTCCACCCACCAGAGCCATGGAAATAGGATATAAAATTGCAAGCATTATATCAGAAGTAGGCAACCCCTGACACGTATGCTGGCAGTGGCATGTGAGCCCATTTAGAGTGGCATGCAGCATCCTTTGTAGCACCACGAAAACTGCCACTGAAAGCCACTCCAGACAGCTATTTTCGGGGGCACCTGCGGTTTGTGGAGGTCCCTGCCATGCCCATGCCCCAGGCATGCCACAGAAAGAGGCTGCCCAGAGCCGCTCCTTTCCATGGCATGCCACTGCCAAAAAGAGCCACTCTGGGCAGCTTCTTTTCATGGCATCCTTGGGGACCCCCGAGAGGAACTATTCTGGGCAACTTCTTTCCACAGTCTCCTGGAAACCTCCGTCCCTAGGCAAGCCACGAAGAGCAGCCGATCTGGGCAGCTTCTTTCCGCAACCAGCTCCTTTCAGAGACGTGCCAGGGAAGCTCCCCTCTCCCGATTCCAGCCATGGTCACTGCCAAATTTTCAGGCAGCTGCCAATTGCCAGCACCGGCTGAGAGTCAGGGAGGAGGGGCTAGCACACGGGTTGACAAAGGTTGCTGACCCCTGCACTACACCAGAGTACATTGGCTAACCTGGGGGCACAAAAGAGTTAACTAGCAGCTTCTATGAATTGATGGCTCCTTTTCTAGATGTTGCATACATCACAGTGGTCACTCTGGGGTTGGTATAATGGAGTTCACAGAACCATGAGGTGATACAATGTTTGAGTTTAATTTTAAATTAATTCTGGGGCACATGGTACCTCAGCCTTATTGTTTGGTTCTTCAGCAGTCATGATATGGAGACTGATGCAGTCTAAGTTAGAACAGCATTGTTCAAAAGACTTTATATGTTCAAGGGTATTGTTCAGACAGCATTGTTCAAAAGACTTTATATGTTCAAGAGTATTGTTCAGACAGCATTGTTCAAAAGACTTTATTTGCTCAAGAGTATTGTTCAGAAGACTATTAATCTGACCACCTGCTAAGAATTATTCAGAATTATTTTTAAAACAGATATTAATAAATGTTATGTGCTGCTGATATTCATTCTCTTTAATTCCATGGGTAAAAGTCTGGCCCCTTTGCAATCAATGTCAAAAACTTGCACTGATTTCAGTAGGGTCAGAATTTCACCTAGTATAGTTAAATATTGGGTTGGGTTAGTAACAGTTCAATATTCCAAAAAAATCTAGGAAAACTTTAGCAGCAGCATAGCTAAGATGCATTGTATTCTTGAAAAATTAAGTAATGGATGAAAAACATGTAAAACAATCAAAGTTCTCATCCTCTGCAAATGCAATGAAGATTTATTGCACCTACGTTTGGACTTAGTACTTTCTTCTCAAAGCAAATGGTGTGCAAAGTTTCAACAGATCCAACATGCAAAATAAGTGCTCTTGTGGGATTCACCTTTGATCGGGCTGGAAAGACTATATCACTAAATGATAGAATCACTGAATGAAAGATGGTATTACACAGCTCCTAAACTGAGAGGAATCAGAGTTGTGTCTTAGTTCTGTAATCCCTCTGCCTGAGTAGCCACTGGATGGATGGACAAATGGACTCTATTTGCTATAGTTCCTCATCATCATGTCATTGCACATTTCCTTGAAAACCAATAAAATGACATTGATTTTTCACACTAATTCTGCAAAGCCTTTATTGAAACTTACTTCTCAGTGTTTAGACGGCTCATTGACAGTTTCACAAGACAGTCACTTTGCATACAGCTACTCTGTGTTATAAATTGCATAGCTTCTAAGACAAGCTTTGAGCCATGCCACTATGTCAATAATGTTCTGCTTAAAAACATTTTTTTCCTCTGCCCCATACCTTAGTATATCTGAAACCCTACTGTTTGGCACAGCAACATTTGACACAGCAAGGGATATGTGTGTACAGGTGAAATAACATGATAATGTAGTGTCTGTGTATTCAGACTTCAGACTGCTGAAAAATAGAACATGGTGTGTTCATAACTTGTTTCCTATGTATTGAATTGATCCATCCTTAAACTGCCCTTTGGAATAAACATAGATATATTTACAATAGCTGCGTGAAAACTCATCATTTACTTCCTTCCCAACCCTGCATTAAGCCCCATCTCCTGAACAGTCTTCTTACAGCTGAAAGAAGATGGAGACTCCTTCCCCTATTGCTCATAAACTTCATGCTGAATACAATAGGGAGGAGGAGTGCAATGTGAGGCTTTTCCACTCCCATATACACATCAGGGGCTGGATGCATGGCATACAATACTTTCAGCCTCTGGCTTCCTGAGTAGTTCAGAAGCTCTACTTTGCTGCACAAATCACTGTATCAAATTCTCAGATGAGTCTAAATTGCTGTAATTTACACCTTCTTCCACACACTCAACATATAAGTTAGACTGCCTTAGAATCACATTCATATATTGTAATTTACACATGAACTCTGAATTTGGCCCCCTGAACCTAATTATGAGCTCACACTGGTGTAAATCAGAAGCAACTTCAGTGACATTAATGGTGTTAAACCAGTGTAAAATTGGGGTGATGCAAATCAGAAGCAGGCCCACTGGCTGCGTCTACACTGGTAAATTAAGTCGACTTAAGCTTGCTTAAGTCGACTTAATTTACCCTGCGTCTACACTACAGTTTCCTTAAGTCGACTTAAGCAGCTTGCTTAAGTCGACTTAAGGAAAATAGTGTCGACTTAATTAAAATTAAGTCGACTTTATTAAACCACCTTTCAACTAGACCTAAGGCTTAATTTGACTTTTTAAAGTCGAATTAAGCCAGTGTAGACGTGTGGCAGCCCTAAGTCGACTTAGGGCTACCCCAGGACTACACCAATGCCCTCCCTGCCAGGGGGGGCACAGGGGGAGCCTGGCATGGCCCCCAAAGGGCAGGGCAGAGCCCGGTGTGACGCTGTCTGGATTTAGGGAAGCATTCATGATATTATTTTCTATCCATATATCCTAAATGCTATAATCCATAGGAGCTATGTCATGTTTGGTATCAATAGAAAGGTAGTAATTTGCTGGGAATGATTATATAGTTTATGTCTAGGAATTGTATTTGGATTAGAAGTTAGTTTAGTTAGGAATTTGGTGTTATATCTATACTTTAACTTGTGTGATTTTATGGAAATGGCTGAGAGAGGTGACTGTGTAAAACCATTGTGTCCTTAATGTTAAGGAATGTGTCAGCTACAATGGGCCCAGGGCGTATCCTGATGAGCCATTAAGGACATAAGGAATACAACCATCCAGACAGCATCACACCCTGCCCACATGCCCTGCCAGGGTCCCTGTCCCCCTGTGCCCCATTGCACACAAGGGGTCCCCCCCCCAGCCACCATGGACCTGCCCAAGGTCTCCCTAGCCCCTAGAAGTCGACCTAGGCGTCCAGTGTGGGTGCTCGAGGTCAACTTTGTAAGTTCCCCTTTAAGTCGACTTTATTTTTAAGTGTAGACTCACTAAATCGACTTAGTTGAAGTCAACTTAAAAGTGCAAGTGTAGGCATAGCCACTGAGTCTAAGAGAAGGGAATGTATTACACAAGTATTCACAGTATTCTTATCAGCAAATTAAAGACGTATGAATTGGTTGGATGAATGGACTATAAGATGGATAGAAAGCTAGCTAGATCACTGGGCTCAATGGCTAGTGACCAATGGCTTGATGTCTAGTTGGCAGCTGGTATCAAGTGGAGTGCCTCTGGGGTCAGTGCTGGGGCTGGTTTTGTTCAACATCTTCATTAATGTTTCGGAAGATGGGATGCTTTGCACTCTCAGCAAGTTTGCAGATGACACTAAGGCTATGTCTACACTCACAAAGTTGGGTCGACTTTCTTAAGTCGACTTTACGTCAACCTTATTAAGTCGACTTAGAGAGTCTACACAAGACTCTTAAGTCAACTTAAAGGTGTTCCTATTAAGTTGACTTAGAGAGTCTACACTAGACTCTCTAAGTTGACTTGATAGGTGGAGGGAGAGCCAGCCTTGCAGACTAGGACTTGGTAGGTGGAGGGAGAGCCAGCCTTGCAGACTAGGACTTGGTAGGTGGAGGGAGAGCCAGCCTTGCAGACTAGGACTTGGTAGATGGAGGGAGAGCCAGACCAGGAAGCCGCTGGCAGCTTGTTCCAGTGAGAGCCAGCTGGCTCTCCCCGGGACAAGAAGCCAGGCAGCTCATTGTGGCAGAGCCAGCCGGCGCAGCTCCCTTGTCCCCGGGACCGCCAGCTCCCTTCTGCCCGGGACAATGGGGTCCCAGGGAGAAGGGAGCCCCACTGACAGAGGAAACACCAGGGTTTCTGGTCAGCTGGAGTGCGCTCTTTTCTTGTCTGGACCCAGTCACTGTGGTTGATGAAGTAATTTGCACTGGCAATTGTCCACAAACAAGACGAGCCATGGTAGTAAATCTAAGTGGCTACACCTGTAACTGAATTGTTTGTTAGAAATGTGGGTGTAACTGTGCCTTTAAATGGGAGGCCACTTTTCTATAAATTTAGCCTATATCAGAGCTTCTAATCTTCTCCCAGGGAGGACTATATGCACGTGTAAACAAATGATCTTCTGAACTCTGGCTATCTGTGAACCTTGCCTATGGAAATTTTACAGACAAATTAATCTTTCCTGATAGCTTTCATAAAAGAATGTCAGAATTCGTTCCTCCTCCATAGCTTTCAGAAATGTTAAGAAAAGGCTCCCTGAACCATTTGGGAAATACCATTTGTAGCATTTCATTTTATATAGCATCTTCCTTGTGTGAGGCATCCCAAAGCATTTTAGAGAGCATTAAATTACAGAGATACTGGAAGTGCATTGACTGCCTAGACAAACAGGGAAGCCATTATGCAGTCAGCAAGACTTTTATTGGGGGAGGAGGGAAGGCAATGTCGCATGACATCTGGTTTAGGCTGTCCCCCCTCCTTTTTTTTTTTAAGCACGATGAAATATTTAACTTCTAGTAGTACAGAGGGGCCTTTAACCTTTTACCTAAAGAATGATACTTTTAACAATGCAAAACAATAATAATGCTTTCACTTCTTTATCACTGTCCCAAAATTTTTATTTAAAATTTATGTGCTCAAAAGCCATCATTTGTACAAACAGACAAGCTTGGGTGCATCGTTAGAGGCTGCTTTTAAGATGTAAACTATAATGTGAATCATGTTAGAAATTAAAATGGATCCAAAAATATGCAATAATACTAGAAGCAAACCTTGACTGGTGGCAGGGTTTCTAATTAAGAAACAAATAAAAGGAGATGCAGTGTCAATTATAAGGTCCTTGGCTATGTCTACACTATAAAAAGTTAGGTTGACTTTGTTAAGTCGACTTAATAAGGTCGACTTTAAGTCGTCCTAAAGTCGACCTTATTAGGTCGACTTAATAAAGTGCTGTCCCTTAACTGGGACTTATTAGTTCAACCTAACTTCCCTTAGGTCGACCTAAGAAAGTGGACTTCTGCGTCCACACTGGACTTAGGTTGACCTAAGGAAGGGTTAGGTCGACCTAAGGAGGCTCAGTTCAACCTAATGAGTGGTCCTTACTAAGTCGAGATAAGCTTTCATTAGGTCGACTTAAGGTTATTTTCTTAAGTCGACCTAATGAGAGCTTAGTGTGGACAGGGCTTAAGTTAGGTCGATTTAAGCCTCCTTAAGTCGACCTAACTTGCCAGTGTAGACATAGCCATTAAGTTTACAGCTAAACAGAATTTAGGGCTGAGTCCTGTAACTCTAATTCATGTCCACTGGCCCATCCATTTCAGTATGCTGTCTTTTATAGGCTATGATTGCAAGGGATGGACTTTTAAAGGATTATGGACACAGAACCAGCCCAGCCAAATACATGAACTAGGCAGTTGCCTAGAATGGCAGGCTTTAAGGGGCACCAAATTATATGGAAATGAATATTTTTCTCTATTTAAAATATATATTAATATGTTCATTCTAGACTTTTTCTATATTGAATTGCAGGGGGCTACGGCACAAAGTCGTAGTTCACCAGGATGCCAAAAATCCTCAGGCTGGCCCTGAATGGACACAGAATAAGCATTTAACCCACAGACGTCTAACTCAGCTGGTCAGACACATTTACTGATTCCCATCCTTTCATCCTCTCAATTCAATCCATGCCTTATTTCAAATAAAATGTGATACACTGATTATAAAATGTAGGAGCTTATAAATAACAGAGAAAACAGAAGGAGCTGCATTAGATTGGTCTTGCACCTTCCTGTGTTCCTGAATGTTACTGTGATAAAGTATTAAATGAAAAAAGCAATGGGAGGTATCAAATTTTGAACTGAACTATAGTGTAGAAGTGAATGTCTCCTCATTAACAGAACATTCGCACAAAGAATTGGGGAAAATGCAACAAAGTAGGCAGGATGCCCTGTAGATGGAAGAAAGTGAGGCTAAATCTGTACAATTATATTCTGTCTGTCCTTGATTTTTAGAATTTTCATATTCAGCAGAGACAAGTTCCTATTTATTTTATTTTAATGTCTGGAATACTGTGCATTTCACCCTAATAGTCCCCTCTATTCTAAATGTTTATACAGTGTGATTTACTACAATGTAGATGTGTAATTTTGTTGATGATTAGACAAAACATTTCTGACAAGAAAGGAAAACAGTAGTTGATAATGCTTTCCATCTGTTTGGTAAAAACCTCACTCTTTTTTTAGACACAACCAAAAATGAGTCCTTCACATGTAGCAACATGCAGGGCAACACCTATGCAAGTACATGACAGAAATATAAATCCTAATGAATTCATTCTGATTATTACTCACACATTTTTGAAAGTGTTACCATCTGTTTCATAGATAAATATTACTGTAATTAGAGTCAGCACATGTTTACATTGTATCATTCCCGGAGACTTATTTTAGAGTTAAGACTGATTATTTTCAGGAGGAATAAAGATGTATTCAAAGCTCTTGGCAGGAAATGCATTGTAATTAGGATAAAATGAGTGCATTTCAATAATGGCTTCTTTTTCGGAGAACTAAAGGGTATTTAATGCTCCCGCTCTTCATTCAGGGTCAAATTCTGGGTCACTGCCTGCTCATGGAAGGCCCCAAAGATGTTTAAAAATGGTAAGCTGGCTGCACAGAGGTTGTAGCAACAGTAGGTTGGTACTCTGTACCCTTAAGATTTCTATTACAGGTCTCTGCAGCAAACCGATGTTGAAAGAGGACTTGGATGTCGAGTACTTTGGATCTGATCTATTAAAGCTCTTATACATATGATTAAAGTTAAACCCCCAGGGCCAGAGCACTAGCATTCTGTAGGTCAGGCTTAGTGGCTATGTCTACACTGGAAGTTTAAGTCGACTTAAGGAGGCTTAAGTTGACTTAAACTAAGCCGTGTCCACACTAGGCTTTCATTAAGTCAACTTCAGAAATTCCTTAAGTCGACTTACTAAGAACCGCGGGGTAGGTCAACTTAAGCCTGCTTAGGTCGACCTAACCCTTCTTTAGGTCGACCTAAGCCCAGTGTGGACGTTTAAATCCACTTTGTTAAGTCGACCTAAGGGCAGTTAGGTCAACTTAACAAAGTGGACTTAATCCATGTCCATGGACAGCACTTTGTTAAGTCAACTTAATAAGGTCAATTTTAAGTCGACTTAAAGTCGACCTTATTAAGTTGACTTAACAAAGTCGACCTAACTTTTCCTAGTGTAGACATAGCCATAGTGAGCAGACCCCACATGTGCTAATCTTCCTTAAGAGTATGGCCTTTAATAGCGACCTGGTTACGTATGAAGCCTTTTTGGTGAGGATTTTGCCCCTCAGCCCCCACAACATTCCAAAAAAGCAAAATCCTTTTATGCAGCATTTTCTCCTTCTCCATCAGAAATCTCAAAAAATATACCTGACACCAGACAGACCCCTAAAATTAGCTGGATACTTATTAACATAGAACTTTTTATCTGATGTGCTAGACAAAATGCTCTAAAGCCCTGATATAAAACCCAGTGAAATCAATCCTTTGTCTTCAGGAGGCATTGAATCATGATCCAGGTGTATCTGTAGATCCAGAAATACCTTCCAAATGCACAAGCACTTACCTGACAACATGGAAACATAACCTTTATTTTTCCTCATTATAGCAAAACCTTTCTATCCCAGATAAAGTAAGTCACCATTGAACTTTTTCTTGTTCCATTCCTGATATTTCATGCACCTGCAGAAGGCTCTAGTATTTGCAAACCTTTGCCTGCTGACAGAAACTAATGGAGTTTTGTTTCTAATAAGGTTTTAATTATATCTCCTATTCCTCCCGTATCTTCTGCTACCAGTACCACCTTTCATATCCAGAATACTGATGTATCAGGATTTAGCATCATTCAGTAGCACCTCAGCTTTTCTTAACCAAGGGTTATTTTGTGTTCTATCAGAGCTACAGCACAGACTGTCTTTGTGGAATCTAGGTGAGATTTGTTTCTTTGAAGAGGCTTAAATCTACTAGCACTATTTGCCCGTACATGACTAGCAGCCAAAAGATTTTCCACGATGGTTTCCACCAGGGATTCCACTTAGGCCAAGTCTATAAGTATCCATTTAACTCTCCAGTCAGATAATTGCTGCTAAGATTATTTGCAAAGAAAGCTGCACCAGATTTGTTTCCATTAAAATCAAAACAATTCATTGGAATGATAACAGAATAAAAAATAGGGGAGAAATAAATAGCTGCCACATTTAAACCATACTGGAGTGCTACTTCCAATCTGAGCACAAGCATCAGACCTCAGTAAAGGCTCAGGTGAACAGAGGTACTGGACATGCTTCTCAGGGGGCTTATGTTCTTTGGGGAGATGGACATAATGTGGCTAAAATTAAGGCAAAATTAACCCCCAAAAATCCATTTTCAAGGCTGAAACAAAGCTTAGCAAGCACACATCAGTAATAACATACAATCCTCTCCCTCAGGAAAATCCAGAAAACATGCTGAGCTAGTGTGATGTTGTATGATTGAAGAATGATCATGTACATCATTGTTGCTGCCACTGTTGTATAATTGCCACCAATCTTATATGAAGTATGTTATGTACGGCATCAATGGAAAAGTTACAATCTATCAGATATGATTATTCAGTTTGCATGGACGTTATCATCTTTGTATCTGAAGGTCTGAATATTGTCTATATAGCTGTAGTTCAAATGTGTTTCTTCCTGGGGGTGACACCCACCAGGTAATTTACAGCCAATCTGGCTGTGCCATGCAGCTGCCCCACACTGATCAGGATGGAGTTAAAAGGGCCTAGGAGCTGCAGCCAATGGGCAGCAGTGGTGATGGGCTGATCAGGACCCAGGAGCCGGTATAAAAGGAGCTGCTAGGCAGCACATGGGCAGTTCCTCAGAGGAGCTTGAGCTGGAAGGTTGGCTGCCTGGAGGAGTCAGTATCATTCGCTATGTCTACACTTGTAAATTTAGGTCGACTTTAGCTAAGTCAACTTAACTAAGTCGATTTTAAGTTGACTTAGTTAAGTCGACTTAGCATGTCTACACCTAAATTTAAAGTCGACTGAGGGGGGGACTTACAAAGTTGACCTAGAGCATCCACACTGGATGCCTTGGTCGACTTCTAGGGGCTAGGGGGACCTTGGGCAGGTCCACGGAGGCAGGGACCCATTGTCCAGTGCCAGGGGGCTCAGCCTTTGCCCCATTATACATGGGTACAATGGGGCAAAGGGGGACAGGGACCCTGGCAGGGCATAGGGGCAACGTAGGCAGGGCTCTGCCCTACCCTGTGGGGGGCATGCCAGGCTCCCCCTGTGCCCCCCCCAGCAGGGAGGGCAGTGGGGGAGTCCTGGAGTAGCCCTAAGTCGACTTAGGGCTACTCCAGGTCTACACTGGCTTAAGTTGACTTGAAAAAGTTGACTTAAGCCTAAAGTCGACCTAAAAGTAGGTTTAATAAAGTCGACTTAATTTTCATTAAGTTGACTTTATTTTCCTTAAGTCCACTTAAGCAGCTTGGTTAAGTTGACTTAAGGAAACTGTAGTGTAGACGCAGGGTAAATTAAGTCGACTTAAGCAAGCTTAAGTCGACTTAATTTACAAGTGTAGACACACCCCTAGACTATGTGGTGGCTGACCACTGGGATGCAGTGGGAGCCAGGGCCCTGAGGTAAGGGCCAGCACATTACTGGGGCTGTAGGAAGTAGCCCAGAGAACTGAGTGAAGGGAAGTGGTAGTGCAGAGGTCGCTGCACATAGGGTCCCTAGGCTGGGGCCCAGAGAAGTGGGTGGACCAGGGTCCTTCCCTGCCTTCCGCAGTCCACCAGCAGAGTGGTGGTAGAGTAGTGGTGGCCAAGGACTAGAGCGTGGCCAGGCCTGTGCAGTGAAACAACTCCCAGAAGGACAGGTGACCGGAGGGTTGAGCAGGTGGACAAGAGGTGACAAAGCACAGGCTGCAGATGGGGGAGTCCCTTGAGCAGTTCCCTAATAGCACCACCAAGAAGTGCCCGTCTGGAAGGGCGTGGTGCCAGCCCATCACACTGGCCAACACAATGTGAATGGACTATTCAAGTTGATAGCCCATTAAAGAACACTTAGCTTTCATAATAGACCATAGAAGAAGCTTGGCCTCATCTGATAAGCTTCACTGTGGACTCCTTAGCCAAAGTACATTTAATGGCTATTGCTATGAGTCATCAATTCATGCAAGGGCATGTG
Organism: Pelusios castaneus; assembly: GCA_007922175.1. NCBI lineage: Eukaryota > Metazoa > Chordata > Testudines > Pelomedusidae > Pelusios > Pelusios castaneus. The sequence continues at coordinate 9,766,479 of ML685840.1, read as the reverse complement.
ACTAGCTCATGTGACTCTGGACTCCATCTTGGCTACGTCTACACTGGCAATTTAAGTCGACATAAATTAAGCCACATCCACACTGGGCTTTCATTAAGTCGACTTAAGAAATTCCTTATGTCGACTTAATGAAAGCTTAAGTCAACTTTATAACTACCACCCATTAGGTCGACTTAACCCTTAAGTCGACTCCTTAAGTTGACTTAAGGACGGTGTAGACGTGGACTAACCCTTAAGTCAACTTTATTAAGTCGACTTAAGGATGATTAGGTCGACTTAACAAAGTGGACTAAGTCAACTTAAAGCTAAGTCAATTGTGTCCACTTTGTTAAGTCAACTTTAATAAGGTCGACTTTAAGTCAACTTAAAGTCGACCTTATTAAGTCAACTTAACAAAGTCGACCTAACTTTTTCTAGTGTAGACATAGCCCTTGTGCCTGTAATTTTCCACAAATTAAATAAGACAGAGAGCGTCCCCATCACATGAGTGAAGAAATAAAGACCGTGGAAGCATCTCCATTTTGCCTCTTTATGATGTCTGGACTTACATGAAAAGGAGCATTCCAATCAATGGCCTGATGACCTTCCAATCTTTTGGAAGTTACCAGAGATTTTTCAAGCCTTCAGTTTATTCCATTACTGCTTCAAACCTGATACAAGACTTTTGCAATGAGTGTATATATATATCTGTTTTCCTTGACCATTTTAACTCTTTCCTATTCTTTTCTCTTATAAATAAACGTTTAAATATTAGACACTAAAGTGTGATTATTGGGTAAGATCTGAGTTCGAGATTGATTTGGCGGTGTGGCTAGTCTCTTGGGATCAGGAGAATCCTTTGTTTGATGAATTGCTTTTCAATAACCACTCATCAGAAAGTCTACTGTCTGGGTGGTGAAACAAGGGCTGAGATACCTAAGACAACTATGCTTTTGGCTTCTTGTTAACCAGTGTGGTGAGATGCAAGTTTACTTTTGCTACTGGCTTGGTGTACCATATGGAAGGATAACCACCACCTTAAGGGGGAATCTGCCCCATTTTTCAGCAGTTTGTCCTGAATCTGGTGTTTTCAGCTAAGACCCACTGAGGTATGATGACAACTAGTATTACCCAAATGAACAGTATAAAGAAAAGTTCCAAAGCGGGAGCCTTGTTAGTCTAGTTCAGCAAAACAAACAAGGAGTCCTGTGGCACTTTTAAAAACTAACAAATTTATTTATCACATGAGTTTTCGTGGGAGAAAATCCCACTTCGTCAGACACTTTCAAGATGGGGGATTTGGGGAATTTACAGAATGGAAGTAAGTTCCCCATCTTCAAACGTCTGACGAAGTGGGATTTTCTCCCACGAAAGCTCATGTGATAAATAAATTTGTTATCGTTAAAAGTGCCACAGGACTCCTTGTTTGTTTTAGTATAAAGAAAAATGCTCTTAAACAGAAAAGATACCTCCCAGCAACATACCAAAAACCATAGTCTAAGCTTACAGGATTCTAACTACAGCAAGAGAAACTGGCTGGCTAATAGCTTCATGTTCCACCCTCCTCATCATTTCAACAGGGCCATGTATTGAGTTACTGGAAGAGTAAATCATCCAAAATATGAAAATCTGATGGAAAGGCAGGGATTTTATTGCATATTTCAATGATTCTGAACAGAGTGCAATAGCATTAAAGAAAAGAAGAAACAGACCAAAAGACAAAGTTCAAATCCATATTCAGATGCAAACTCTTTTATATTGGGGCATGTTTAGATTCAGAGATTTGGTTCAGTCCATTGTAGACATGGCCTGTTGCAACTTTGGGGTTCAGATTTGAATTTTCACAAAGCCACACACCTTTTCTTTTCCCTTTTCTGTATTGTGTTTCTTTTGAGAATCTCAATGTTCTTTCAGAATATTAATTGCCTAAGCCTCACATCACTCCCAGGAGTTGGGGACAACTTGGCTCATTGCTGAGATTGAATATAGCAGCTGTTTAATAATGCACCGTTATCTTCAGAAGAGCTGGAAGTGAAGAATAATACTGCATGCCACTAAAACAGCAGGGGATTTTAAGTAGGTGGAATGTAATGACAAAGTGGGCATTTTGGGACATTCATGTTTTCAAACCTCTGCTCTGACAAAAAGCTGTACAACTTTTTTAATAACTATCCAAAGACAGGGCCTCGTGTTGTATCTGAAACACAATATCTCCAGCAGCACAATGTTCCATTGCACCATGCTGGGGGATTGGTTCAGTGTGACTCAGAGGATTAAGTGAACTCCATTGAATCACCCACACCATTTCCTGAGGCAGCTAGGTGTTCCCAGGAGATCTTCTATCCACGAACTAATTCAGATTAATCTTGCATATTTGTATGGCTGTTTAAAAATTGTGTTTAAGGTCCTCAGGTTACAAACAAAGAATATGCCCTTGTTCATATCAAACATTGTGTGAATGCAAAGTGTATTACCATATTCAAGAAAAACATTGCAGCCATATTCTGTAAGGTTTTGTGTATACAACTGAAACAGCTGCTATATGCTTTGGAGCGCTATACTGTACTGTAATAGATAAAACATAAAAGAAGTGAAGTTGCCTAACAATATACCTTAGAGTCCATTCGCCACATGAAAACAGGTGGGAGAAAGCAAAATGGTATTTCCTATAGGATGACATCAAATTGTGAAGATAAAAAGAGTCCAAGTACATTCACATATTACTGTGGAAAAAAGATCATGTTTCAGAAAGTTCAGTATGACACTTACAGATATAGTATAGTTCCCAATGTTTTTTTCTGTTTTACAGATTCACTTACTTTAGCTCTTTAATAAACTAAAAAGGGTCCAAAACTGCTGTCCTTTGTGAAAACTCTCATGTAAATAAAAGAGTTTTGATTGTAAAAGCACAAAGCACCAACTGAAAGAGCTGCTTCAAAGACATTTAATTGCTCAGATTACAGCTGGGTATGTCTACAATTCTGCACACTGTGATAGACCTGGAGAGTTTCTGAATGCTGTATGTATTTATTGTATGAATATGTTGGTTTAGTTCAATTGCAGGCCGTTGGACAAATGAGCAGAAAATGGGGCAATGGCTTAAGAGAGCCACTTTAAGGAGCCAACCATTCCTGATTATTGATGGAGCTGGACCTGAGAGGCATCAGGTGATTTCTCTACAAAGGTCAGCAAGAAGAACTGGGCTGCCATGATTGTAAAGCCAGGAAGTTTGTAGCAAAAAGGCTGATGGATAGGAGGGTGCCTGGACGCAGGCTGGCTGAGCTATACTTTGAAGGGAGATGGAAGATATAGGGGAAAATGCTGAGTCTAGAAAATGATGAAGGAGCTAGCAGAGGAAAAACAGGGTCACAGGTTAGGAAGAAGAAGGTGGACATGCCAGACCTAGAAAAAGAAATTGCACGCAGGAAGACCAGAAAGTGTAAAGAGAAAAATCAAACTGTTATACTAATGAAATCACTTACCACAGATGTGAAGATAGAGGATATAAAATTTCTGAAAGTGGCAGAGTGGATTGAAAAAAAAGCTCTTCTCTATGGCTATGTCTACACTGGGTAATTTAAGTCGACTTTAACTAAGACGACTGAACTAAGTCGACTTTAAGTCGACTTAGTTAGGTCGACTTAGTGTGTCCACACGTAAAATTAAAGTCAACTTAAAGGGGAACTTACAAAGTCGACCTAGAGCATCCACACTGGTTGCTCTAGGTCGACTTTGTGGGGCTAGGGGGACCTACGGCAGGTCCACAGGGGCAAGGGGGGCACCCCTTGCCCAATGCCAGGGGGCTCAGCCTTTGCCCCATTGTACTTAGGTACAATGGGGCAAAGGGGGCCAGGGACCCTGGCAGGGCATAGGGGCAGGGTGGGCAGGGCTCTGCTCTGCCAGGTGGGGGGGCATGCCAGGCTCCCCCTGTGCCCCTCCCCGGCAGGGAGGGCATTGGTGTTGCCTTGGGGTAGCCTTAAGTCGACTTAGGGCTACCCCACGTCTACACTGGCTTAAGTCAACTCTAGGAAGTCGACTTAAGCCTTAGGTCTACTAAGAAGGTGGTTTTATAAACTCGACTTAATTTTAATTAAGTCGACTTTATTTTCCTTAAGTCAACTTAAGCAAGCTGGTTAAGTCGACTTAAGGAAACTGTAGTGTAGACGCAGGGTAAATTCAGTCGACATAAGCAAGCTTAAGTCGACTTAATTTACCAGTATAGACACAGCCTATTTGTCAGGCCTTGGGCCAGCACCTAGGCACTTCTATTTGTCTTTCTTATTTTAACCTTTTATTTTCTCCTACAAAGTCTACTGGCCAACAGACTTTACTTACATCATATGTGGGTAATCTATGGAAAGAATGGTAACTGAAAGATTAACAAGATAGAGAGAAATGGACTTTATAGAAAATGCAAAGTGGGTTCAGGAGAGGAAGGAGTACAGTTGATCATATAGGAAGAGTGGAGATGGAAGCACAAAAAGTTATGAGAAATAGAGAAAAGCTTTCCCAGGTACTGAAAAAACATGATCCATTAAGAAGAAAGGGCTTCCTGCATAAAATGGTTATACATGGGCATCAAAGGAAGATTTAAGTAAAAGAACTATGCAGGTCAGGGTAGGGAAAGCCTACTCTAGCCTATATACAATCACAAAGGGCACTCCCCAGGGGAGTGTCATCAGACCTACCTTATCCAATGCAATGATAAAGAATCCCTGAAAAGGATGGTGGATCGAATAGGCATTTCCTCATTTGCAGATGAATGCACATATGAGCTAAAAAAGAAACCAGAAGAAGCAAATTAATGAAGCATTTAGAGAAAGTGCAGAATGGGGAAATGTGCAGCTTTAAATTTTCAGATTTCAAAACTAAAGGTGTGATAGTGACTAAAAGGAAAAAAGATTGTAAATTGGTTCTATATGGGCAACAGATAGGCATGGTTAAAAGCTACAGATCCCTGGGTTTGACATTTGATAGCTACTAAACACAGAATGATCACATTAAAAATATTATAGATAAATGTAAAGGTAAACATCAATCTACTGAGAAGTATTTCCAGAACCACCTGGGGCATGGAAAAGAAAGCAATTGTAATACTTTATAGAGCATTAATAAAGCTAGTCGTTGGGTATGGATGTCAAGCATTTAGTTCAGTATCATAAACAACCCTAAGGAACTCAATTCATCATGACCTGTGTGTGTGTAATGCGGATAGCTGCTGATGAAATGCCTGCAGCATTAAGAATGAAATTAGTGGACTGACAGGTCTGAGTTCCTTACCGCAAACACTCCTCACACTGAGGTCATGACAAGTTCAAACATTAAGTGCTTTATTTACTACATGAACGTAACAGAACAAGTTTCCCACAACTCAAGGTTCTTACATTCTTCCTAGACACAGGATGAAAAGGGGGCAAAGGGGTGCCAAGATTTCACCTCCCTAAGGCTATGTACACACGATCAGATTAAAGCACAACATGGCAATCGCGCTATAAAAAACACGTGACCTTTATTGCGGGATAGCGCGTACACACAACAGAATTCTTTGCAATATCGGGGTGTAGCGCAATGAATTCTGGGCACCTATCCCACAGTTCAATTTTCCCTCAATTGGCGCTTGGAATCATGGGATGAAGGAAAGGAATGCAAAGCGCCATGGGTAAACTCTCAGTTTCCCGTGGTGCACTGTGTTCCCCTTGCGTCTTCCTCATTGCCAATAGCAACTCACGCCTACTTTCAACAGTGCAGTGACGCACCGCACCACTTGCGAGCCATCACAATTGCGACAGCATGGATCCTGCTCTAATCTCCACTGTCGCCTTCAGCATTCTAAATACATCTCGGCTGGTTGCTCAGTACGCAATGAGCTCCGAGTCAGATGAGGACACTGAGGAGCAAGGGCTGATCGATGCCCTGCAGAGCAACAGCACCACATTGCTCAGCTCCTTCACCGATCATCTGCACACGGTGCAATGCCGTTTCTGGTCGCGAAAGATGAGCACTGAGTGGTGGGATCTCATTGTTATGCAGCTGTGGGATGAAGAGCAGTGGGTACAGAACTTTCGAATGCGGAAAGCAACCTTTCTGGATCTGTGTTCAGAGTTGGCCCCTGCCCTGCGACGTAAAGACACCAACATGAGGTCATCCCTAACCGTGGAGAAGCGTGTTGTGATTGCTGCCTGGAAGATAGTGACTGCTGACTGCTACTGGTCGGTTGCAAACCAGTTTGGAGTTGGGAGGTCCACCATCGGATTAGCCCTCTCGCAAGTGTGCCGAGCCCCAATCGTGTTCTGCTACGGAGGACGGTGACCTTGGGCAATGTTCGTGAGATTGTGGACGGCTTTGCTGCCATAGGATTCCCTAACTGCAGGGGAGCCGTAGAAGGCACACATATCCCGATTTTGGCTCCAGACCACCTCGCAACTGAGTACATAAACAGGAAGGGCTACTTCTCCATGGGGCTGCAAGCACTCGTGGATCACAAGGGGCGTTTTACGGACATCAATGCTGGGTGGTCAGGAAAGGTGCATGATGCCCGCATTTTCAGAAACACTGGACTGTACCGGAAGCTGCAAGGGGTACCTTCTTCCCAGATCAAAAAATTACTGTGGGGGATGTGGAGATGCCCATAGTCATCCTTGGAGACCCAGCATACCCACTAATGCCATGGCTCATGAAGCCGTACACCGGGAACCTGGATCGCAGCAGGGAGCGGTTCAATTACAGATTGAGTTGGTGCAGAATGACTGTGGAGTGTGCCTTCGGCCGCTTAAAAGGGCGCTGGCACTGTTTGTATGGGAGGCTGGACTTGGACGAGGACAACATCCCTGCTGTGATTGCGGCGTGCTGTGTCCTTCATAATGTGACCGGGGCCTCCTGGGATACCTTCCTGGATGTGAAAAAATCAGGGCAAGCTGCAAAACCGGGAGCCAAACTCCCCACACACTGATGGGTGGTACTTAAACCAGTCTGCCTATCAGCCACAACCAGGCTTCTGGTTCCCCACACTGGGTACCAAGAAATCTGCCCAAAATAGAAACAGCTCCCTTTATTGCACTCCAGCTCCTCCGGCTCCCACCTAGCCGCACGGTCCCTTAAAGATATAGGTTCTCCTGACCCCAAAGGGCCAGCCACAGCACACAGAACAATATAGGTTTGGATCTTACCCAAAATACCACACTGGTAGCCAATCCTTTAGCAACTACAACTAAAGGTTTAATATAAGAAGAAAAGAAGCAAAATATGAGGGATGTTTAAGGGTCAAAGCAAATCACATACATACAAATGATTTAAAGTTCATGAAAAGCAGTTTGCAGGCTTGTTCCTCTGGAGTTTGCAGGCTTGTTCCTCTGGTAAACACCCAGCACCTGGGTGGGCCTCAATCCTTTGTTCAGTCTCAGAGGAATAGTTCCAGAGATGGGTGTTGGCTGTAGACTGGGGACTTGAGAGCAAGATGGAGTCAGGGCTGCTGCCTTTTATTACCTCTGGCCTTCTCCATGCTGTGTGTAGTTCTCTCCAATCAAACTGGAGTTGAGTCACATGTTCAAGTCCTAGTGGCTCAACAGGTTTTCTTCTTCGGCCCATTATACTGGGGAGCTTCCTTAATGGGCCATTAAAGAGACAATGGCTGGGTAGACATTCAGTCTGGGGGAATTTCCCTAGACTCACACCAGTTAAAATATAACAATCATATTCCTAATTTCTAATATGAATGTGAATCCTACACATAAACTATATAATCATTCCCCACAAATTATTACCTTTCTATTGACACCAAACATGGCACAGTTCCTATGGATTATAACAATTATAAAATATTAATACAAAATATCATAAATGGTTCCCTAAATCTGGACAGCGTCACACATAACATTTGTGAAAATAGGGGAGAAAAGTTTTCCCCGGGGTGGGCTATGGAGGCACAGCACCTAGAGGCCGCATACGAACAGCCAGCCACTAGGACTATTAGGGGGGCCCAACGAGGAGCTGCTCAAATAAGGGAGGTACTCAGGGAGCATTTCAGTGATGCCCTCCCGTAGTTTCCTTCAAGGACGCATCAAGTGCACCTTATGAGATTTACACTGTGCTGTGTACAAATAAAGCCACTCTTCAAATTTTTTGTTACTGTTTTTATTCAAAGATAAAAGGGGGGGGTTGGGGGGGATTGAGGGTTTACAGGTGGGTGTAGCTGCGGGTCTCTAAAAAGTAGCTCTGTGAGGGACTGGATGTTGCAGTATACCAGGGGGATGGGTGGCCTTCAAATAAATGCTTTGAAGGACTACGGGGAGTGGGAGGCGGACACGGCTGAAGTATCTGGAGTGGAGCCCATGCATTAATCACCTGGGACTGCAGAGTGCTCATGCTCTTGAGCAGTTCTGTTTGCTCCTTCATGACGCTTATCAGTTCGTCCCTGTGTTTCTGCCTCCACTGTTGGGATTCCTCTCTCCAGGCTCGATTCTCCCTTGCGGATTCCTCTGTTTTTTTCTTCAGCTCCTGAAACATATCCTCCCTGTTTCTTCGAGCACACCGCCGAATGTTTCTCATGCGGTCAGCTGGGGTAGACACCGGCCTTGTGAAGGTCGAATCTAATAAAAAAAAGAATAATAAAGCTATTGTTAATACATAGCCTAGATAACCAATGTAACCTTCCAGTAGCACATTCCACTGGAAGGTACAGGGCAGTCAACATCCTATGCTTTGCTGAAGTGGACAAGGTACGTCCTAATAGAAACCTTACTGGGGGCTAACATTCTGCACAGGGCACACAGATAGAACCCAATATCTCTCTCCTCAGAGTGCCCCTGCCAGCTAGAATACATATCCTACATGCCACCGGTTGCAAGCCAGGACCGTACGCTGCTCCCTTGTGTGCTGCCATGGTTCCCAGGGCTGTGCTTTGCAGCTGGCAAGGCGGAGCATCTGTCTTTGGGAGCGTAGACACAAACGCTCTCCCATCTAACCCGAGTAGTAGGCTCTGGAGGTACATCGAGGAAATCTTTACTGACCTAAATGCAGATGATTATTTTACAATCGCTGCTTGTGTTGATGCACTTCTAATGAATGCATAGTAAAGAGCGTGCACATCGGGGACCGAGACAGCAAGCATCCCCGCCCCGGACAATGATTTTTTAGCAGGAGCTATAGCTGCACGGAAGAGAAACTTACCTGAACCCCCCTATGCCACCTCAGAGGACACGCTGCAATTGATGTCTTGGGTAGATGTCTCAGCGGGGGTGCAGAAGAGCTCCTGGCTACACGCTGTTGCGCTCTCCTCCAGGTCATCCTCCATCTCCTCCTCCTCATCGATCACATCCTCATCGTGCTCGGCTCTGGCATTCAGTGGATGAGGGGGTGTCGATGTCTCCACAGGATTCTTGGTGGTTGTTGTGGGGTCCCCGCTGAGGATAGCTTCGATTTCCTTGTAATACCTGCATGTAGCAGGCGCTGATCCCGAACGGCGGTTTGCCTCCTTTGCTCGGTGATAGGTTATTCTTAGCTCCTTCACCTTTGATCTGCACTGCGCAGTGTCTCTATCATAACCTCTCTCGGACATGGCCCGAGAAATTATGCCATATGTGTCGAAATTTCACCTGCTGCCGCGTAGCTGCGCCTGCACAGCAGACTCTCCCCAGATGCTGATCAGGTCCAGCACCTCTGCCGTCCTCCAAATGGGTGCGTGTCTTCCACGATGGGCCGCCATTGCTAGTGAAGATCAGAGCTGCACTCCACTCCACGAGGAAGAGAACTGGAAATGAAACAGACGAAAAATTCAAAAATCCTGGGAATCGAAACAGGGCGGGGACTGACTGTTTCGTCACGGCCACAGAGCGGGTGGGGGGAAGACCAGAGAGAACGATTTTGGAATGCTGGGACACTTCCGGAGGCCAATCATTGCGCGGTAAGCGTACACATGAGTCGAAAGGTGCAACAGCTGTTCCGTGTTAACTGCTACCACCCTCGTCGAGGTGGTTTTTCTATTGCGCTACAATTGGGCTGTTGACGCGCAAGAGCCCTATTACACGTGTGTACGCTGTTGTTGTTATGGTGCGGTAATGACTGTTAATGCGCGATAAAGTGATCGTGTGTACATGCCCTAAGATCCTGGACTTTTCTCACCTTTCTTTCTAAATTTACCCTTCTTCCTGTCCTTCTTTTAGCTAGTCTCAGCTCAGCCACCTTGTTAATTGTTCAGTCTTTAAGGATGGAAGAAACCAGAGTTGTGAATCAGCCTTAGGTAATCATGGTCTGTCCCTTGGATTTAACCTCTTGGACAGAACAAGGAAGATAGAAACACCAGCTAAATATAAAGAATGCTAGGAAGTCTGTGGACAATACAGGGAAAATAGTTTAAAAAATAAAAGCCTCATGTTACTAGGATTAAAGTATGGGCAAAGGACCTATGAGAAAAGAAAGACCTAAAATATATAATGCATTGTAGGTGGAAAGTCATCCCCTTTCCATAACTACATAATAATATAAAAAGGGAGAAAGTAGATCTACCTGTATTAAATCAATATAATTGTGATAAATGGTGCAAACATTTATGGATGAGTCTAAATATGAGAAAACCAGGAGAGCGGAGACAGCATACTGTGTCCCAACACTTGGAATTTTAAAAAAAAATCCATTAAACTGCTAGCAATTAAGATGGCTGTATTAACAGGGGTAATGTTGGCATTATATTGGATCCTAGATATATGACCTGCCTCTGTTTGTCGTCTTGTCAGATTCACTGCCCTTGAGGACTACTAGCTATCAAAAATGGGAATTCAGAGAGCAGAAACAATATAATTAATGAAAAAATATTACTAACAACAGAGCTGGCATAGACAGGGCTGGATTAAGGCAGGGGCTTTAGGGGCTGCAGCCCTGGAACCCAGTCTAAAGGGCAGTCCTGTGGGCCCCCCCAAAAAAATCCAGCCCTGCTCAGGCCTTCACAGCACCAGCCAGTGCCCCACAGCTCAGGCCGGCCTCGCAGGTAATTTCTGCCAGGTCTCCAGAGGCCCCAGCACAGTGGCCCGCCAGTGCTCTGAGCCCTGCAGGCCGCCCTGCCTGCCACCTGCAGCCCCTGGCCCCCTCCAGCACCAAGTGCCAGCCCCACAGGACTAGCAAGTCTGCCGGGTGGCCCCAGGGCCGGCATGCCTGAGTGTTGCCTGCCCCCAGGCTGGCCACTGTGGTGGGAGGGGTGGGGCCAGGGCGTGGGCACAGGAGGGTCACCAACATGGTCAGCCCAGGGCCCTGGGGCCCCTTAATCCAGCCCTGGCAGGAAGGCATCGGAGGAGAAAGAGAAACCTTTGTTTGGTGTAGGCTTTTGGATGGACTTTGTTTTGGGGTTTTGAGTTTGACCTGGGATTTGATTACATTAATGAGCACAGCCCAAAGAGGAGTAAGTTTAATTACAGGAAAGACTGGATAAAGTTCTATTTTTGAACAGTTTAAGGGGAAAACCGAGGAAGGCAAAATAAGGTACCATCTCATGGCCTTGAGGTCACTTAAGAGGTAGGTGCTCCCTGGTACAGCCACCATTGACCACTATTGGCTTTTGTGTTCTCCCTCTGACCTCCTGCTGAGGTCACTGGGGTAGTTTTTCCAAGGCGTCCAAGCTGAAACATAGGAGAACACATATCTGGCTAGGTATAATCTGACAAACTAACTCCACCAGGGGAGAAGCACTTAAGGGAAAGACTAATAACCAGAACCCAGAGGTTGGGGGTGACAGGCACCATACACAGGCCTCAATTTGTCAACAACAGGATGGCAGGACTCTAGAAACAGACATGTATGTAAGTCCATCCTGTTGTTTTGAACTCCTCTTACTTGTAGTATGTTTCTGTTAAGAGTGAGCAGTCCTTTAGTTGAAGGAGGCTGTCTGCTCAGTGTATTCACCACTGGTCACAGACGATACTCAGGCCCCTGTCTATGAGTAAGAGAATTGCAGGATCACACACCAGAGGAGGTAAAGGCACATGGCCTGAGACTTTTGGGGGTGCATTTGGAGACTGGAGAAGGGAAAGAAATGAAGCTAGCCCTGTAACCATGACGCTGATAGCTTCCCTGAAATACGGCAATTATATCCATCAATCCATTACTCCAGTCTGGTGATATGACTGTCAGACACACTTAAGCAATTGAATTCATTACCTGGGTCTTTGATGATTGAAGAGTTTAGCAACTGCTGGCATTGATGTAGTGTGTTAACTGTATCAAATTATGTAGTCAACCACTACCTCAAAAATAACATGTTTGGGTCAGCAGCTTGATCTAGAAGATAAGAAAACTGTGGTGGCAAGGTGCGGGAGATTTCTTTCCTCCAAAAGAAGTCATACCTAGAGATTGGAATGAGTGTTACTTGAGTTCATGTATTGAAAGAGGCAGAGAGTAAATCATTCAGGCCATCAAGAGAAAATTTGAACCAACTGGCTGTGTGATAAATCTTATTTTAGTCTGGCAGTTAAGATTATGATTTAGTGATTGATGTGTACATTTTTATCCTTCGTTGTAAAAACAGACATTGCAAATGGGGCTCCTCAAACCTACAAAAGCTTGGCTACAACAGTAAATTTGTCAGAAAAGTTTGACCCCAGCTCTTTTTCTGACATTTTTCCAATCTGTTCCTTTTCCACCTATGGAGGTACCGCACCCTGCATTTCCACGGATCTCAGCAATAAGGCTTCACTCACAAATTAGATTCCTAGCATTAGCAATTGATTTATTATTCCCTGTTACATATTTTTCTCTCATTTTCACAAAAGTAGCTTTGACCTTTCACTCAGTTACTGTAATTCTGTTAATAAGGCAGAAAATGTCAAACAGAATGGCATTTAGATTAGTTTCCACTCATTCAGAATTAATTCCTTAAGAAGACTTTCAGCACGTAAGTTTAAACAACATTGGTATACACAGCTCATTTGTCTGATGTCCAGTGAGACAAATACATGAGTTTCAAGAAGAGAACACACTCCTATGGATGCAGTCTTGGAGTTCTTCCACATCCATTGTGGTTCTCTAATTTCAACAATAGCACAGAAAACTTTATGCTGTATAAATTATGCAAATAACACATACCTGCTCTGACCTTAGGCAAAGAATACAATACCTCACTTCAAATGTGATTGATATTATGGAAAATAAAAACACTGTTTTCTAACAGATTAAGCATATTAACTCTTTCATTTTTTAAGAAGTGATGGCTTTGTTGAGTTATGCAGTTTTCCCTTATTATTTCAGGAGTTCTGCCAACAACTCACTAGAAATGAAAAGGAGGAACACTAGAAAACACAGTATCAGCCATTTATTTTGCCAGCATGCAGCAAATAGGTATAATCTATCATTCCCAATGTTCCTTTCAATAGCATCTTTCACCACTTCTGATAATTTAACACTCACAATCACAGTCTAATTCCTTTCTTGAACAGCCAAGATGTTTTCCAATATAAACATTGCTTTTTCCAGTAGCGTATTCTGGATTTTCTGCTAAAAGACCATTAGATGCAAAATGCCTTCCTTTTCTTGGGATAACTTCAGGAATGCTGGGAAGACATTTTCATTTTTCAGGTAACAGAAAAATCCCCACAATCTTCCTGTCATGTCTGTTCCTTTCACAATCAATCTCATACCGGAAGAGCATTAAGAGTTTGAAAATATTTAGATAAACTGTTTTACTGGAAGTGAGCTCAGGGCATTTCATTTTAGGTTCTCTCCTCTCTCATGTCTTTTGGTGGAGAAAGAAGATCACTAGCAATGGGCCATGCATGGATTACTTGATGCATCTGCATATCCAGCATACCTAATGGCTGGTGCATGGAATGGTTTATGTATATAGCTTCTCTTATTGTAGTAATTCCTTCCTAATTTGCCCTGATGACTGGAAATCCTATTGTTTAGTATTTGCAAACACAATTAAAAAGCAAAGTAATTACAAAAGTAATTTGTTCATTTACTTGACTAGTGTAGCTTAGCTCAGTGGTTCTCAACCACTGTGCCAGGACACATTACTGTGTCACCATGCAGTGGTAAGTGTGTCAAAAGGGTATGTCTACACCTGAAAAGCTAAGTTGACTCTGTTAAATCGATTTACCAAGGTCGACTTGACTTAAAGTCAACCTTGTTAAGTCGACTTAGAGAGTCTGCATTAGAAACTTAAATCGACTGCCTGCGTCCACACACGCAGGTGCTACATCGACGGGGAACCGCAACTCCCTTCTCCCCAGGAGCTGCAGCTCCCTTTTCCCCAGCCCATCCCCCTTGGGTCGACTTAGGGAATTAGGTTGACCTAGGGCATCCACACCATCTTTAGGTTGACTTACCAGGTTGAATTAAGTGTTAAGTCGACCTAAAGAGTGGTAGTTATTAAGTCAACTTAAGAAAGCGCTTAAGTTGACTTAATGAAAGCCAGATGTGGACGCAGCTTTCTGTAGGTCAACTTAAGCATTCTTAAGTCGACCTAAGTTGCTAGTAGGACAACAGAGTCTTGTGGCACTTTTAAAGACTAACAGATTTATTAATCGCATGAGCTTTCGTGGGAGAAAATCCCACTTCGTCAGACGCTTTGAAGATAGGAAAGTTACAGAGTGGGAGGAAATTAAATGCAGGGGAGTGTATGACATAGCATCAGGTCAGGCTGTAACAGCAAATCAAAGTAGGTGTTAGGATTCAAAACACTGGGGAACAGCACATAGAGGAGGGGGGAGGTCAATTCACTTGATGTAATGCGAGAAAAATCCATAGTCCCTGTTCAACCCCAAGGCAACTGAGTCAAATTTGCATATAAGTTCGAGCTCTGCAGACTCTCTCTGAAGCTGTGATTTGTTATTCATCTGTGTCAACACAGCTATTAACAAGTCGTTAAGGGAGTGAGCAGGGAGATTGAAGTGTTCCCCTACAGGTTTTTCAGTATTGCAGTTTCTGATGTCAGATTTGTGTCCATTGATTCTTTGGCGCAGAGACTGTCCTGTCTGTCCAATATATAAGGCAGAGGGGCATTTCCGGCACATGATGGCATAAATCACATTGGTGGATGAGCAGGTGAACGAACCCTTGATGGAGTAGGTGGCATGATTAGGCCCTGTGATGGTGTCATCAGTGTAGATATGAGGGCAAAGTTGGCAGCGTGGTCTGCTGCAGGGCTGTGTTCCTGCTTTAGTGTTTCTGCTCTGTGATCTGTAGTTGCTGGTAAGTATCCTTTTAAGATTAGGGGGCTGTCTGAAAGCAAGGAGAGGTCTGTCTCCCAAGGCTTGAGAGAGTGAGGGATCATCTTGTAAAATAGGCTGTAGATTTTTGATGATGTGTTGAAGAGGTCTGGCTTGGGGGTTGTAGGTGGTGACCAGTGGCGTTCTGTTGTTGTTTTTCATGGGCTTCTCCTGCAGTAGTTGACTTCTGGGTACCCGTCTGGCTCTGTCAATTTGTTTCTTCACTTCTGTGGGTTTGTACTGTAGTTTTAAGAATGCCTGGTAGAGATCCTGAAGGTGTCTGTCTCTGTCTAAAGGGTCAGAGCAAATGCGGTTATATCTTAGGGCTTGACTGTACACAATGGATCGTGTGGTGTGTCGAGGATGGAAGCTCGAGGGATGTAGGTAACTATACCGATCAGTAGGTTTGCGGTATAGGGAGGTCTTTATGTGCCCATCGCTAATTTGCACTGTAGTGTCCAGAAAGTGGATCTCTTGTGTGGAGTGTTCCAGGCTAAGTTTGATTGTGTTGTGGAAATTGTTGAAATCTCT
>ML685840.1:9703433-9750381 GCA_007922175.1 Pelusios castaneus | reverse complement strand
GACGAAGTGGGATTTTCTCCCACGAAAGCTCATGCGATTAATAAATCTGTTAGTCTTTAAAAGTGCCACAAGACTCTGTTGTCTTTCTACAATAGACTAACACGGCTACCCCTTTGGAATTTAAGTTGCTAGTGTAGAAATACCCAAAGAGCTGGGAAGATGGTTGGATGTAGCCTGCAGGGGGTGGGGCTCATGTGTCCTGTAGGGTCGTGATATGCCACCAGGTGTGTCACAACCCACAAAAGGTTGAGAAGCATTGGCTTAGCTTGCGGCAGCACCTATCTTTCTGATAATTTATGTAAGTAAAAGGCCTCCTTATAGCCCCTTGAAACGACCTTATCCCATGGAAAATAATTGTCACTGCACCTATTATTTGTAACCTTTTATAACATAAGACATTCTAATCAAACATGCCTATAATTAGGCCAAATGTTTGATCTCTTAGAAATGTGAACAATTATACTAAAGGGAATCATGATACTAAGTGGCTCTCAGTCTACAATGGAAAAATAGACAAATGTGCTGTATAGGCATCCTGTGTTTTGACTAGGAGTGAATTTATTTTTCTTTATTTTTCAAAGGAATGTCAGCTGTTTCATGCCTGATAATGTTATTAGTGCTAGAGAAAAGTTTTAAACTACTATGTTTGCTACTGCAGCAACTCATATAGTTCCCCTTTATCACTGATATATTCTGATATCTCGTCATTTCTTTATAAATATTGATCATCCACTTTTCAAGAACATTCATTTTCTGAAACTGTACCTTGTTCATGATCACACTGTAGCAAACATATTGATATAGCAACATAATATATTTTTTTATAGAAATCTATTCTGGTGAAGAGTTCTGTAATAGCTGTCTTGGCCAAAAGAGATAGGAAAACTAAAATCCAGCTAGTTGTTTTTAAAATTATGTAAGTGGCCTTCTGGCAAAAATTTCAGGATATGACTAGCCCCATTTAAACAAGACTATGTCTATAGAACTTCGTTTATCAGAAAGCAAGGCATTCCCAGAAGAAAAACGCTGCAGCAGCAAAAGAAATAAGAATAATTTTAAAAATATAAACAGGAATGGAAAGCATAACAAATATGCACTGAGAGCCTCTGACTTGTAAGATTAGTAGCCTTTGATTTAATCTCATATTCTATTTTGAATTTTTCTTTTTGATATATAAAAGAACTTTAAAAAGAAAAACCCAAAGGTTAATGCCTTAAGAGATAAAATTATTGCAATATCTTCAGTAGCTGTTTTAGTGTCAAAATAATGGCACACATTGATGTGTCAGTAGAATACGTTTTAGAACAAATTGATTAATAAAACCATAATACGTCCCCAGGATCAGAGGGTATTCACATAAGAATGCCAAAGGTATTCAAATAAAATTGCAGAATTACTAACCATGGTATGTAAGCTATCACTGAAGTAAGACTCTGTACCAGATGACTGGAAGATAGCTAATGTAATACCAGTTTTTAAAAAGGCAAAGAGAGGTGATCCTAGCAATTACTGATTGGTAGCCTAACTTCAGTACCAGGCAAACTGCTAGAAACTAGAATAAAGAACAGAATTATCTAGCACATAGAGCAACAAATGTTGTTGGGGAAGAGTCAAGATGGCTTTTGTAAATAAAAGTCATGCCTCACCAGTCTGTGAGAGTTCTCTGAGGGTGTCAAAAAGCATGTGGATAAGGGTGATTGAGTTGGTAACATGTACTTGGATTTCCAGAAAGCCTTTTTACAAGGTTTCTCATCAAAAGCTCTTAAGGAAACTAAATAATCCAGGGATAACAGTAAGGACCTCCTATAGATCAGTAACCGGTTAAAAAGATACAAAACAGAGGGTAAGAATAAATGGTCAGTTTTCACAATGGAGAAAGGTAAACAGCAGAGTCCTGCAAAGATCTGTAATAGGACTTGTGCTATTCAATATATTCATTAATGATCTGAGAAAGGAAGTACACAGTCAAGTGGCAATGTTTGCAGATGATATAAAATTATTCAAGACAGTTAAGTGCAAAGCTGACTGTAGAGAATTACAGGGCATTCTCACAAAACTGAGTGACTGGGCAACAAAATGGCAGATGCAATTTACCATTGATAAGTGCAAAACAATTCACATTGGAAAAATAACCCCAGTTATACATGTATAAAATAATGGGCTGTTACCATTGAAGAAAGAGATCTTAGGCTCACCATGGATAGTTCTCAGAAGACTTCAACTCATTGTGCAGCAGTGGTCAAATGATATAGTAGAATAGGAAAAGGTTCAGAGAAAAGCAACAAAGATGATCAAGCATTCAGAACACCTTCTCTAAGGGGGGATACAAAAAGGATGAGGGCTGTTCATCCTGGAAAAGAGATTAGTATGGGGGGAGATGATAGAAGTTTATAAAATCATGAATGGTGCAGAAAAAATAAATAAATCAATGTTATTTATACAAGCTAGTCTGATATTTGGGAGACTCAGCTTCTATTTGACAGACTTGTGTGTGATCTTGAGTATGTCATGTAATCCGTAACTCCATTTTCCAGGTGTTGTGAAGCTAGACTAATGGATGTTTGAAAAGTGCGTAGAAAGCCTCAGAATGAAAATGTAATGAAAGTCCAGAACATTCTTACTAGCAGGGGGTGGGGGGATGACCAGGGCTGAAGGAAGAGGAGAGGGACATAACCTAGAATAGTATACGAGGAGCGAGAGACACACACCCTCACACAGAAACCCATCCAAAACCTAGGCTTGTGTGGAGTCCAGATGGACCTTCTCTAACTGTTCATACTAAGGAACTGTCCACAGATGGATCACCTGAACTAATCACCTGCAACATCACAGAGGTCTGACTGTTTCCTCTTAACAATAATTAAATAAACAGCCGAAGTTCTGAGAACCACAGTTCCTCCAAATTGAAAAGAAACAAGGGCCTAAGCCAGAGAGCTCCTGCTGATGACTTCTAAGCTAGCAGAAGAGATTTTTCTGTATTTGCCCATGGCACTTTCTCCGCCTCTCTCCTTCCTTCTCACCACATGACTCCTGACTGTTGCTATTTTGATGAAAATGAAAATGTGTGATGAATGAAACTCATCCCCAGGAAAAAAGCAAACAAGAAGTCCTGTAAAACAAACAAGGAGTCCTGTGGCACTTTTAAAATCTAACAAATTTATTTATCGCATGTGCTTTTGTGGGAGAAAAATCCCACTTTGAAGCGTCTGATATTTTCTCCCACAAAAGCTCATGTGATAAATAAATTTGTTAGTCTTTAAAAGTACCACAGGACTCCATGTTTATTTTGCTGAACTAGATAGAATAACATGGCTACCCCTTTGGAAGAAATCCTGTGGCATTTTTAAAGACTAAAATGTATTTATCACATGAGCTTAATAAACTAAATAATTAATAAATAATCATTAATAAATAAATTTGTTAGTCTTTAAAAGTGGCATAGGACTTTGCTGAACTAGACTAAGGCCATGTACACACTACAGACTTGTCCCGCAATAAAAGTTATTGCGGGACCAGCAAGCATTATAACGCTTTACCCCGTCTAAACAGCACTTCTTCTAGCGAAAAGGAGCGTTCACACACTCCTTTGAATTTTCGCTAGAAGGAGCAGTGCATGGTGGGTATCCCACCATGCACTGCCACTGCCTGTTTCCGGCTTGAGCCCCAGTCCTGCCCCTTAGCGCTCAGCTGGACTGGGGCTCCCTTGTCGCAGCCGGGGCTCAGCTGCCGCCAGACAGCTGAGTCCCAGCTCAGTCGAGCACCGCTGTGTAGCTGAGCTGGTGGCTGCTCCGGGGCTCCAGCTGCCATAGCAGGGCTCAGCAGTGGGCAGCCGAGCCCTATCATCCACCGGGCTCAGCTGGCCGGTGGTAGCCGAGCCCTGCTAAGCCTGTACTGCCGGCAAGCAGAGCCCCGGCTCAGCCAAGCCCTGCTGCGGCAGCCAAGCCCCACTAAGCCCGGTCCGTGGCAGGGCTTGCCTGCCGCCAGCAAGTGGAGCCTGGGCTCAGCCAAGCCCTGCCGCGGCACCTGAGCCCCGCCACCCACCGGGCTCAGCTGGCCGGCGGCAGCCAGGCCCTGCTATGCCCGATCCCTGGTGGGGCTCGGCTGCCTCCAGCAAGCGGAGCTCCGCTGAGCCCTGCCACCCACCAGGCTGAGCAGGGCTCAGCTGGCCAGCGGCAGCAGAGCCCTGCTAAGCCCGGTCCATGGCAGGGCTCGGCTGCCGCCGGCAAGCGGAACCTGGGCTCAGCCAAGTCCTGCCGCGGCACCTAAGCCCCCCAGCTGCAGCGGGGCTCCAGCCATTGGGCAACCAAGCCTGGCTCAGCTGCCGCGGCGGGGCTTCAGCCTGGGCAGCTGAGCCCCACTCGGCGGCTTAAGCCCACAGCTGCAGCAGGGCTCAGCTGGCCAGCAGCAGCCCAGATCTGCTAAGCTGGAGCTCCACTGAGCCCAGGGATGGGGCTCCGCTGCCCAGCAGCAACTGAGCCCCGCCACCCACCGGGCTCAGCAGACTGGCAGCAGTTGAGCCCCGCCGGGATGGGGCTCAGCTGGCCAGTGTCTGAGCCCTGCTGCCCACCAGGGACTGCGGCTCAGCTGGCCCCAGAACCTCAGTGGGGTTTCAGCCCCTGGCCAGCTGAGCCTCAGTCACTGCCGGAGTTCAGCTCCGGGCTCAGCTAGAGCCCCACTGGGGGTCTGGTGCTCAGCTGCTGTGGCTGAGCCCCACTGCCCGCCACAGACCGGGACTCAGCTGGCCACGGCTGGAGCCGGAGCAGCGGGGCTCAGCCACAGCAGCTGAGCCCCAGATCCTCAGCAGGGCTCCAGCCACTGGCCAGCTGAGCCCTGAGCTCCCGCTGGGGGGGCTCAGCTGCCGACTTGAGCCAGAGTCTGGCTGAAGCCGTTGTTTGTCAATTTCACTGCTCTAACAGAGCAGTGAAATTGACAAATTTGACAGCTCTGGTGTCCCAGAGTGCCCTCGATTGGCACTCTGGGACATTTCCGGAGGCTGTCAAAAACGCAAGGAGCGTACGCACAGGCTCTACCACGGAACAACTCTTCCATGGTAAGCCTTACCACCCTCGTTTGGGTGGTTTACAGGTTGTGCGGCAAGAGGGCTGTTGCTGCGCAACAAGAAGGATTTCTGTGTGTATGCTCTCATTGTTATCATGCGGTAAGGAGCCTTACCACGCGATAACTTTGTAGTGTGTACAAGGCCTAACACAGCTATCTCTCTGGAACTCATCCCCTGGCCTAGAGAATCCGCCTGTGTTAAGTGCTGAATTCCTTTCTTACTGCTAATGATTTGGTGCCACCAAGTGGCCATTTTGATTTTTGTACTTAAAAAATGTTCTGCTCTGAAAAATGTGTGTTATGGGGCAGATGCTGAAAGAAAAACACAGCTTGATTTTTCACAGTCATGCTAGAGTTTTGAGGTATTGGCAGTTAGAAAAACCTTCCATTTTTTTCAATGAGAGGGAATATAAACTCCAGTCATACAATAACTAATCAGAACTGTTAACAAAATTATATTAGTCTTTTATAAAACTATAAATGTGTACTTTTGCTTAACTGAATACTTTACACATTAGCAAGCATGACAGATCCATCCAAATTTCACCTGGAATTCAGCAGGACAAAATAAATATAGAAGTACATAAGAGTCGTTTTTCAAGATAGATCTACGCTTAAGAATCTGATTTCTTTCTTATGCCTGACCTTATTTGGGCTTTCCTTATGTCCCCATGAAACACGGAACACCGTGTTTCAAAAAAACAAACACAAAACCACAACAGTCTCTTGAAAATCATGAGGTTTTGGTTTTTTGTTTTTTAAATACTAGATGTAGATTTGTTTGGGTTTTTATTTCATTTATGTTTTGAGAGCTTAAGATTCACATTTTAAGCTTTTCTATATAACCAGGAGAGCTAAAAACTTACTTGAATTTTTAAAAATGGCAACTGAGTTTCTCACATAATCAGATGACTCCAGAATCTGGGACTGTACGAAAAGTAATAAAATCATGAGAGTTGGCAAACCTGAAAGCTAGTCTGTACTAGAAAATTAGATCAAACTAGCTATGTCAATTACTGGTGTGAAAAGCTCACACCCCCTGAAAGATATAGTTAAGACAACCCAAGCTCCAGTGTAGACTCTGTTACAGAAGAATTCTTACATTAACATAGGGCAGGTCCGGGGCGTTGCTGCCCCCAAAAAACATTCGGGGCACACAGACCCCAGGATGGGAAATTTAAAATTGCCCCGCTGGCTCTGGCTGCTCAGCAGGACTCGGGGCACTGCTGCGCACATTCAGGGCATGTGCCCCCTGTGCCCTATAGCAGCAATGCCACAGGGCAGTTCTACACGGCCTGCCCTTTTCAGTAACAGTCGAACACAGATGCACAAGTTACTTTATCTGGGTGTGTCTACACTTGTAAATTAAGTTGACTTAAGCTTGCTTAAGTCGACAATTTACTCTGCGTCTACACCACACTTTCCTTAAGTCAACTTAAGCAGCTGCTTAAGTTGACTTAAGGAAAAATTAAGTCAACTTTGTTAAACCTACTTTTTAAGTCGACATTCTGCTTAAGTCGACTTTCTAAAGTCGACTTCAGCCAGTGTGGACGCAGAGTAGCCCTAAGTCAACTCTAAGTCGACTTAGGGCTCTCCAGGACTTCCCCACTGCCCTCCCTGCCAGGGTGGCTGGCACAGGGAGAGCCTGGCATGCCTCCCCATGCCCTGCCCACCCTGCCTCTATGCCCTGCCAGGGTCTCTGTCCCCCTTTGCCCCATTGTACCCAGGTACAATGGGGCAAAGGCTGAGCCCCCTGGCACTTGGCAACGGGTGCCCCCCCTGCCACCGTGGACCAGTCCCAGGTCCACCTAGCCCCTAGAAGTCGACCTAGGCATCCAGTATGGACACTCTAGGTCGACTTTGTAGGGCCCCCCAAGTCAACTTAAAATTTAGGTGTGGACATGCTGTCGACTTAGTTAAGTCGACCTAAATTAACAAGTGTAGACATAGCCTCTATGTTTGGCTTCTTTGCTCCCTGCGCACACACTGCACTGGTTCGAAGGGAGGGGCCTCCTTCTGAACCAGAATTACCCAGTTGCTGGGGTGGTGTTGCAGGATCAAACTTCCTGATCGGCTGAGTGGGTCTACACAGACCCAAAGAGTTGATCAGGAAGCGTGAACTGATGGCCGTGAATTTGCCGCCATCAGTGAAGACCTGCCCCTAGCCAATGCCTCAAAGAGAGGTGGACTTACAAACAGCAATGGAAGAACCTCTTCCATCGCTCTAGTAAGTGTTCATGGTGCAGCTGGAATGCTGCAGCTGTGCCACTGTAGCATTTCTAGTGTAAGCATACCCTTAGTCTACAATTATTTGCAGGGCTCATATATGTCGTTTATATGTTGAAGAACCTCATTTGCAAGTGCAAAAGTAATAGCTTTGGGAAATCTGTCCCTAAAGCTACAAGACAGACAAGGTGGGTGAAGTAACTTTTTTACTGGATCAATTTCTATCAGTGAAAAGACAAGCCTTCAAGCTTACACTCAGAGCTCTTCTTCAGGTCTGAGAAACTCAATCTGGGTGTGACAGCTAAATGAAAGAAGGAAGAAGAGCTCTGTGTAAGCTCAAAAGCTTGTGTCTTTCACCCGCAGAAATTGGCGCAATAAAAGACATTACTTCACCCACCTTTTCTCACTAACATCCTGGGACTGACATGGCTACAGCAACACATTTAGTGATAAACTTTTTAAAATACGTTTTTTCCCTATAAGGAAAAGGCAAACCTTTTTGGAAAAGATGATTCACTCCCCACCCCCAATTCCTCCTTCCTCTTTCCCAAAATGGCTCCCATTTTTAGATTAAAATGTAAAAAGAACCTTTTTATAAGGATCTGAAATGTTCGATTCATGACACTTCTCCCTGCATCTCCTTTGCAGGGTGCATATACAGCAGTCTGTACCTGCACTGAGCAGAATCAAGCTGTTATTGTATGTCTTATGCTTTTTTTAAGACAGGTAGAAGCCTGTGTTTCTGGTGCTGAAAGACCAACATTCTAGTCCTGACTTCCCAGAGGGAAGTGTGTGAGTATGAGCATGAGAGAGATAGATCTCTAATAATTGTGTCTATTTGTGTTATGTGGGTGCCTCATCAGGGAACACTGGGCACCAAGGCTACGTCTACACTGGCAATTTAAATCGACTTAAGGAGGCTTAAGTTGACTTAAATTAAGCCACGTCCACACTCCGCTTTCATTAATTCGACTTAAGAAATTCCTTAATTTGACTTAATGAAAACTTAAGTCAACTTTGTTACTACCACTCATTAAGTCGACATAACCCTTAAGTTGACTCCTTAAGTTGATTTAAGGACAGTGTGGACGTGGAGTAAACCTTAAGTCAACTTTATTAAGTCTACTTAAGGGTGGTTAGGTCAACTTAACAAAGTGGACTAAGTCGACGTAAAGCTAAGTCAACTTAGTCCACTTTGTTAAGTCAACTTTAATAAGGTCGACTTTAAGTCGACTTAAAGTTGACCTTATTAAAGTCGACTTAACTTTTCTAGTGTAGACGTAACCCAAGTGAAGAGCAAGTATTCATCCACAGGACTTCTGAGATGACTTGAAAAGCTGTAATTAGTCTCACAGTTTGGGTACTTTTCTAAATGCTGCAATGCTCAGAATGATGCAAACAGCTGCAGGGAGCTGGGGAGGGTGGTTAAGTTGTAGTTTCCAACTCCTACCAGTGGATCTTTCCCTTGCCTAGTTGCTGTTATCCTAACAGCTCCCCTGCACATGCTGGGGTGGCAAGGCAGCCTGGCCCAAGCTGGGAGAGCAGCAGAGAAGGAATCACCATGTTTATCACTTCCTCTCCCACTTCACCTCCTGCTATACTAAGGGAGGCAAATAGAGTAAGAATCCCCATTAAAAAGAGGACTCGCTGCAGAGCCAGTTGCCTCTACTCTGCCTTCCACCTCTCTTGCTGTTTGCCAGCTTCTGTATAGGGGAAGCGGAGGAGGGTTAATGAAGAATGCCCAGCCCCAAAGTAGCAGGTGGGACAGTGTTCTGGGAGGGAGAGTGTGCTGAAAGGAATAGAGGTAGCCAGCCAGGAAGTGGTGGAGGGTGGGCAAATGAAGGAAGACTGATCTTTGGGGGAATGCAAAAAGGTGATGGTGGAACAGATGAAGATACTTAGCAGGAGCAAGAGAGGAGAATGCCCAGAGGGGCAGAGACAGTTATGAGGGGGAGGACCCATGGGACCCCAGAGAAAAGGGCTCTTCCCCTCAGTAAGGCTGAAGAATGGGAGACCCTCCCCATGTGCTGGTATTTGGAGTCCAGGTCACATTTTCCATCTGAAATAGATACTCAACACAAAAAAGATAGAGGAGCTGCCCCCACCCCTGCTTCTCCCTGAGAAAACAACCAGGAGTCACAGCAAATACTATAGAAAAGAATCTTAATTTTCACAAAAAGAAATCCTTTTCTGGGCCATCTCTGCTGATTTTCCAGCTCATGTGGTTCTACCAATACTGTGGTAGCCACCAGGTTTCTAAGAGCTAGACTTACTGGTCTGCTGTTACTATGTTAAAGAAAAGGGAAAAACCTTTGAGAACTGCAGAAGTATTGCCCTCTTCTCCATCATAGGGAAGGTCCTTGCGTGGATCCTACTAAACCACCTCCTCCCCCTTGCCGAGGAATTTCTCCAGAAATCAGTGTGGCTTCAGGCCATCTAGAGGTACAAACCAACACGATCTTTGTGGCACAACAGATTCAGAAGTTTGGAGAACACCATCAGGAATTGTTCATGGCATTCAATCGACCTAACCAAGGCCTTTGACTGTCAGTTGCAATACCCTATAGAAGGTGCTGGGCACGGTTGGCTGCCTAAAGAAATTTAATTCCCTCATTAAACTACTATGAAGGGAGGCATGCCACCATTTTGTGCAACGGCTCAGAGACTGAAACATTCGTCATTCACGTTGTCAAGCAGGGCTGTGTCATTGCTGCAACACTCTTTTCCATTTATCTTGCTGTGATCTTGATTCTCATCCATGACTGCCTTTCTGAGAGAATTGGGATTGAGTATCATGTAGACGGCCAACATTTTAATCTCCATCTCCAAAACGGAACCTAAGATCACGAGAATTAGCATCATTGACCTTCAGTATGCAGGTGATTGCATACTCCTCACACACAGAGGCTGACCTACAAAGTAATCTAAATCTTTTTGCAGATGCCTATTACAGCCTGAGTCACTCTCTCAACATTGGAAAAACCCAAATATTCTACCAGCCCTCACCGGCACAAACTACTCTTTGTACTCCACAAATCACTATTGGCAGGGAACTCTTGGACAATGTGAACCATTTCAGACCCAGCCATCAATCCTTTGGAAGACTACTTAAATGAGTCTTCAGTGACAGATGTGCAAACAGATACCAAGATCTTGGTCTGTAAGATGGTTGTCCTCTTCACCCTCCATGGGTGTGAGACTTGGGTGACCTATAGATGACATCTCAAATGGTTGAAGTAGTTTCAACGGTGCTGCCTGAGGAGACTCCTCAGGATCAGTTGAGAAGACTGGCAAAATCCAGCATTCTTTCTGCAGTCAACATCAGCAGTTTAGAAGTGCAGGTCAGGAACAGCAACTTGGTTGGGCTGACCACTGTGTATGTATGCCTGATGCACCTCTTGAAGCAAGTCTTCTTCTCTCCCTTAAGTCAGGGAAGGACTTGCAGAGTGCAGCAGAAGTGCTTCAAAGACATACTGAAAGTACACCTTAAAAAGGGTGGTATGAATCCAATGAAGTGGAAGGCCTTGATGCAGAAGAGAACATAGTGGTACCACACTATACACAAACCTACAGCCCATTTTGAGGAGAACAAACGTGTTCATGAGACAGAGAAGTGAGAAAGGATACAACACTAGCCACAAATATGTCTCCTCCAAGATTACACTTGTCACGTCTGTGGGAAAGTCTGTAAGGCACGAACAACTCTTTGCCACCTAAAAATCCACCAATGAACCCATTGTACAGATATCATCCTTGTATTGAGGGATGCCTGAAGAATTGTATGTTGGAGCCACTGCTCCTTTAACTAGCTCTCTTTTCTAGAGATGTACCCCGGCTTTTCAGGATCAAAGCAGAGTTTGGACCTCGGCCAGGACAGCACTTTCCCGGTGAAGTTGCAACATTTTCATGAAAGACTGCTGTAGAATACACTAGTCTGAGTCCCTTTGCTGAGTGGCTGAATTTCCCATGATACCATACAGTTTACCCAATCAGACACCAAATACAGACTAGGAATGATGAAGATGATTTTTTCTTTGAGCTCATCTGGAATAAAGGCAGATTGGGGCTTTTATGTCAGAAGCAGAGTTTTGCATACCCAGAATTTAAGAAAGCCTTTAATTTTAAACCAAAAGAGGTTTAAAGATTAATAAAAATAAATTGTTTTAAAGTGGGATTCCTGCATAAATAATGCTCTGTGAAACAAAAGCTGACTGATTTCCCTGGAGAGAAGATTGGGATAAGGAGGTTCTCTCAGTCAGGTCAGAGGATGCTCAGAGAATTTGCTTCTAAATCTTTTTTTTAACATTTAGTAATTTGTGGGAGCTCCATACTGCTATTAAATGATGAATTATAGGTACATTACTACAGTTTCTGTACATGTAACCAGAGACCAAGTTCTATTTTTGTAAGTTAAGAAAGATAATATTTACTCAGTTACATTTATTTGTGAACAGGGGAGTTAAAGTCTCTTAAAGCAACTAGGCACAGGAGTTTAATTTTGGTGCAATTCTTGTTTATTATTTCTGTAGATGTATGGACATTGGTCACTATTGACCATTCCATCCAAAAGCTTTCAAGGAAAGGATAAAAAGCCTTCAAAGAATGAAGTGATTCAGTGCCAATCTCAGAACATCACAAATACCTCTCATTAGTTTCTGAAAAAGCAGATTTGCAAAATGAAACCATTGCATGATGCCTATTTTCACACAGTACTTACGGACTATAACTAAAAGCTTGCCTTTGTTATTGATACTGGCCTCTAGTAGAAGCAGTGCAGACACTTCATTCTAGTGGTTGCTCCCCAATTATACTATATACATGACAGTGGACAGTCCTGATTAGCTCACACTATTCCGCAGAAAATTTCTCTCCTCCTTGGAGGCATCTCTCATGCCAAGATCCTTCCAGTCAATTAGCACTGCTTTGGACCCCCTGCTTGACCTTCTTCCCCTACCTGCTCTTCTCCACTCAAATCAGCATTTTCAGGACCGGGTGAATCTTTCTCTCTTGCTGTTGTTTCTTCTAACCACTTCCTGCCCCTTGCAAGCCAACATTAGTGCCCATTCCCTGGGACTAAATATGTTATTCGAAAGGGATGATTGTGAAGAGTTTTACCACAGGTTGGGGGTTAGTCTAAATCTAAATTGTTTCCTCTTTTTGCAAGGACTCCAGCAAATCAATGCAGAGAAGGAGCATCTGTGGGCAATAATACTGCCATTCAGCATAGCGTGGTTTATTTTTTTAAGAGGTTTGCTTTATGGTAATTGCCAACATAAGTTCCACTGTAGGCAAGTCAGGTTGTTTAAGTGACTTTAAAAATAAACAGACTACAGCTGTGCTGTCAGAGATGGAGAAGGTAGGGAGACTGAGGAGGGTGGATTTTCATCTCTCTCCTCTTCAGGTTCACCCAAGGCATAGGCATTCTGTAACACAGCCCCACAACTGCATAGTTTGTATGCATTAGAGTTTATTGCATGGTAGATGCAGGTTTCAGAGAAAGAGTGTTCCATATTAATTATGGTAGAACAATAAATTATTAATATTTTCCCTAGGACATTGAAGTGAAGAGAGATTTTTCTATTTTCTTCTCTTCCCTCTCCCTTAATGGTATTTCACTGGTACAGTGATTACTTTACAGTTGGGTAAGACTGTCAGTCACATTCCCATCAGAGAGAGAGAGAGAGAGAGAGAGAGAGAGATGCAAGTTTAGTTTATACGCTTCTTTCTTTTCAAGATGATACAATAGTGGAAGAACACTTTGAAGCTTTGTTTCCATTTGTACATGTGCAAACTTCCATAAAAGCTATTTTTCAGCATCATCATTTGGATGTGCAAATGGCAGACATTACCAGTTGTACACACAAGGAAGAGTGCTCAAGGAATGAATAAACTAGCATCTGCATGTACAAAGTTGCATCTAGTCATACAGTGGCCAGGTTGAGGCTCCTCTGAAAATCTAGCCTGATAAATCTGGCAACTCAATGTTTCCTTCTTCTTTGAACAATAAAGGGAAGAGACTCTTCATCTAAGTATAAAACTCACATTTTTCCAGTAGTTTGTTCCCTTTGGATGGACTTTACCTTCAAAGGGGGTAGGAAATTTGCAGCTGGGGCAATGAAAGGGGGTTGAGGGACGCTCTGATCTTGGATAGTCTCTTTATTGCTGCATAGCAGAAGAGCAAACTAACTTAAGAACTGATAGGCACAACCTATATAAGAAGTTAGTAGATAACTAACCTATATTCGCCTTTATCAGATTGTAGGCTGATTGGGGTCTATCCAGGAAGGGCATTCAGGCCCTTCCTCAGGCCCAGGCTCAGAGGAAGGCCACAGTCCCAACCACTCTGTTTCAGGGGAGTCCTAGCTGCAAGAGTGGGATATGGTTAGTGGTTCTCACAACTGTTCAAGCCATCACCCAGCCACCTAGCAGTGAGAGGCAGGCAAACGAGCCTGTAGCCCAGGCACTTCAGCACTCACAGGCCCAACCAGGGGAAAAAAACACTCACTACCCTTAGTGGCTGCAGGTCACAAGGGCTATGACTACACTAGGAAAAGTTAGGTCGACTTTAAGTCAACTTAACAAAGTGGTTTCCCTTAGCAGGGACTTAGTAAGTAAACCTAACTTCCTTTAGGTCAACCTAAGAAAGTGGACTTATGCGTCCACATGGCCTTAGGTCAACCTAAGCAGAGTTAGTTCGAACACCCTGTGGTTCTTAGTAAGTTGACCTAAGCGTTCATTAGGTCAACTTAAGGAAGCTCCTTAAGTCGACCTAATGAAAGCCTAGTGTGAACAACGATTAAGTTAGGTCGACTTAAGCCTCCTTAAGTCTACCTAACTTCCCAGCATAGACATAGCCAAGGATACAAGCACTTAAGGTGATGAGGAAAGGAGGGAGGGGGACGCAGGCCCACCTAACTCCACTGTATCCCAGCCCAGGGCCCTATGAGTGGCAGAAAGTTCTGCCACTGGGTCAGAGGCTCTTCAGCCACAACACACTGCCTGTAGTGTGGGAGCATGCTCAGCTGGACTGTAGTCAGCTGCCCCTGGCCTCCTTCTGACCACACTGGGCCTAGGCAGTGCTTTTTTTCTGCCGGAACGCACCGGAACGGCGTTCCGGCACCTTTTTTTCCCCGCCGGTGCTCCCTCCCAGCTGTGCAGGCTGGGCCGGGCTGGGGAGATTTAAATCTCCCGCCCTGAGCATGCGCAGTTACAGCGTGCTCAGGGCGGGAGCGGACTGGCCGGCAAGCAGCTCTGCCGGCCGTCCCTGCAGTTCCCAGCCTCCGGCCAGGTAAGGGGGCTGGAGGGAGGCCTGGAGAGGGGTGGGGGTGGGAACAAGGAGACGGGCCGGGTTGTGGGATGGGGGTGGGGACAAGGAGACGGGCCGGGTTGTGGGGTGGGGGTGGGGACAAGGAGACGGCCCGGGTTAGAGGGGTGGGGACAAGGAGGGACCCCCGCGCAGGCCGGCAGCCCCCACCACCCCCTCCAGACCCCCGGGGCTGCTTCCTTTCTCTTCTTTCTCTTCCTCTTCCTTTCCTTCCTTTCCTTTTTTTCTCTTCTTTGTCTTCCTCTTCCCTGCCTTCCTTTCTCTTCTTTCTTCCTTTCCTTTTTTTCTTTCTCTTCTTTGTCTTCCTTCCTTCCTGCTCTTTCTGTCTTTGCTTCCTTCCTTTCTTTCTTTTTTTCTTTGTCTCCTCCTTCCTTCTCTTTTTTCTTTCTCTCCCTTCTTTTTTAAAACTTTTTAAAAATTAATTTTAAATAAAAACCTTTCTTAAAATTAGATTTCAATTCCAAATTCATTCCAATTAAATTAAACACAATTAATTAATTAATTCTATTTACAGTCACTTTATCTTCAATTAATGCCTATAATTTCTGTCTTGTGAGTTTTCCCCAAAAATTTATTCTGAAAAAGTTTTTCACACGGCTTGAAAATTTTGCACACAAGCCACCAAACCTAGAGGGAACATTGGCTACTAGTTGCATACACAACAGCAGGCCAGCAGGCTAACATCGGTCAGTCAGTCCCACACTCTGGGCCTGGCCGGAGCCCACAGTACCAACAAAAAGTGTGTGGATGCATTACTGCCTGCCACCCAGTACCCAGAAACACAGGCCAGCAGCAGACGTGATAGCTACGCATTCACGTTTTTTTCTAATTATAATACGGCCCCCCAACAGTCTGAGGGACCGTGAACTGGCCCCCTATTTAAAAAGTGTGAGGACCCCTGCTGTAAGACCTCACAGGTTGTCTTTCAGTATATTAGCGGCCTGCATAGTTAATAAAACTTAACAGTTTTTACCTTGTATTTTTATTTCTTTGATATATTCAAAAATTTACTGTTTACTGCACTATTTTCAGTGTTATTTCTTTATGACACGACGGACATCAATAGGAGTTCCGGTACCTTTTTTTTTAGAAAAAAAGCACTGGGCCCAGGTACCTGTCTCACAGGGGCATCCTCCAGGTCCTTGGAGTAAGCAGAGAGCAGCAGCCTGACCAGCCCCTGGCTGTCAACTGGGGGCAGGCCTGGGAATTCCTTGGGGTCATCAGCTGCTGGCAGCTCCTCCATGTCACAGGGGTCCTCAGCAGATAGCAGTTCCTCCAGGTCACAAGGGTCCAGCAGTCCCTCGGGTGCACAGAGCTCTGGTGGGTTCCAGGCGATAGGCAGCTTGTCGGGGTCACAGCGAGCCTTGGGGAGTCCCTCCCAGCTGGCCACTTTGGGCAGCCCTTCCCAACCACTAGGGCCAGGGAGGCTTGGCAGGCCTTCAGGACTCCTGTCAGTTGAGGTGTGGGCAGCCCAGCAGCAGGGCCTGTGTCAGGCCCTGGCTGCAGCCTAGGGGAAGAAGCATCTTCCTCCTGCATCAGATTCTCCCCAACCGAGTTTCTGGGCTGGCCTTTTGTACTTCCTCTGCCTGTCTTAGCCCCACCCCTCTGCTTCCAGGTGCCTGAGTTTTGCAGTGCCTGGATCTGTCCAGGAGGGGCATGCAGGCCCTTCAACAGGCCCAGGCTCAGAGGAGGGCCATAGTACACTTAAAATTCAAGCAGTATTTAGATAAGCCTAATTCATTCTTCATACCATTTTGCTTTCAACAGTGCGACACTTTTGTCTTCCTCCAGTCTAATTGGCATGTGCAGAGTGCTGCTGGTTACCACCTGATGTGCACTTAAGGCTTGATTCACACAACACACATAAAACTGTTGCAGGAAGAAGAAGGTAGAGATAAGAAGCACTGAGCAGGTCAGCAAACCAAAGTAAATTAGTGATATTCCCACCTGCTTGGGATGCTCCAAGTAATTTAATCTGCAAAATCTGAAATGACAAAGTAATAGATTTTTGCAAGCTATGTAACAGATAGTCCTCTGAAATAAAGAGGAGTCCTATCGCATTTGGCTGTCCATCTCTGTGGGAGGCCACACCCTCTTGCCACATCCAGTGTTTCTTGCACCATTGTAAGGGGTCATTTAGCAGCTTTTGCCAGCAATTGAGGAGAGAATATAAGAAAGTGGTAAACAGGCATGACCCTTTGAAAATATAGTAGAACTGTCTATGAACCTGTCCTAGATGCCTGAATATGATAAGTGCCAGAATAACAGGTTGTGGGTGAAATGTCCAAGAGCTGTTGAATAGAAACTCACCAAATGTGCAGGAGGGGGTCAGGGTATTCTGTCTCCTCTTCCCCTTTTCTAATGACCTGCTTGCAATAAGGAAATATGCTGCTGCTGCAAGTGTCAGTGACAAGAGATTATATAAATATGAAACGGTCTGACTGTGGAGTGAGCGCCACCTGAAGTCCGAAGACAACCTCATCTTGTACTGAAGGAAGGTGCAGAGCAGAAGGCCCTCTCCAGAGTGGAACCTTGACTGGCCAGCAAGATTCACCTGGAGATTGTAACACCAGCTGGTGAGCTACGGCTTATACTGCTATATTTCTTTATCATTTATCTAATCCATGCTTAGCAAATGTTCAACAATAGGGCAATAAACTGTAGTCTCTAAATCAGATGGATGCGCCGTGCTCTCTCTCTAAACCCACTAACTCCTATCTGAACCGTGTAAACCTAAGTCAGTGAGCGCTCAGGGTTGAAGGAGCTGAGAATTATCCTCAGGGAGCCCTCAGGGTTGCGAAACTGGGAAAAACGACTTGAGCCTTAATCAGTGAGCTCAGGGTTGGGGAATCCAACTTGCTCACCCAAAAGTTTGGGGTAACACTACTCTCCATTAGTGAGCAAGAGAGAACATCCTTAAATGTACAGTGATTTAATGGTATCCATTAAATAAGGGGTCATTTGCTGTGCGTAAGTGAAAGACACTAAATCTGTAGTGTATGCTGTGGGATTGAAAGGGATAATTTTAACTGTAGCTCTTACTTTAAAAAATACTAGAACTACTTAGTTGAGAGAAATAAGAAATGGTAGACAGGTGTTCCTCATTGTTTCTCATACTGCCAATGTAGTGGTGTGGCTCCCACTATTTTAATCATGGGATTCTTTTACATAACTTATGGGACGCTATGATCAAGACCAAGCAGAAAGGCATTTATTAACCATGAGGACTATTTTATTATTGAAGCAAGGAAAATAAAGCTTTAAACAAGACACTATGATGACAAAACACAAATGATTAAACTGGTTTCTTCCATTACAATCTCTTCTGTATGTGTTCCTATAGAATAGAGAGTGTCTTGCAGAGATTACCTTTTAAGTAGACTGCCTCAGGATGTGTTCTTTGTGTGGTAAATTAAGATCAGAATATATTGTTTCCCCAAATGATTGTGAATTCAATTTTAGTATCTTATTAGATGCCCACAGTGTTTATGATTCTGCAAAAGAATTTCTTTAAGGCCAGAATGGGAAAGTTAAGCAATCTTAACTACTTCCCATCAAATCAAAGAAAATGTTTAAAATGGTTATTTTAGAAGAAGCCATTTGCAGTCTTAAGAGGCCAGTTATGAATATGAAGAATCGGAAATCCAATGGAATCCTACAATTTCTTTGATTACCAGCATTTAGCTCCTGTCTCCTCTCCAGTCTAACTACTGGGTGATTTTCAGAAGACATTTAGTATTGTCAGTTAAAACAGTAATTTCATAGCCCAACAATATCATTATAGGAGTCTAAATCTAATACCTTGGCAGTGTCTTAGTTAACTTTCTCTCACCAATTCATACTGAAAATTTGGGGAGGTTCTCCTTAGGGTGATTTCTTGTTGGATCTTTTTTTCTTAGCTGTCTGTGGCAGCTTGCTTATATACATGGACAGGCTGAGTTGTGATATGCTTGCTGTCTAAGCAGAGGGTGTGCGTGTGAGAGTTGACTGCAGAAAGGTTTTTATATATACATATGCTCTTCTTCCTATTTCTAAGCAATTATAGGAAAACTCTTTCAGGCTGGTTTAGATCCATCGTTACTTGCTGTTGCCTTTCATTGGCTGTATGCCTTTGGGTTTGCTTAGGTGACACCTCCAGCTTCTGAATATGCAGTCTGCCTAAAGAATATGCAAAGTTTCTTTAATTATCTTTGTTCTTGCAGTGGCAGGAAAGCACCTGGGAACTTGTAAAGTTAGTTTTAACTCTGCCTTTCTATTCAATCCATTTTCTGAGATAGTCTTCCAATTTTATTAGTGTTTGACAAATGAAATTCTGTTTTCAAAAAGTTGAAATACTCTTGTTCTTTATATAAAGTTTTAGTTCTCACAACACTCTCTTTAAATGAAATAACACTTGCAAAATACCTAGTTTAAATAATTAAAATTTCTGATCCTTATAGCAATTTTTTGGAGAGACAATTCTTGTCTTCCTGAGTTGCATGAGATTTGCTTGCATACTGCCAGTAATTACTCTTTATTAATGTAAATATTCTATACTTAAATGGCTTCTTGCATGAGTAGTTAGGATAGCAAGACCATTAGTTTGATGTATCAACATGGAATTCTTTTACTATTTGCATAGCGACTGTATTATGATCTTTGCAGTACTTAGCCATATTTGCAAGTGTGTATTTCACAAATGTTTGCCATTTCAGCATTTCTGAAATAAACAAAAGATTTAAACAGGACAAGAAGCAATGGGCTTAAATTACAGCAAGGGAGGTTTAGGTTGGACATTAGGAAAAAATTCCTTATTATCAAGGCGATTAACCACTGGAATAGTGTGCCTAAGGAGGATGTGAAATCTCCATCACTGGAAATTTTTAGAAGCAGGTTAGACAAACACCTGTCAGGGATGGTTTAAGATGGTACTTGGTCCTGCCATAAGTGCAGGGGACTAGACTCTCATGGTCCCTTCCAGCTTCTGTGATTCTACAAACATCTACAACTACATGTTTTTCTTTAAAACACAAATGGAGGTTATTCTTGGAAAAGGAAAGGGGGTTCTCAGGGCTTGCTTTACTCTGAGGTTTTTTTTCTCTGGCAACACACCCTAAAGTCCTTTTATAATTAGGTCCCTTCCTAAAAAAGTAATGGTTTCATGGCTAATGAGGTTATCTTCTTGATGTTTGCTTGTTCTTGGAAGACAAAACAGTAGCCTTCTGGAATTTCTTAGATTAGTTTTAGCATTCTGTAACATAATATTATCTCTAGGAAACTTTCCTGGAGATATTTCTGGAGGAGTCCTGGGCCATCCGTGTACATATAAACAATTCCAGGGGGCACCCTCTGTGTAACTGGAGTGGCCACTGGGAAGCAGATACCTAACTTTGTACCCAACTTCTTTTTCCATAATAAATATAAATCATAAGAACATGTTGTGACGCTGTCCGGATTTAGGGAACCATTTATGATATTATTTTGTATTAATATTTTATAATTGTTACAATCCATAGGAACTATGCCATGTTTGGTGTCAATAGAAAAGTAATAATTTGTGGGGAAGGATTATATAGTTTATGTGTAGGATTCGTATTCATATTAGAAGTTAGGAATATGATTGTTATATTTTAATTGGTGTGAGTCTGGGGAAATTCCCCAGACTGAATGTCTACCCAGCCATTGTCCCCTCAATGGCCCATTAAGGACGCTCCCCAGTATAATGGGCTGAAGGAGAAAACCTATTGAGCCACTAGGACTTGAACATGTGACTCAACTCCATTTTGATTGGAAAGAACTGCACCCAGCATGGAGAAGGCCAAAGGTGATAAAAGGCAGCAGCCCCAACTCCATCTTGCTCTCAAGTCCCCAGTCTACAACCAACACCCATCTCTGGAACTATTCCTCTGAGACTGGACAAAGGATTGAGGCCCACCTTGATGCTGGGTGTTTACCAGAGGAACAAGCCTGCAAACCCCAGAGGAACAAGCCTGCAAACTGCTTTTCATGAACTTTAAATCATTTGTATGTTTGTGATTCGCTTTGACCCTTTAACGTCCCTCATATTTTGCTTCTTTTCTTCTTATATTAAACCTTTAGTTGTAGTTGCTAAAGGATTGGCTACCAGTGTGGTATTTTGGGTAAGATCCAAACCTATATTGTTCTGCGCGCTGTGGCTGGCTCTTTGGGGTCAGAAGAACCTATATCTTTAAGGGACCGTGCGGCTAGGTGGGAGCCAGAGAGCTGGAGTGCAATAAAGGGAGCTGTTTCTATTTTGGGCAGATTTCTTGGTACCTGGTGTGGGGAACCAGAGGCCCGTTTGTGACTGATAGGGAGACTGGTTTAAGTACCACCCATCAGTGTTTGGGGAGTTTGGCTCCCGGTTTTGCAGCTTGCCCTGATTTTTGCACGTCCAGGGGGGTATCCCAGGAGGCCCCGGTCACACATGTATCCCCTGTAGTTTGCTTGGAATTGCATACTCACCAGAGGTGCCTTCCCTGGCATCATGGTTGGCCACGGTGCTGTCTTGCACCCAGCTGGATTGCTCCTGTGTTAAAAATAGCTCCTGGTTCTCAGGGAAAAGGGATCCCCCACTTGCCTGTCTCCCATTCTCCTCCAAAGTGCCCTCTGCGTTGCTTCCTGAAGTGGTCCAGAACTCAGACTCCTGGGCAGTATCCATGTTGCATTTGGGGACAGAGTACCACATGCAAATCACTGAAGAAATGGCATGTCTGTGGTACAGAATCAAAATGACTGTTTGCGTCCCTTGTCTTTTGATACACCTGCCAAAGTTATTTGATTTTTGCATAATATTGCCCTTTTCCCCCATGTCCCATACAATTTTTTCATAAGTTTCTTTGGCTGGATCAGAGCTGTGCCAGCACAGACTTCTTTCTGCTCACAGACCAATAAGACCCACCACTTCCTATGTACTCCAGGTTGGAGCATGTTTGGGGCATTGATTTGCCATGATCAGCTGAGCTGGAGAGCTCTCCATGGTGATCAAACAGGAAATAAGTATTCATAAATTCCCAGGGCGTTCCTGTATACTTGGCTGCTGTGCAGTTGAGTTGAAAATGATCTCCAGAGTGGAGACAGCAAAGCATTATGGGACACCTCTTGGAGGCCTATTCAGTTAACTTACACAAATACTGTGTCTACGCTGCCTCTGTTGACCCATCAATATTGATGTAAATGCTACACCTCTTGCAAAGGTGGAGTAATTAACTTGCTTGTTACATTGACTTACATGCCTAAACCCCATTGGTATCCTTGGGGTTGGTGAGGGGATGACTTGTCTGCGAGGCCACCTATCAAACTGTGCCTTGCACAAAACAGTGGTGTCCTTATACCCCATTTATAGCCCTGCAGCCTGAGCCCCACAAGATCAAGTCAGTTGACCTTGGCCAGCCACGGGTGTTTTATTGAAGTGTAGCTGTAACCTGTGAATCCAATAGTTGGGCACCTAACTTATCCAATGCATTCTATAGGGAGCCTGCTCCCCTAACTTGGAGCTGAGGATCCAAATGCGTGGGCAGAGAGCTAAACATTAGGCACTGCAGTGCTCACTGTTACAAGGCTTAAGTCCCTTTGTGGACATAGCCTTAAGTCACATTTGACAACAAGATATAGACTTTGCAATACTGTGTGAAGCACCACCTAAAGACCTTTAAAAATGTAGGTCTAAACACCCAAGTCTTTTGAAAATGGGACTCAGGCTCCCAAATCATTCTGGCACTTTTGAAAGTGCTATCCGAGAGCAGTCAGGACCTGCGGAAGGCTGCAGGGCGTGTGATATGTTAGGTTTATGTTTGTACAATCATTATGCCACCATGAGGCCTTGGTTTACAATTGGGGCCCCAAGACACTACTGCAGAATAGTAGCAGCAGGCTGAAGTGCACGCAGGCCAAAGACTTACTGAAGCAGGAAATTGTTAAATGATTAATGGTCTTACTGGGCATGAGACCTAGAAGGAAAACAAAAAACCAAAACAAAACAAAAACACCTGCATCCTCTGTCCACGCTTACAAATCTCACTCTGTCCTGTAGAAAAAACTTTAGAGTCCCATGAGCGGTTTAGGGCTTCTGTCTAGGTGACAGCTGAGTACTGATGGCCTATATGAATAGACAGTGATGGACCTACTGTTTCTGTTTAAAACCACGATGATCAAGATTCTTCCTTTGAAACACAAGTAATGACAGTCAAGCAATTTACTATACATCTAAAGCACCCCTGGCTATGTCTACGCTCGCAAGTTAGTTTGAATTAAGGAAGCTTAATTTGAACTAACTTAAGCCTGGTCCACACTAGGCTTTCATTAGTTCGAATTAAGGGCTTCCTTAATTAGAACTAGTTAATTCAAGCACTTAGTTCAAACTAACACTTAATTTGAACTAGTTAATTCGAACTAAGTCAAATGTGGCCATATTAGTTCGAACTAAGTGCTTAGTTCAAACTAATTACCATAATGACCTTCCTGCAACTTGCTAATTCGAACTAGCCAGTGCCTTGCATGGATATGGCTAGTTCGAATTAAAATTCCAGTGTGGTCATGTTATTCGAATTAACTAATTTGAACTAGCATTTGTAAGTGTAGACATAGCCTATGACAGTTATAGGTAAATATATATATACAAATTATTCCCAGGTCATGAGGAAGGAATAGCCCTTTCTGACACTGATCTCAGGTATATCCCATGCTGGAATTTCTTGCCATATAATAAAGGTATTGGAGTAAATAGCATCTAATTAACAGGGAGAATATTTATAACTCTGCAACTCAGCTATTTCCATATCGGTTTGTTTAACTGGCTGCAAGAAAAGGCAGCATAAAAAAACAATGTTACCTCACACTGCAGTTACTTAATGGTTCCTGACAAAGAGAATGTTGTTGCTCTGCTCTTTAAAAAGGGTTCTCATTATTAAATTACATTCTGAAAGTTTTCCCCTTATGCATTACGCACTGTATCGCAACGTGAAGAATTTCCTTGCTAGTACTTCTACTCAGTGTCGCAACTGAAAGGAGCGCCCGTCCGTGGCTCTTTGCCATCTCTGAATGTCAAGCTGAACATCTGGTTTTGGTGCTCACCAACCTGCCAAGTAGAAAGACTTTGAATGTTTTGCCAAACCATTTACCCAGCCTTGATTTTAACAACCTAATTTTAGTAAAACTACTAAGGGAAAAATTGTGAGTGAATGTGGA
Source organism: Pelusios castaneus (assembly GCA_007922175.1). NCBI lineage: Eukaryota > Metazoa > Chordata > Testudines > Pelomedusidae > Pelusios > Pelusios castaneus. Next base: position 9,726,590 of record ML685840.1, on the reverse strand, counting down.
CTGAGTAAGTGCCAAAGTCAACTGTTTTATGACAACTTTACCCTATTCATTTTGATCCATGTGGTTTGTAGAGTGCTACCTCTGCATCACAGCAACGTAACTTCCTACGATTCAAACAGAAGAGGGATCATAAAAATGGGTAACACAAGGGACCTAATATAGAATAAACACTGGGATTAAAAGTTGATTCTGCACCATGAATTGTGAGGTAGCAAGTTGTGTGAAACAAAAAACAAGCTGCAACATGGTTTTAAAAAAAACAAAAAACCCCACCACAACCCAAAATACCACTAATCCCAAAGTTTACAGAGACATAAATAAGAGAGCTAAAAGTACGCCATGAAAAACACCCAGAATTACAACAAAGAGCAGTATGACACCTTTTCTTCAAGGTGTAAACTTAAAAAAAAGTTACTTCACCTAGCTAGTTGTGATTCTGCTTTGGAATTTTAAACTGCTTCTCTTGTTATGTTACCTTTTTGGCTTCTTATTGCCTGGCTTTGACATTTCTTATTTTGGCCTGCTTTCTCGAGATTTCTTTTCATCTGGCTTGCCCAGTCTTGCCAGTTATCCCAAACCTGTGCCATCAGATAAAGGGCTGTCATGGTTTGTGTCAGCCACAAACTTCAGGCCTTAAATTAAAATATAGAAAAAGAGATTTATGAAAAAATAAGTATAAAGAATGCTAAAAATGTTTTTTTTTAAATGGTGGCCTCTCAATTCATCAGCTAACACCCTGCCACTGTCATATCCAACATCCAGTGCCCTTCCAAGAGTTGCAGTTAAAATGGCCATTATGCTAGGGCAGGCAGAACTGTCTGCAGAACAAAAAGGAAGGTAGGGAAAGTGAGAACTGGAGTTAGTGCATAGCAGAAAGTCACCAGGGAGAGAGAAATGGGAGAGTAAAGTTCAGTTTATAAGAAAGGGCATGTAAATGAGGCCTTTGGACACCCTTCATTCTGGGCAGGCAATATATCTGGTCCCCTGGCATAATTTAGCTGGCTCAGGCTGCTCTATCACTGGCCCTCATGGTCACTGACTAAGTTTTTCCTAGTAAAATGAGTAACCAATGCTTAAAAAAAAACCCTTCTCTAAGTAGTTCCAAATGTTTCTGAACACAATGCCCTACTTGCACACCGAAGTTCAATTTTTACATGAGTTTCTTTTGTCTTTATATTTCCCTGATTATAATGCTGACGAAAAGCCATTTTCTTCTATGCCATTTGACTATTTCCATCACTGGATTCATTTTTCCCCATTAAAAAGAATTTAAAGATGAAAGAGAAAGAATCAAGGGAGGGTTGAGAGGGATGGAGTGTGTGTGTGTGTCTTTGGAAGTGAGAAAAAAAGAAAAAAGATAACCCTGGAAGCAGATGAAGAGAAAGAACCAAGGCCAGACAGCTGAGAAATCCAGCTTGAAGATCTTTCCAGACAATTGGGCTATGAGTCAGATGTTCTGTTAATTTTGTTTTACATAGTACAATATGCTAAATAGCCTATCCAACTAAAAAAATAATCCACATTTTTCCTGCATTCTGAAAATATTCTCTTTTTCCCCTTCCTTTTTCATTAAGGGAAGGCTCCCAGCTGTGTCGTGACCCTTAAAAGGTTGAGAACTCCTGATCTAAGTGGCACACAGGGTTTGCATAAAACTTACTAAGAATTCGCTCTTCCTCCCACTGATCTGCACTGCCCACCTGACCCAGTACCATTATATATAAACCTGCTGACAGCAACATTTTACAGACCTCAAGTGACTCCTCCGAAAGTAGTGTGGTGCAGCTCCAAAGACATAAGGTAAGAAACACTCCAATTCTAGGGATGTTAGGTGCACTGTCGTTTTAAGTCACAGCATTGTCCTAATCATCACAGCAACTAAAGAAAATTGTGTGTAGGATGCCCAAATATATTTTTAGTTGATAAAGCAGACCTATATTTTCATGTAGGTATACATGACTTTCATCTGTGGCAGATTAGAAGCATCGCCTCTCTTTCATGTTGTTGGAACTCCGTGTCATTTGCATTACTTCACCATCATCGATTAAGTCTAGGCTTGTGAACCCAAAAGTAAATATGGTCTTTATAGAAGAGTCCATAGCAGACAATATTTGTTTGGCTGGCAGCTAATTCTGAACTTTAACATATGATGAAATAACTTTTACTTATACCTATAACACCATTTACATTTTTATCACCGATGGATACATTTCTTCTTTGACAGATGTGATATGATGCTTTTGTGAAATTGTTAGTGTCTTATAATAAGAATGAGCCAGCAAGAACTAAAGAGATTTGGTTTCACCTTTTCAGAAACTTCAGAAAAATCTGATGAAGGTATGCCAGCCATGAAGAAACAGAAGACTATTAACAGGAAATATGATGTCTGCTACATTCAGTATGGATTCTCAGAAAGTGGAAATGATAATGTGCCTACTCCAATATGTGTCATATATGGAGAAACATTATCGAACCCTGTAATGAAATCTAGCAATTTAAAGAGGCGTTTGGAGAAAAACCATGCTTATCTCAAGAATAAACCTACTGAGTACTTTCCATTACTTAAATCATCAATGAAAACTCAACAAAAAGATACATTGCTTTGGCAAATAGTGGCACTACCGCACTTCAGACTGTCTCTTACAATCTCAGAAGAGGACAATCTTACTGAATTATCAAGTGACCCAACATTAAGAGAATCATTTAAGAGTTTGCCTTTAGATATTTTCTGGCTTAAAGTGAAGACAGAATATGAAGCACTTAGTGAAAAAACTATCCAAAAACTTTTACCTTTTTCATCAACCTACCTGTGTGAGCATACCTTCTCTGCCATGGCAACTCTAAAAATGAAAGAAACCATTTTCAACTCAAAGCAGCTCTTCAAGTCGCGTCAAACACTGCCCCAAGAATCAAGATGCTAGTCAGTGAAATTCAACCACAGGTGACTCACTAATAAAGTTGAAGTAGTATCACATTATTCCTGATGATGAAATTATTTCTTATCTTTGCGTTTTACAGTTATAGCATTAAAAATTATTGTTAATAGTATTGTTGCAATTTTTAACTACTAATGGAGTTATTTTTGTTTGTTTGTGTTTAGTCACAGCAATAAAATTTATTCCTAATAATACTACTGCCATTTTTAAATTTTCATTATTTTTGTCTTTTACAATTAACATAGCAGTAAAATTTTTACTCAACAGTATTACTACAATTTTCAACTACCAATGGAATTATTATTTTTGTTCGTTTGTGTTTTAAAACCATAGCAATAAAATTTACTCCCAACGATACTACTGCAATTCTTTATGTCCTTAAAACTTACCATAAATGATAAATACAATAACAGAATGCCTGTAAACAAATAAATGTCCTTCTCAAAAAAAGTGGGCTTTTTGTTTCTATTATGGTGGGACTCAAGTTCTTTGACAGAGTGATTGGTGGGATGTAAGATACGAAAGGTTGAGAACCACTGTTCTGTGGGATTGTGCCAAAAGGGAATACTGGCTTTATTCAGTTTAAATGATCTGTCATATTTGTGAAGACTAAGTGTTTTAAAGTAAAATGGGTAGAAATTTGTATGTTTTACTATTTGAAGATTTAGGTGCTTTCCATTGCCTATAGAATTCTCACATGCCCTAGACTTTAGTATGGATTAGGACATATAAGAGGTACATATGCAGTATTGAGTAGTGTACATTTTAAAACAAGCTATGAAGTGATGGTTCGATTAAAAACCTGGACTACTGTATGCCCCAAGAACCAAAGAGAAGAATCCCTGTTTTAAGCAATGATCTAAGCTACCTAGAAAGTCTCACTTTCTGGAGCTGTAAATCTCACTCTGAAAGACAGCCAACCCTTGACATCTCTGCTTCAGCCTGTCCCTCAAAAGGGATAGTAATCTGTAACAAGTAGCCAGGAGGGCAGGGTGGCCTACTAGTTAGAACATATGTTCAGTTATTAAGGCTGGGAGAGAGAGGGAGAGGTTCCTGTGTTTGTCAACCCCTGAACAGGGACAGGCCTCCCAGCAGGTGTCTAAATTCATTGCTACTTACTGCCAGTGTCTATTCAGTTTGGGATATGGCTGCTCTAGTCCACTTATTTGGGCAGTGTCACAGGATGCACATCCATGCTCCCCTAGGCTATGATATATGCAACTGTTCTGTTCACTTTTGCAATGTAATTGTATGATTTGATGCCAATTATGACATGGAAGGTTCCCTTTTAAATGCTCTACCGTATTGTTATGGCATCATGTTTCCTGCAGCATCATGTATGTGTACAGATGTGAAGCATGTTACATAGCACAGATCCTCAGGATTACCTCTAGCACAGAGGCAGGAGAGTTGCAAGACAAAGGCAATGCAAATTTAGCTGACTAGCTAAGGTGAGACAAATACATTCACACAGCAGCACGGAGAAGGAGGGGCCAGGGGGTTTGGAAAAGGAATGCAGACACTTTGAGAGGGGAGAAGCTGTTGGCGTTTTGCCAGAGACTTTCCCTCTTGAAACATCTAAAAAAAGGATTGGCCTCGCCTAGAAATAGGCAGAGATGGCTGCAAACCATCACAGCTGGACTTGAGTAGTAAGTTGAGCATAATTCTAGTAGTGTTATTAGTTTAGCATGCGTTTTAGATCTTTTATTTGCTTGTGATAACTCCTGACTCCTTTATTAAATGATTGTGCATTGATTTGCTATATACTCACTTAAAATCATATTCTAATCAATTAACTAGTGTTTGTTTTATCTAAAGCTGTGTAGATTTCACGGATGTGAATCAGAGAGGCTGGGCCAATCCATTTCAATGTCAAATGGATGGACAAAGGTCTATGATGATTGGGGGTGGGTCACAATCCCTGTAGGACAGGAGTTCCTGGTGTAGTGTCTGGGGACTGGGGGTTCTCATTTGGGGACCGTCCCATGGGTGGACAGAGGGTATACACCCACTGCCTGGGATCGATTAGATGCAGGCGGCTAGTGTGGCCTGACTCAGGAGTGAGTAGTCACCTGGCAAAGCAGGGTAAGTCAGGGTTCAGGAGTGGAGATCAGGGGTCACGGTTACACACTGGACCAGATTCTGAGAGCAACCTGTCAGAGGCAGCTTCCTTCCATAGGGACCTCTCGGAGGTCTAGAAGGGCACCTCCTCACAGTTCCAAGCTTCTTCATGCAGAAGGCTGCCAGTTGGTGAGGCCAAGTCCCACAATGTCCCTGGGTTTCACTTATTCAGTTGTCTCCACATCTGGAGGCTCCTAGATCTTCTCCAGGGGCTCTGATGGCTGGCAGGGAGACAGTGCTTCCTCTCAGGTGGCTGCCTGGACAGGCAGGTTAGTGAACCGTCCCCTCACTTACAGAAACAGACAGTTTCTGCCCTTTTGCCAATCAGCCCTGTCCTAAGTGCAGGACTTGGCACTTGTCTTTGTTGAACCTCATGAGGTTTCTTTCAGCCCAGTGTTCCAATTTGTCCAACTCTCCCTGGATCCTGTCCCTGCCCTCCAGAGTATCTACCATTCCCCCCAGCTTGGTGTCATCTGTGAACTTACTAAGCACGCAGTCTATCCCATCATCGAGATCATTAATGAAGATGTTGAACAGAACTGGCCCCAGGACCAACCCCTGGGGCATTCCACTCGTTACTGGTTGCCAACTAGACATCGAGCCATTGATTCCTACCCACTGAGCCCGTTGAACTAGCCAGTTTTCTATCCACCTTATGGTCCACTTGTCCAACCCATACTTACTTAACTTGCCAACAAGAATGCTGTGGGAAATTGTATCAAAAGCCTTGCTAAAGTCGAGGTATACCACGTCAATGGCTCTTCCCGCATCCACAAATCCAGTCATCTCATCATAGAAGGAAATCAGGTTGGTCAGGCACGATTTGCCCTTGGTGAATCCATGTTGACTGTTCCTGATCACTCTATTTTCCTCCAAGTGTTTCAGGATGGATTCTTTGTCCACATGGCATAGCACAATTAAGATCAATGGAGGTTCTCAAAAGGGAGGCTGTTCATCTTAAATGAGCTAGGCTTCTGAAAGACCATCACCCAAACACTGTTAAGTCATGTATTATTTTTAGCAGTTCTCTTTTCACCTATTTAGTCGGAACTGTCCACTATTATCTCATAGCAGCAAGAGGGTCATGGGGAAGTATATTGCCAGCAGTAACCAGATATTGTTGGAAGATAATTATTTATGGTTATTTTGAAAAATGCCTTGGGACACAAGCCCTACCCAAGTCAGTCATTCAGGAGAAAGTGGAAGGAGAGGCACGTACTGCAACAGCACTATCTATAACAGTTCAGAGAGACACCTTCACAGCCTCTAACCTCACTTCCCCCCAAGCAGCAGGTGTGTAGAGGGGCAGGACCAAGCAACCACCAGGCTGAGATCCAATTCTTTCCCCTGCCGCCAAGTAGGCTACAAGAAAGGTGCAAAAGGAGGGGACAGGCAAGATGCAGAGCTGCCCTCCCTGGCCTGGACGCGGGAAAGGGGTCTATTCCCCCAGGGCCCACATGGGCAGCGCCTGAAGTCCCCCCTCAGGGAAGCCAGCTCACTCCTCTTCCAACCTCTTCCATCCGCGTCCCTTTCCTCACTCCTCCCTACCTCCGTGGCCTCGCGCATCCCACTTTCCCCACTCGCCTCTCTCCCACCCACTCCTCCCTTCCAACATGGGGCCCAAGGCCAGTTAATCTGGCCCTGGAGACAGACGCAGGGCGAAACCACAGGTGGGATTGAGGGCTGGGGGGGAGGGGGAGCTGGGGAAGCTTCTCCATCTCTTCAGTGTTGTCTGCACAGCGCGGATGGACATAACCCCCCTCCGCCTGTAGTGGCGCCATCCCGCCCTCCCTAGGGGCCACTGCTGGCTGACTGAGCCTGAAGTTCTGCCTTGGGGCGAGAGACGGGAGCTGGTCCTGGAGCATGGAGCTGGGGGCTGTCAGCGGGGTTGAGCAGCCAGAGGAGGGGCGTGGTGGACAGGGTGGGAGCGAGGAGCCTGGAGAGAGAGGGCAGCCGCAGTGAAGGGCAAAGGCGGGTCTGGGCTGGGTTTGAATAGTCGCTGTCCAGGGGATCACCAGTTTGAGGCCACAGGCTGCTCCCAGGGAAACCGCAGCGAGTTTTCCCGAGACCTCAGGGAGTGGGCAAGTGGTGAAGCTTTCCCCAAGGAAGGCAAGCTCTCTAGCCCAGTGGTTTTCAAACCATGTGTCACAGACCCTCAGGTACAGGGTCTCGGCGCCTCCTGTTGCTGCCACCAAAAGACTGGAATGCATTGCTCAAAGATGTAGCACTACTCTAGCCCACCCCAGGCCCTGCTCCCGCTCCGCTCCCGGCAGAGCTTCGGAGAGCAGGGCAGCAGTGGCGAGGGAGGGTAGAGGCGGGGTAGCAAGGGAGCAGGACAATGGCTAGGAGAGCATGGACAATAGTGTGGTAGGGACCCCAGCTATTTCCCTTTCCCCCGCAAGCACTCCCTGGCTCCACCTTCAACTCCTGAGGTGCAGCTGCCCACCCCCCCAGCTCCTGAGCTGATGCCACCTCCTCACACCTGAGATCCGCCAGCTCCAAGATGCTGCCACCACCCCCGCAGGCTCGCAAGCCCTGCAGCCCCAAAGCCACCACCAGCCCCATGACTGCCTGAACCTCCCAGCCATCACTGGCCCTGTAGCTCCTCGAGCAGCCACCTGCCGCACTCCCCCTGCTTCTGATGCCACCGCAGCTCCCAAGCCACTGGCACCCCCAGCTATTTCTGGCCCCGCAGCTCCCAAGCCTCTGGACCATGAAGCTGGCCCCAGCTGCCACCCCTGCTTCTGAGCCACCACTTCCGGGTCCTCCACCTGCACCTTGCACAGCTCCTGAGCCCCTCCAGCACCTCGCCTAGCAGGGTGGGTGGGCACACTTACCTTCAAAGGAACCCCTCCCTAACCAGGTCTGGGCTGCACGGCACCATTTTAAATTTCCTGGTTCCCACCCTGGGCCATGTGCCTGGGTGGGCCAAGGCATGATATTTAAAAAGGTGGGTGCAGGCTTGCTTACTAAAAGATGTCATTTGACAGCAGAAATAAGCCAACCCCCCTATCAGAACAAGCCCAGCCCACCGAAACCAAGGCAGCCCAAGCTCAGTAAGCCCACCTGCCAAGCAGAGGTCCCACACTGAGCAGCCAATCAGTGCCCAAAACATAGTTTAAGCCCTCCCCCCGCCACCGTTCAACAAAGTGGGCTGGCTTGTTTTCAGAGGATTTGGGTTTCCTTTGATTGGTGGATTGGCTTGTTAGGCAGCGGAAACAGACACCCCTTTGCAGGCTTCACCATACTTCTCCCCACAATGTATCCAAGGTACATGACTTCTGCCATCCCCACTGCACATTTAGAGAGATTTGCACTGATACCCGCTTTCCTCAGGGAATTTAACACTGCCTCCACCTTTTTAGGTGGGTATCCCAGTCTGAGCTATGTATGACCATGTCATCAAGGTAAGTGGTCACAAATTTAACATGGAGGGATAACAGCTTATCAGTGAGCTGATGGAAGGTTGGAAGGTTGCAGGGGTTCCATATAATCCCGGGGGGGGGCAGAGAGGAAGGGTATATTGATACATCCTTCTGGTGTAGAAAAGGCAGTTTTTTCTTTTGGCTTTCTTGGCCAGAGGAATTTGCCAATAACCTTTGATTAGGTCAAGAGTGGACAAGAACTGTCCTTTCCCCAACTAGTCAATCAGCTTGTTCGTCTGAGGTATGGAAGAGGCAACAAATTAGAACACTCTGTTTAGTTTCTTGAAGTCAATATAGAATCTTATGCTGCCATCTGGCTTGGGTACCAGAACAATTGTACTGAACTACTTACTATGGGACTCCTTGATTACTCCCACCTCCAACATCCTTTTAACCTTGGCCTTAATTTCCTCCCTTTAAGTGAACAATCTGTGTTTCAGGTTCAAAGGGAAGACTGGGTAGCTAAATCTGCAGAGTAGAACAGCTTGGGGTTTTTTTGTCTTCATTCTTGCATCTTACCTCTGGATCAACTTTGCTATATTCAAAGCCTTGAACTATGAATTGATATACCCCTCCATGTACTGGATGCGTTCCGGCAGAAATTTACAAGCCAGCAAACTCATCAATACTGCTAAGAACCTGATCTGTGGACAGTAAAGTCATGTGTATGTCTCTTATTGCTTTGATTGGTAAACGTCTCTTTTCTTGTTTTTCTTTTTTTAATAATAAGACTTTGTTTTTTAGTTTCTGGCAGCATGGTATCTTGAGTAAGAACCAAACCTTTATTAATATGGTATTGAGGCCAATCATTTAGGGACCAGAACAACATTTTATAAAGGGAATAGCGTTTATATAACTTTCCTCATTACTGGACCTAGTTGATGATTGCGACATAATGAGTGAAATGCAGTAAAAGGGGCTGAGTATTTCTTCTGTGGATGGGCTTCTTGATAACCAGTGTGGGGAGTCAGGAGCACTGTTTGGTGAATCTAATTTCAGTGTTAGCCACAAGCTTTGGGAGAATCTGCTCTCCTTTTTGCAGCCTGCCCTAATCTTGGAATTCTCAGGTGGGTTACCCTAGGCACAGCAGATTACCTGGGCATACTCATGGCAGGATACACAGAAGCAGATTATTTGGATCAAAACCCCACACTATTCCAAATTTAAAATTTGATATTGAGAGTGTTAAAGATTAAAGTTGGTCACAATGGATAATCCACAATAATATAAAGCCTTTAACGTGAAAGTTTAAACAGTCATGCAAAGATAGAAAAATAACCTTTAAAGGGGATGCCTCAGATCAGAGGATGCAACTGAGAGATTTGCTCATGGACAGTGACTTAAAACAGGGTGTCTGCATGCCCTTCTCACAGATGGTGTTTGATTTCTTCTGCAGTAGCTACAAGTATTTGCCTGTGAATAGCTATGCATTCTAGGATAACTGGAAGAGGAAATCTCAAACTGTTTGTTGAGAATAGCAAGATGCCTGCTGAGGGAGAGAGATTGGTCTACAATCGACTGTTCTGCTGGGAAAAGTCAGCTTTTCCTTGACAAAACAGTGCTAATGTACAAACTGCAGTCATCCCACCCCCACTCTCAGCCAACGAAACTGCCCTGTTTTCTTGACAAAATAAAATCTTGATGAGAGGTGTAAAGCTTTTATCATCCAATTTATATTTTAAAAGGGTCAGTATAGACACCGTTGATCAGTTGTGTCCCAGTAAATAGCCTCCAGAAATGCCCCACAGTGCCCATCCTGGCTGCTCTGACTACCAGTTTGAACTCCACTGCTCTGCAGCCACCCATCACTCCCCCTTTAAAGCTCAGGAGCTTTTTGAAATTCCACTTCCTGCTTGGTCAGCATGGAGAGCTCGCATCCCATCTTCTCAGCTGACTATGGTGGCTTCACACCTAATACTCTCTTGCTTGGAGCACATGAAGATGCTACACCTGATTAGCATTTGGGGGCAAGTCAGTCATACAGCCCTAGCTCCACTCCAGTCAAAAGAACTTTGATATCTCTGATCAGAAAGAAAGGGGCTATGAACAGGATATGCTTTACTGCAGAGTAAAAATTAAGGAGCTGTGTTAGTGATATCGGAAGGTCAAGGAGGCAAACAGTTGTTCTGGTGCACAGCCAAAGAGCTGCTGCTTCTACAAAGAACTGGAAGCCATCCTCAGTTGACCCCACCCACAACCACAAGACACCCCTGGATACCTCTGCTGCTCTGGGGTGAGCAGAGGCCAGAATCAATCCTGACAAAGAAGTCATTGACAAAAAGATATTTATTCATGAATAACTAATAATACCAAAACATAACAATTGCTAAGATAATGTCTCAAATATTATTTTTGTATATACGTCAATTAAGATGTGGACAAATCAATCTATTGTTCATTAATATTGAAAATGGTAGGCAAAAGAGTTTACTTATTTTATCTTGTACACAAATCTGCAAAATAAAAATGTTTATATAAATTTAATATATTTTCAGTAATACAAAGAATGTGTGCTACATACAAAAAGTATGATTTCTCCAACAAATCATTGAGAATAATAATTAATGTATTATCAAAACAGTACTGACTGGCCACAACAACTAACTTATTAGCACTCAAAGCTTTACTCTAACAAAGTATATGATGATTGTATTGAAACATCACAAGGGTCCCAGTAACTCCAAATTCGCCAATTACTATGTGAAAAAGGTTTCTATAACCAGCTTCCATTCTCAATACTTTCTGCTACATTAGTTGTTTTCTCAAGATTCCCACTTTCATTAGAACTTTCTTCTAAAAGTACAACTAAACTCGACATAGTCATGTGAGGATCAAGTAGTTTCACAAGGGGTATCGTCACCTTTCTTTCATGAAAGATACGATTCTGTAGCGTCATGGCTAACATAGAGTCCATGCCCAGTGATGCAAGTGATGTTTTCATTGCAAGATCGCTCACGTTTGTACTACTAAGATGACTCACCAGTGAGATGATATAATCTTCAGAATTCACTGGAGATAAATTCAGAGGGGTACTTTGTTCAAATAGCTCAAGCTTACTGCCAAATTCTTCTGAAATAAGTGGATAAAAGCGACTTTTGAGTGATGCTGTCTGAGAAAGAACATGATTGGTTAGAGTTCCAAAGTTGAATTTTATCACAGCTTGCTGAGGATTATTCAGAATTAAGCTTTTTTTAAGGTATTCGTAAATTTCATGTATGTGCAGAATATCTATGCCTTTGGATTCCAAAATATTTTGAATGTGATTTTGATTTAGCAATAATCCAAGATTCAAGGCACCCCAATTAATGGATTGTCCTGAAAGTCCACTATTCCTCCTATAGTGGCAGAAAACATCCAGGAAAGAATTAGCAGCAGCATAATTTGCTTGTGTCGAATTGCCAAGAAATGAAGTAACAGATGAGTAACACACAAAATAATCAAGGTCGTGCCCTCTAGTAGCCCGGTGGAGATTTAGTGCCCCTGCAACTTTGGGACTTAACACTTTCTCAAAGTCAGACAAGTTCAGAGCTTCAAGACGTCCGTCACGCAAAACCACAGCACTATGGAATACACCTTTGATTGGACACTTTGAAAAGATTGTGTCAATTGAGCTGATAGCTTTCTCAACCTGTGAGCTAGAAATAACATTGCACTGCAAACTGACTATTCTGCTTCCTTCACACTGATTTTGCACAGCCTTGATTTCTTCTTGCTTCTCACTGCTTGGATTGCTCCTTGAAAGTATTGCAATACAGCCCCCTCCATTCTTGGCTATATATTTCACGGTCTCAAACCCAAGTCCAGTGAGTCCACCTGCCACTATGTAAACAGCGTTCTGCTTGAACAATTTCTTCTGTGCTTCATACACTGGTATGTCTGAAATCCTGTTGGTCTCCACATCATCTTTCAGCACAGCAAGTGGGATAGATTTGCAGGTGAAATAGGAAGTCACCACAGTGTCTGTACTTTCTAAATTCTCACTGTGCTGAAAAATGGAACAAGACAGGCTTTTAAATTGTTTCATTTGCATTGATTTGATCCATTCATAGACAGCCCTTAGGGACTGTTTTAGAGATGCTTTCTGAAAGATACTGATTAGTTTCAGTACATGAACTCGGATGTTTTCTTGATCATTTCCAATTAAGTATCGGAAACATTCAGACTGTTGATTACCTTGTAGTATGACGAGATCTCGGAGATTGGAAAGACAGGCTAGCACTTCCTTAGCTATTCCGGCTATGGGAGGTAGATAAACAAGGGCCTTGCACTGATTTACACATTGCCACTGATCAGTGGTGGGTTTTACAAGTACTGTTCTCCAGCCCACTTCCTGTGCTGTCAGCGTAAGCACTTTACAGAAACCTGACTCTGGTTCAGTCGAAATAATACCTAAAGTTTCACTGTGTTTCACCTTCGATAACGTTCGACTTAAAATTTCCCATGCTACCATAAAGTATGAGACACAAGGTACATTTCTAAAGGATGGAAACTTCTTGATGTTAAAACAAACTCTCTCTGGAACCTTGACTCTTGATGATGCAACAACTGGATAACAGGAAACGACCCGATCTCCCACCTTAACTTTTTTTACTTTACTGCCTGTTGCGGTTACTGTACCACTGAAGTCCAAAGCTAAAAGTTTATGTTTGCCTATGGTACATGAATTCCAGTACAATGTATTCCCAAAGTTACAGCTTGAAACGCTAACGGGAAAATAGTCTTCTGAATGGATGCATATTTTATCAATTTGAACTTCAACACTGTGATTTTCAAGCTGAATATTTGTATAGCTCTCTAATTCAGCAGATAAATCTTTCACTTGGTAAGGATCCGTTGTGTATAAAGTGAACATCTCTGAGTTCTGAAGAGACGTCGATGGTTGACTGTAATCTACATCGTTAAGTGGTGTGCGTCTGATTTCAGAAGTGTAAATTCTTCCATGATTGATCCAAATTTCTGGATGGTCCTGTCCTTTATATTTTACAATAACATCGGCTAAGGCTGAAATGTCCAGTGAACTCGACGAGCTGATGTCAATCATCTGAAATGTGATTTCTGGAACTTCAAGTATGCAGGTTCTCGTCATGCCACACAAAGCAAACCCAGGGTTGATATGATCTACATTTCTTTCTGTAGTTCTGTAGGTGATTGTTCTAACTGAACAGGTGGATTTTCTCTCTCTCAATGCCACAACAATTTGGCGATAAGCCTCACAGCATTTAGCTAAATGTGCCACCACTTTGCTTGGGAACTCGTCATTTAACTTTTGAATTCCCCACATGAACAACACCTCATGGTAGTTCTCAACCTCCCTTTTCATTTTCTGCTGTGCAGTCATATCTGGGGTCTTTGTGTCCAGCAATGTCTCCCAATCTGCATACATAACATATCTCGACTCGTTGTGTAAGTATTTTCTGAGCTGCTGAGCTACTCCAAGTTTGTCAGCAAAGACAATGACTCTGGGTTCTTCCCCTAAACTCCCTATTGTCTGAGCAGGAGATGTTTCTTTCCACTTATTTTCAAACAGGAATTCATTCTCTCTTAAATCTTGGTGGATGTTTGTTTGTTTCATGAAAGTGATCCCAACACGTTTCAGTTCTGCCAAAACAGAGCCATGTCTATCTGTAAAGCATCCACAGACCTCCAGGTAGTTCACAGTAGATTTGCTTGTTTTCAAATATATCATCATTTCCTCCTCCAAAGGTCTGAAAACAACAAGGCTGCCGATGCCAGAAGGAAAGCCTGCTCTGGTTTTCAAAGTTATTGTTGTCATAACTGCGGTCATTTGTAGAAAACAGTCTAACAGCACTGGATGGATACAATAGTCAGACATTTCTTCTCTGGTCTGTCTGGTCACCTTTATGCTGGTTATAGCTTCCTTCAGCTCTTCACAGTAAAATACATCACTTAACTGTCTGAACACGGAACCATATTGAAATCCAACCTGAGATAGTGTTTCATAAACCTCATCTGCTGTAACTACTGATTTACATCTTAGAAAGATGTCTTGAAAGGAGATGCTGTTTTCTTCCACTGCAGCTTCAGACTTCTTTGTAATTTGTCCTGACGCATAAACTGCAGCTGAGGTTGACAGTATTTTGAAATCTGTCGCTGTTTCTCGTGATGCCAATTTTATCTTTAACTCCTGGGAATTTTGGTTTAAAACACATGGTGCCAAAAAATTGACACTAATCTGACAAGTACTTAAAGGCACTTTCGGCCTCGAGCTACTCATCACAGATGCCAAACCAAGCTCAACGAAAAAAGCACCTGGAAGTAAAGCAACACCATTGTTCTTGTGCTCATATAAATAGGGTACCAATGCCTGGGACACTGGGCAGATGAATTCAGTGTTGTCGCTCTTCACACTGTAAATGAATGGATGATTTAAGTTTACAGCTCTTCGATTTGCTTGTTGATGAATGTCCAAATAGGTCATTAGCTTCTTACGGTCAAACTGATACCTGGGAAAGGCTGCTGGAATACTTTGATACCCCTCATAAAAGTGATACCAGTCAGGATTATATCCCAGTTCAAATAGATTTCCTGCAAGAGTGAGAAGCGTCTCATATTCCTTGTCAATTTGCAAGGAGGAAAACACTCTAGTTTGTTTTCCTAGAGTTTCCACTATATATCTCTGTAATGCCCTGTGCGGTCCTATTTCAACAAACACAACATTTTCCTTTTCTTTAGCTAAAGTCTCTATGGCCTGTGTAAAAGCAACAGGCTCTCGAGCATGTCGGGCCCAGAAATTGCCCGTAGTGAAATCATCTTCGGAAGCAGCCTTCCCAGTCAGTGTTGAAACCACTTCAATTTCTGGCTTCTGCTTTTCCATATTTTGTAAATTCTCCTTCATCTCCTTTACTATTGGATCCATCATGTGGCTGTGGTATGCAGCTGGGACATGTAAAATATGAAGAAATATGTCTCTCTTGCTGAACAGTTGAGCTAGTTCTTTATGAATGGCATTTACAGAGTCTACATCTCCAGACAGGGTACAGCAATAGGGGCTGTTAAAAGCTGCAATGCACACCTTCCCAGAATACGAGCCAAGAGCTTCCGATATTTCTTGAACAGGGATGTTACCCACGACCAACATTCTGCCTCCAGTAACCTTTGCCTGTAATCTACTCCTGTGATAAATTACTTTGACGGCATCTTCAAGGGAGAGAAATCCTGCACAGTGTGCTGCAGCAACTTCTCCAACCGAATGGCCAACAGCAGCCACTGGCTTAATTCCCCAATATTTCAGAAGAGAAGCTAAGGCAACCTGAAGAGTAAAAAGCAATGGCTGGGCGATTTCAGGCCTAGAAAAATCCTCACATTCACTTTCTGTTAATTCCAGGAGGCTGATGGGCACATATTGCTGGAATAACATTTCTATTTCTTTACATTTGTCTCTGAACACTGACTCTGAACTCAATGTCTTGCAGATCCCTTTGAAATTTACTCCATTAGCACAGAACACAAACACTAATTGTGGTGTCATCTTTGATGGAATCATTTCAATTTTAGCTGTTAATGCAACTTGTTCCTGTAAATGTTGAAGAGAGTTTGTAACAAATGCTTTTCTGTACCTGTAATTTAGGTGGCTTCTTCTACAGGCAGATGTATAGGCCAGATTTGGAAGAGTTACTGAGCTGCTTATGTTTAACTGCTCAGCTGTGTCTTCCATTGTCAATTTGAGCGATTTACTTGAAGCTGCAGAGAGTACAAATAATTCAAGTGGTCTTTTAAAAGGAGGAAGAACCTGTGTTTGCTTGAACTGTCGGACAACAACATGGGCATTGGTTCCCCCAAATCCAAAACAGTTGACACCAGCTACTCTTCCAAAGTCTCTCGGCTCTTCCCATTTCTCTACTATTGTTGGAATTGATAGATTCAGTTTCTCTGTATTTATGCTACTAATATCCTCTCTGTAGTGCAGAGATGGAACAATCTTTTCATGGTGCATCATTAAAAGAACTTTAATTAATGCAGCTGCCCCTGCAGCTGATTCAGCATGGCCAACATTCCCTTTCACAGAACCAATCTTTAGAGCAGGCATTTGAGGAGATCTGTTCTTACCAATGACGTTACCTAGGCTCTCTCCTTCTACAAGATCTCCAACAACAGTTCCTGTGCCATGTGCTTCAACATACTGAACAACTGATGGGTCAACATGAGTCGGATAAATGCTGCGTAGTAATTTTTCCTGTGCTGTCCGGGATGGTCTTGTGATTGGAGTCACGGATCTGCCATTATGATTTATAGCACTGATTTTTATAACACCCCATACTCTGTTGTGGTCTTCTAATGCCTGTTTCAGAAAAAGGAAAAAATGTATGCCATCATTTGGGATTTCACAATATAAGGAAGACCACAAAAGTAAGAGGGGACAGAACATTTTGTTTAACTTTTCAATGCACTCTTCTTTCTTATAGCAGCATACATGCATAAATATTTTAACCCTAGATATTAATCTCACTATAGAAGAGTCGCATCTAGAACAGTGAATATGTCCTCCCAAAGGAGGACATATTACAATAGGAATTGCACAGTCCTGGTTATTTGGAAATCTTGTTTTTGGAAGTTCTATGAAAATAAACCTACCTTTTTTAGTGGCTTCAGTAAAAGAACACCACAGCCTTCTCCCCTTCCATAACCATCGGCCTTTTTAGAAAAGGGTTTACTCATCCCCTCAGGAGAGATCATTTTTGCTTTACTCAGAGGTATAAAGGTGCGGGGATCTATAATGCAGTTCACTCCTCCACAAAGAGCCGCTTCACAATCTCCTATAGTAAAACAAATGTCTGACTGTTGTCCATCTACTGAGCATCTCTACAGATTTACATTAATATATTGTAGTAATATATTGAATTGACAGCATTGCCCATTACTGATAAAATGGAAGAATTCTCAATAAGCTTATAAAAACATAACTGACTCACTGAAAGTTCATAGACCGATTCAAACTTTCAGGCCCTGAAACACAAAAAAATGGTATAAATCAGAGTTCTGAATGGGACCGAGCAGGTGATAGAATACTACTAGACGTCACTGTGGGAGTAAACAATCTTGGTCTTTCTTTCAAAAAAAAAAACCAAACACAGAAAACAAAAAATACCTGGCCCTTTGTGAATCATGATGGCATGCTATGGCAGACACTGACAACCTCCCAAGTCCCTGAAAATGGAAGGCTCACTCTGATCAAATGTAACACTGTATTTCTACCCTACAAACTACTGTAATAATCTTTGTGCAAAATATGCCCAATGAAGTATCATTGGAAAACTTGTAACTCACTGGTCAATAATATCATGGTAAAATGTATGTAGCAACATTATGTATAAAGTTACAAATTTCCACAAAACGATGCTGGTGTACATGTTTACCCCACATAGCCCTAATTAGGCAGAATTGGCCAATCATATCTATCTTAAAAACAGGAATGTGTTTACTTCAATTTAAAGGTAAGTAGGAAACAAGGTCCTTTTTAGACTGTAAGAGGGAAAGAAGGCAAATCTGCACATTAGCAAACTACAGCACAAAATCTCTTTCACCACAAGACTCCTTGTCTTCTTCCTCACATCGGGAATGAGCTTTATCTTAGCACAATCCTCAGAAAAATGCATTTCAAAGGTAGACTGAACTACAGAAGGGAGGGAGTGAAAACATCCCAAGGTATCTCTCTCTCTCTCTCTCTCACCTAAGACGACAAAAGAAACAGTCTTTGGATGTTGGGGCAGATCCTGGTCTGAGAATGTAGTCAGTAATGTTACTGGAAACATGCAGTAAAGAACTTCACCTGGAATCAATTTTAGTTTGTTAAGTTTAATACTATGAAGTCTTTTACATTTATTTTTCTTGTAACTATTTCTGACTTTAATGCCATCTACTTCTCCTCACTTAAAATCTCTCTCTTCGTAATTAAATATACTTTTTTATTATTTAATCAAAATTAACCCAGTGCTGTGAATGGTTTGGGTAACTCCATTTAAGGTGTCAAATAGTTGTATATTGATCCCTTTAAAGAGGCAATGGGCATAATATATCTGGACTGCCAGGAGACGTCTGGACAGTGCAGAACACATTTTTTGAAAAATCCAGGATTTAGAGCATGGGTAGGCAACCCCTGGCACGTGTGCCGACAGTGGGACTCAAGCCCATTCAGAGCGGCACACAGCACCCTCTGTAGCACCACAGAAATTGCCACTCCTGCCACTGAAAACCACTCTGGGCAGCTTCTTTCGGGGGCAGCTGGGGCACATGGGATCCCCGTCATGCCCATGCCCCAGGCATGCCATGTAAAGAAGCTGCCCAGGGTGACTCCTCTCCACAGGTGCTGCCACCAAAAGGAGCCAGTCCAGGCAGCTGCTTTCTTTGGAGTCCCTGGGGACCCCAAGAGGAGCTGCTCCAGGTGACTTCTTTCTTGAGCGTTTCCTTTCAGCAGAATACCTGGGAAGTGCTCCCCTCCACTCCAGCTGTGGCCACCGCTGACTTTTTGACGGTTGCTGGCACCAGCTAAGAGCAGTAGAGAAGGGGCTGGCATGGGGGTCAGCAAAGGTTGATTTAGAGTGTGTTCGGATCACCCTGCACGTGGTCCCCAAGGTTGGTGGAAGTCAGAGTTTGATTGGAGTATGCTGGCAAGCTACTGCTATACATAGACACTCAGGATCTGACCTGCATGCTTTTGGCTGGTTGTTAGGGGTTCCAGGTTGGAAGCTTCAGCAGCAAAGCAGTCTCACTAGTCTGGGATTGCGTCCTGGACTGTCATAGTCACATCTTTCATGGGGGCCGATAATCAGTGACAGTGATTGGCAATTGCTCTTGTCTATCACAAGAAATAAGGATGCAAAAGTTTCATTTTGTTCACTTCAGTAATGGGAAAATGCTAATGCTTTTAGCTCTTGCCAGCTGTGATATTAGTCACATTCTAGTACTGCATATATATACCTTAGCAACTTTGCTGCAGTAGCAATCCTAATTTATTTGCTTATTTACTTTTTGTCCCAGTACCTTGTTTAACTGCTTGCAAGGCATAATGCAAAGCAAAAAGAAATGAGGAGCAAGCAGTATCAAGGGCAAGCGACGGTCCAGTCAGATGAAAAGTGTATGAAATCCTGTTGGCAGCAATGCTCACTGCTGCCCCCGTCCCATCATAATGATTCATTTTGGTCACCACTCTGCTTGTGATGATCTCATAGTCTCGATTCATAAGGCCTGTAAAAACAGCAGACATTTCGCGTTCGCATGAGAGATTAAACTAGGTGAACAGACCTTAACCTGGTGCTGTACTTTGCTCTCCTAGCTTTATCCTATGCTGCCTTATGTCAGTGCTTAGAGTTAAACTCTGGTTCTAAAGAAATCAATAACAAAACTCCCATTGACTTCCGTGGGGCCAGGATTCCACTCCTTGCCAATATATTTGACACTTAAAATTTGTCTCAAAGTATTAAATGACAGGAAGGCCCTGTCCACAAGAGAAAATTGTACTCATCTATCCAAAGGTGTGATTTTAAACTGATTCTATTAAACTGGGACCAACCCCTAATTTTGGTTTAATTTAAACAGATTCCTAATTAACTTAAATTAAACCAAGATAAGCCTGGTTGAAACTGAAATAAGGGAGTCCAGAGAGCAGGGCTCAACAAAACTTGGGCACTGGGTTGCCAAGGCGACCAGGGGGTGTAGCCTAGCTCCTGGCTCCACGGCAGAAATGAAGTGGAAGAATGCCCTCTGGTGACCAAAAATAAAATAGTTGGCACCTAGCTGGAAGCCATTTTGTCAAGCCCTGCCAAGAGCCTTTGGCACTGGTTTAACTGAATGAATTTAAAGTTCCAGACGGGTAGCCATGTTAGTTTAGTTCAGCAAAACAAACAAGAAGTCCTGTGATACTTTTAAAGGCAAACAAATTTATTTATCACATTAGCTTTCGTGGGTAAAATCCCACTTCATCAGATGCATGAAATGAGAACTACAGTATGTAGGGGAATATATAAATGCAGAGAACCTCCCTGCACATTCGGTGAAAACATGACAGTTACAGTGCTTCAGCAGAAACATTTTAAAACAAGACTCCAAAGGGAAACTGCAGAGTTAGAATTCATATGCAAATCTGACACCATTAATTTACGACTGAATAGAGATTTGGGCTGACTCATTACAAAAGATGATTTTCCCCTCTTTTAACCTTCCCACTTTCTCATCTGTTGTTCCACACTGTTTGAATCAAAACAACTTGCTTGGTTTCCTGAAAAAGTCTGGACTGACCTTTTGACTTTCTCTTCTCTGCATTTATACAGGGCCATCCCGTGGGGGGAGTGTGGCCCCGGGCCAACTGGCCTAGGAGGGGCCCCACCCCCTCCCATGCTGGAGGGCAGGTGGGCTGCTCCACCCCCCCCCAGGGAACCAGCCCGGGCTGGGAGGCTGAGGCCGCCGGCAGAGAGCCAGCTCCAGGCCCGGCCCCAGAAGCAGGGGCCACTGGAGGGGGGAGCCAGCCACAGCTGGGACCCCAGGCTGCTGTGGCCGGTGCCCCAGCCAGGGCCCCGAAGCCACCCCCGGGAGCCATTCCGACCAAGGGCACCCCGCCAGCGAGGGCTGGCCTTGGCCGCATGGGACAGGCTGCAGCAGGCTGTCCCAGAGGCGGGGCCCCAGCCACTTGCCCCGCCTCTGGGCCTGCCTGCTCCACCTCGAGGGCGGGGAGGGCTAGCCCAGAGGCCGGGCTTAGTGCTCCTGGCCTGCCTTGCTGCCTTCGGCTCTCTGCAGAAGGCAGTGGGGAGCAGGAAAGAGTGTGGCCATGGGGGGGCCGCAGTGCAGACCCTGCACTGCCTTGCTGGGAGCGGGACAGCGTGGGGCCCGTGTAACTGCGGGGCCCGGGGCAATCACCCCGTTCGCCCCACCCTCCCCAGGACGGCCCTGCATTTATATATTTCCCTACATACTGTAGTTTCTATTTCATGCATCTGATGAAGTGGGATTTTGCCCATGAAAGCTCATGCAATAAATACAGTTAATTAGCCTTTAAAAAGCTCCTTGTCTGAATGGGCTTAAAAATCACACCTCTAGTGAAACCAGTGCAACTTTCTTGTGTCATCCAGGCCTTCTGCTCGACAGTGACAGACCCTATGCAGCTGAGCTGGGTAATAAACCTGTATAAAAACCGTCCCCACCTTGTGTGGTCATGCAGACCTTAGTTGGCTTGTCAGACTCAGGGTGGGGCGAGGCAAGAGCAGGAGCTGCTCGCCCAATATTCTCCTTGTGTGCAAGTAACTGAGGATGAATTGGAGGTGTTGGGCCTGTAATCATGAAGCTCAGCAATAGGAGTTGGGAGGAGCTGGACCAATCCAACTGGAGCACCAGGACCTGGAGCTACAAAGGCTCCCAGAGTCATGAGAAGTGCAAGAGAAGCATCCACACTGCTATTGCCAGCCACAGAGCACAATGTACAATCCCCTCCATGGCCAGGCAGTGCTGTTTGTGATTTTCACTTAGAGCATCAATTATATAACAATGAACAGGGCCGGCCCAATCATACAGGTGAACTAGGTGGTTGCCTAGGGCACCAGGCTTTAAGGGGTGCCAAATTAGATGGAAGTGAATTTTTTCCTCTATTTTAAAAATATATTAATATATTATCTTTTATAATGGGGGGGGATTGGGGGTGGGCACCAATGTCATAGTTCCTCTAGGGTGCAAAAAAACCCTTGGGCTGGCCTTGACAATGAACAATACAATAAACCTGTTAGATACTATGAGCTGGTCATAACATATAGTCCAGCATTGTTCATGGCATGGTAGCTTTAGGTATACTGTCATTAGGTAAGTTCCAGAGGGGTAGCCGTCTGAGTCTGTGTACAGCAAAAACATCGAGAGTCCTGTGGCACTTTAAAGATTAACATATTTTTTCAGGCATAAGCCTTTGTGGGCTGCAACCCATCTGACAAAGAAAATTGTTAGTCTTTAAGGTGCCACAGAACTCGTGTCATCATTAGACAAATAAAGTTAGATAACTATGTAACATATATGGAAATATATACTGTTTTCCAAGATGTTACATTTATGAAATGGTTCACCTCTAGATTGCCAACTTACCAACAAAAACCCCTGTTTTGGTGCCACTGATGTTTTCCATTGTGACTCCTGCATCCTCCAGTGCTCTGTAGGTGCATTCCAGGAGTAACTTTTGTTGAGGATCCATGCGCTCAGCTTCCAGATCATTAATTCCAAACAGCTTGCTGTCAAATGTGTTAAAACTAAGAAATACAAAGCAGGAAATGGTAGGATATATATGCTACATGAGTTACTATAGGATTTTTGGCAGTATTTTTGTTTGGGTTTGTTTGGGGGTGGGGGGCATATTCAGTTGTTATATGATGTTACATGATAAACCAAACCACAGCATCTCTCCCAGAAAATCTCATTAGAAAGCAGCATGCTGGTAAAGGTACTAATTTTGTTTTTCTTCCTATGCTAAGCACCACCTCCATTTATCTTCACAATCGTGCAGCTATCAAATAGCCAGGGGAAATCATAAAACAAATCTATATAAAGAAGTGAAATATAGAATGGGAAAAAATATTTTAAGTATTTTTAAAGTTATACAGTTCCACTAACACCGACAAATAAGATTATTATTGCTATTATTAATTGTGTGTGTGTGTGTGTGTGTGTGTGTGTGTGTGTGTGTGTGTGTGTGT
>ML685840.1:9619150-9703423 GCA_007922175.1 Pelusios castaneus | reverse complement strand
TGTGTGTGTGTGTGTGTGTGTGTGTGTGTGTGTGTGTGTGTGTGTGTCATTGCTAGACTGTGGAAGAATTCCAATGATATTTTTCTCATTGGAATCTGCAGATTTCTCATACTCTAAAGTGTTTTACAGAGACAGTTTGATATCCAAAAAGTTCTGATGGACCCCAGCAAAATAGTCTCAGTATGTCCTACAGAATCAGCGGCAGCCAACTTCCATGTTGAACTTTCCTGTGGAATGGTGTAGCCTAAAAAGCTAGCTGGCTCACTCATAGATACTTTTCCTCATATACATAGTTTAAGTATATATTTAATTGTTTTTATAAGTTTAAGTTTGCTTGATGATAACAAAACCATAGACTCACATATTTAGAAATGCATCACTCTTCAGAGTAGGCCTGACTTTCAAATGCACAAAGAACTACGTCAAATGTAGGTGACTGAATATGGATTAGGAAGCCTGACTTTTTAGACACTGAGTTTGAAATTTTTTTACCTAATTCACTTGCCTATGATCAAATACCAGCACAGTGGTGGGTTTGGAAATAGATAGATGACCTGACTCGCAGTCCAGTTGCCAATATACTGGATTGCCCTGCCAGGGGAAAAATGTGGTTGTATCCAGTTACTGAGACCAGTTCAATCCCAGTGCAAGAGGGCTCAGCTGACTGAAATTAGTTGCACAAGATTACAGTTGACCCAGTTTACATCAGAAACAGAGAAAAGCAGAGAAGTTTCATTAAACATACAATCTAACCTAAGAAAATCTGGCTAATGATTTCAGAGCACAGAAACAGGCTTACCCGTCAATCAGAGCAGCTCGTGTTGTACATATTTTTCCTGGTTTGTTGTCATCTAGATCATACCACTCCCTGGTATTGAATCTTTCTGGAGTTATTTCTACGATACAGTTTCTGCCCTCCACCAGTACTTGCCAGAAATTGTCGATTCCTTCACCTGTTGCATCAATATTTTTTTTAAAATAGATTAAATGTTTTTCTCCTCTACAGCACACACTGAAATTGAAACCTTCTAGATCTCCCTGGTAAAAGTAAAATGTTACATTGTCTTTAAAATTCCCAGGTTATAAGCAGGGCCATCCCGTGGGGGGAGCGGGGCCCAGGGCCAATTGGCCAAAGCGGGGCCCCTGCCTCCCCATGCTGGAGGGGAGCGTGGCGGGCCAACTGGCCCGCTCCACCTCCCAGGGAGCCGGCCCTGGCCAGGGAGGCCAAGGCTGCCGGCGCGGGAAGCCAGCTCCGGGGGCCAAGGCTGCCTGTTGGGGAGGGCTCCAGCCCTGGGCTGGGGGGGCCGCCTGCCAGGGGGGAGCAAGGCCTGGGCCCGGGCCTGAAGGCCAACTGGGGGCAGGGGTTTGGAGCCAAAGTTGGCTCCGGTCCCAGCCCCGGGCCCGACCCCGATCCCGGAGGCTGAGGCCGTCTGTGGGGAGGAGCTGGCCGTTTGGGGCAGGCTGGCCCAAAGGCCAGGCCCCATGTGCTCCACCCCTGGGCCTGCCTGCTCTGCCCTGGGGGCGGGGAGGGCCGGCCCAGGGGCTGGGCATAGTCTTCCCGGTCTGCCCTGCCCCACTGTCTTCGGCTCACTGCTGAAGGCAGTGGGGCGGCTGTGGGAGGAGGGACTGCGGCGCGTGTGAGCCCCACACTGCCCCACTGGGAGCAGGACAGCACAGGGCCCACGTACCCGTGGGGCCTGGGGAGATCGCCCCATCGCCCCCCTCCCCCACGCCCCAGGGACGGCCCTGGTTATAAGGAAATCAAAGGTTTGCAGATGAACAATGCTTCTGTGTCTCCTCAAACTCTGCCTCTTTTCCAAAAAACCAAAACAACCCCCACAAAATTCTGGAGTTTTTCCTCCATTTTGAGATATCTTAGAATGTTTTTCTGAACCATTAACAGCGTCAGAGATCTTTATATCTGCCATGAAGCATACAAGCTATAAACTGGTCACAACCTGTGTGGAAAAACTACCTGTCTTCCTGCATAATTGTATATGTAATCCTATCTACTGTTTTGTTGTCTTAACTGTAACTTCACTAAAGTCAGTGGAGTGTACACAGATGTAAAATTGCTACAAGGTGCCCTGTCATCTTTCACTGTAATGTTTCAGAGGTCAGTTTTACATGTCATACTGTAAGTTACACTGCTTGTATGTTTTTATGAATACAGCTACTTGACCTACAGTATGACGTGTGAAGTGTCATTGAGGGTCGTGTTTGAGTTTTATCTTTCCAGAGATAGAATCAGAGAAGATTAGGGATGAAAGAGACCTCAGGAGATCATCTAGTTCAACCCCCTACTCAAAGCAGGATCAACCCCATCTAAATCATCCCAGCCAGGGCTTTGTCAAACAGGGCCTTCAAAACCTCAAAGGAAAGAGATTTCACCACCTCCCTAGTTAACATTCCAGTGCTTCACCACCCTCCTACTGAGAAAGCTTTTCCTAATATCCAACCTAGACCTCCCCCACTACAACTTGAGACCACTTCCTCCTTCTTCTGTCGTCTGCCATCAGTGAGAACAGCCTAACTCCATCCTTCCTGAGCTGCAGTTGTTTAAAGATAATCAGTGAAGGGTCTGGTTATCTTTTCAGTTGCTGAATGGTGCTTTCCTTCTGTTGAGGGCTAATAAAATGATGGGCTGTGCTGGTAGTGAAACCTACACTGACATTTCCCATTATAAGACCCTGTTATCAGTTACTTATAACTTTGTCCATGAGGTTGCTGGCATGTTGAGACAACAGCGTATCATCCTGACCAATATTGTTTGTCTGTTTCCCCATCTGTCTGTCTGTAGTCTCATACTTAGACTGTAATCTCCTTGGGGCAGGAACTGCCTTTTGTGCTGTTTGTACAGCGCCTACCACAATGTGATCCTGCTCCATGTCCAGGGCACCTCGTTGCAATAATAATACAAATAATAAATAAATATTGTCAAATCTTATACCCATTTCATTGAGAAGCTCTCACATCTCAGTGTTTTGGGGAAGGGACTTGAAATTAGGTTCCAGGGTCTCTCTGGAGTCAAGGATGTGCCTTTTCCCTGGGAAAAATCTGCACAAACTTGACCTAGCTATAAGCTTCTGAAAAATTTCAGTTGGCACATGCTCAGGAGGGTTTTGTTAGATCAGATGACAGAATATGCTCCTGCCCCAAGATGAAAGGATGAGCAAGACTTTTCCTGCAATTGCTGCTTCTGGATGCAGCAGATCTCTAAAGAGATGCTCTTTCCTGTGTGCTCAATGCTCCCACGCTTGGTGCCTAGGTAGCAAGGGGAAAGAGAAATGAAAAGATCCTGACTTGAATGCAGAAGAATAAAGGAGGAGAAGTGTTGGGGAAGAGTAACAGATGAAGGGCAGAGAGTTTAGCAGCTGAAGCTAGGTGGTGTGGGGACAAGAACTGGAGCATATAGGGACAGAAAACGAGGGATAAAGGAAGAAGGGGTGTGTACACAAATGAAGGATGGGAGGGTAGAAGTAGGAGAGAATCAGCAGGAATTTTGCAGAGTGGGGGCATGAAGGAGCCACGGGGGTAAAAAAGGGGAGTGTACAGGTAACAAACTGGGGGATAGGAACAGGATAGTACAGGGAGACATTAATTGGGGGGTAGAAAGATGCATAATCACTAGCGAACACTTCTCTACAGAAGCTGAATGTGAACTTATTATTCCCAAGTCTCAATATTACAAATAGCTGTGAAACCTACTCGCAAAGTACATGTCTCATCCCTCTGTAGTGGCAGGCCCATACAGAAGATACTCGTCTTCTAGCGCTCTCAGGTACTCTGTAAAATCACCTGGTGGAGTACTATGCTGTGGAACTTAAGATCCTTACCCTGATGTAGATCCATATGGGGGTCAGGACAGTTCCTCCTGATGAAATTTTTGGGTTTTTTTCATTTTGTTTTTTAAAAACTTAGGAACTTACATTAAAAAATGTTCCTGCATTAAAAGAGCATTAAGGTTATAAAGTCAAGCACTCAGAAATTTAGGAAATGCCAGAATTAAGGTTCTGCATGCAACTTCATTCATCTCCCTTGTATGTGTGTGTATTACCATGTGGTCTCTAATTATATGATCATATATTATTTTTATCCCATAGTGTGTCTGCCTCATTCACTGCACAGAAGAATGTAAAATACTGCCCTTTCCCCAGCCAAGGAAGGATGTACTGCCACATGTAGATTCTCTTTCCAAGCACAGTAGGCAAAACACACAAAAACCAGCTCCTCAGCTCATCCCAAGTGACAGCTGCAGGGGATTTTCCCCTTTGCTTCATTCAGTCCCTCCAGTTTCAAGGCCTATTAAAGAAGTCGTCTTTGCTTTTTTCAGTTTTCTCTCTAGATTTTTCCACAGGAGGTTCCCACTGTCCACCAGGGGACTCACCACACTAGGAACACCAGTTCCAATACACATAACCTGGACTTGTTATATTTAAAAGGCCAGCCATCCCCTGAGAAACAAATTGAGCTCTGTGAATGAATTAGGGTTGTATAATAAAGTGAATGAGGGCTGTGAATGATCCCTGTCTCATTTGTTGCAGAAGTTGGAAGTTGTATGATGAATGAAGCAGGAAACTAAAGGAAAGGGAAGGATGGACTCAGTTAAATGCCACCCTTGAGAACTGGATTCTAACCCTAACTCTGCCACAGAGTTCCTATGAGATGCTGGGTAAATCACAATAGTCACCATTTTCACACACGGCCATGGTGCATAACTCATTTTCTGGGAATCCAACTTGAAATACCTAGGGTCCAATTTGCAGAAATACTGAGCAGTCTCATCTACAACTGAAGTCTATGAGAGATGTGCTTTGAACATATGAAGTTGTATCAGGTGCTAAGTATTCTGAAAAATCAGTGCGTCTCAAATAGGATAATTGTGTCCCAATGTTAGGTTAAGACTTTTGACATTTCTGGATTTAATTTCTGTGCCTCAGTTCTCCATTGAATACAATGGAGATAATAAAACATCCTCCCATTATTCATTCCTGTTTGTAAAGAACTAACATACTATGAGAGCCTCATAAAAAAGCCCAGGAGGAAAATAATTCTATATTCAAGGTAGGGTTTGAATGATGAACAGGAAGCAATGCGGGGGGTGTAGGGGGTGTCACACATTGAATGATGAGGACAAAAAAATTTAGAACTCTACCCATTTAGTGAGTATCATTCATCATATGCATTGAATGAGGCAGGATGCTTTGGGGAAAATAGTATATGATCCTGTAATTAAAGACTGTATTGTAATGCATACACACAATAGGACCGAATTAAGGGTTCACAGGCAACCTTCTTTCCTAACAACTTTAATAGACATTACTAGAGTGCAGTGAAACTTCTGGAATGCAATTGCACCGTAACTTGCTATGTGGAGAAGTCCTTAGATTGTAAGCTCTTTGGAGAAGGGACCATTGAGTTGCTATATGCATGTATGGTGCCAGCACAAAGGGACCCCAGTTGTGTTTGGGGCCTCTAGGTGCTACCATAGTACAAACAATAAAATAGTAAATAGTCATTTTCAGAATGTTTGTTCAACTTGGGGGGACAGAGTTAACATATTGGAGCTGTGTCCTGGAGAACTTGGAAGGAAGGCTTCCTGCTCGTTGAGTTAGCTTACTGTGGCTCTTTCACCATATATTAAAACAAATAGCTGAATCATAGCACTCTTTAATACCCTCTCAGTATTGTGATTTGTATTTACCCAAAACTTACCTCCAGGAAAATTGCAGCCTATCCCCACTATGGCAATTTCATCCCCAGTCACCATCATTTTTTCAAACGTATTGTTGAGCTGCAAAATACACTTATAGGTGTCACATAATTCAAATGTAAGATTTATGTCTCATTAAATAAATATTCTTACAGAAATATATACATCTGGACAAAATCTGATTAATCTCCAGCACTCTGTGTAAATTAGGGGATTGACACTACCAAACAGTGACCAGATTGCTACTATCTCAGTCTTTGTAATATTCGCCTCTTTTAAATTGAATCCCACTGTTGACTCCTATTCAATGTGTGATCCATTATAACCCACAGATCCCTTTCAGCAATACGACTGCCTGGCCAGTTATTCCCCATTTCTGCATTTGATTTTTTAATTCCTAAATGTAATACTTTGCAGTTGTCTGTTTTGAATGTTCCTCTTTTTGATTTCTGATCAGTTCTCCAATCTATCAAGGTGACTTTGAATTCTAATCCTGTCCTCCAAAGTGCTAATAACCCAGTCATGACGTGACATGTTGAAACTCTGTCACAGGCTAAAAAGGAGTTAATAATCAATTAGTTACATCTACTGCACCTATGCTGTAATTAATAGATTCAGAGGCCAAAAAGGGACCACTGTGATTTTCTATCTGGACCTCCTGTATAACACAGGCCACAGAACTGCACCCAAAATCATTTCTAAAAGCATATAGTTTAGAAAAACATCTAATCTTGACTTCAAAATTATCAGTGATGGAGAGTCCACCACAACCCTTAGTAAATTGTTCCAATGGTTAATTACGCTCACTGTTAAAATGGTATGCCTCATTGCCAGTCTGAATTGGTCTAGGTTCAACGTCCATCCATGGTATTGTGGTATAGCTTTCTCTACTAGATTGAAAACTCATTATCAAATATTTGTCCCCATTTAGGTACCTTTAAACTGTGAACATGTCACTCCTTAACCTTCTGTTTATTAAGCTCAATAAATGGAGCTCCCTAAATCCATCTAGCACTATAAAGCATGTTTTCCATGCTTCAATCATTCTCATAACTCTTCCCAGAATCCTCTACACTATATCCACGCCCTTCTTGAGTTGTGGATACCAGAACTGAATGCAGAAGTCCAGAAGTGGTTATATCAGTGCTAAATACAAAGGCAAAATAGCCTCCCTACTCCTACTCATGATTCCCCTATTTATGCAAACAATGATCACATGAACCCTTTGGCCACAGAGTAGGCAATGGGAGCTCATGGTCAAACTTGCTATCCACACACATACCCAATCATTTTCAGAGTCATTACTCCGCATCCTGTAAGTATGGTTGACATAATTCAACTTTAGATGCATACATTGACAATTAACTGTATTGAATTGCATATTTGCTTGTGCCTAAATCATGAGCAACCCAGAATCAGTGACCTGTCCACTTCACTGATTACTCCTCCTCCCATTTTTATGCCACCTACAAACTTTATCAATGCTGATTTTATGTTTCCTTCATGTCATTAATGAAAATGTTAAACAGCACAGAGCCACAAATGGACACCACTACCACCGCCGCAGGATGCCACTAGAAACATACCAGCTCAGTGATGAGTCCCAGTTTACAATTACATTTTTAGACCAGTCAGTTAGCCAGTTTTAAATCCATTTAATGTGTGCCATCTTATTTTTTTAATTGTTCTAGTTTTTTTAATCAAAATGTCAAATGGTGCCATCTCAAACACCATACAGAAGTATAACAATATTACAACAACACTATTATCTCTACCAGCCAAACTCTGTAGTCTCATCAAAAAAGATATCAAGTTAGACTGACAGGATTTTTTCCCGATTGGCATTACCTTCCTATAATTGTTCATAGATCTAGTCCCATATCAGCAATTCAATTAATCTTACCTGAAATCAATGTTAATTAGCCAGTAGAACAGGTGCTAACTTAATGGATATCTGGGGCCAGTGCTTAATTTGTAATGAAAGAGATGCCAGGACTCAAGCAACTTTTCTAACCATCAGAGGAGTGAACCGCTGGAATAACCTTCCAAAGGGAACTATAGGGGCAAAAAACCTAGGTGGCTTCAAAACTGAGCTTGATAAATTTATGGAGGAGGTAGTATGATGGCACAACCTCATTTGTCAATTGACTGATCTTTGACTACTGGTGGTAGATACACCAACGGCCTGAGATGAGATGTTTGATGAGGTAGATTCTGAGTTATTAAAGAGAATTCTTTCTTGGGTATCTGGCTAGTGAGTCTTGCCCAAATGTTCAGGGTTTAACTGATCATCATATTTGGGATTGGGTAAGAATTTTCCCCCAGGGCAGATTAACAAAGGCTCTGGGGGGATTTTCACCTCCTTTGTAGCATGAGGCTGGGCTCTCTTGCTGGTGGATTCTCTGTACCTTAAAGTCTTTAACCCATGATGTGAGGACTTTAATAATTCAGTCATAAGTTAGAGGTTTATTACAGGAATGGATGGCTGAGGTTCTGTGGCCTGCATTGTGCAGGTGGTCAGACTAGATGATCATATTGATCCCTTCTGACTTTTGAGTCTATAAACATTTTACATTCGTAATCAAAGCAGTAAGCCTAGAGTGCTTGAATTATGAACTGCAAAGCCTAGAGATACCAGGGCTCAGCCATGGTAAGCCCTAACACAAGTTAAGCGCTCCCTGCACCTCACAGTTCCTTCAGAAGGGATAATCCACAGGAATGCCTGTGATGGGGCCTGAGCCAAAGCAGGAGGGCAGACACCTCAGGAAGGCAGTCAGAGGGGTCCAGGGCTCAATACTGGAGTTGGAGGAGGAGACACTGAACTGACCAAAGAGATTAAAGACAGAAGCCAGAGTATTCGTTGAAAGACTGGATGTTAGTCTGAGCTTTTGTTACCCCAAAACGGATCTGACCTAGACACTTTTCAGCTGGAAGGCAG
Source organism: Pelusios castaneus (assembly GCA_007922175.1). Lineage (NCBI taxonomy): Eukaryota > Metazoa > Chordata > Testudines > Pelomedusidae > Pelusios > Pelusios castaneus. Next base: position 9,694,772 of record ML685840.1, on the reverse strand, counting down.
AGACATGTACAGCAGGGGTTCTAAGATGAATACCACAGCAACATTGCATCCTGACGTGAAGGGGTGGTTGGGTGGTAAGTTATCACCATCACAGGTCATAACTCCATTCATACTGAAGGAGATAGGTGTTGGCAATAAATGTCCACTACTCCTGCAAAAGTGGGTGTTGTTCGCAAAAAAATGGCCATGCCCAGGAAAACAAGAAAGATTGAGCATTCAGCACTTCCCTTCAGAGACATCCACTAGTACATTCTTCATAATGCACTGGCAAATATTGATGCTGTCTTTATTTCAGTTCAATGGAAGCAGTACTAGAAAAGTAGAGGAGGAAGCATTACCTACCTTCTGATGATATGACTTTGTCCTGGATGCAATTAATTGGGCTGATGTATTCAAGAATACTTTTTACCCCCTTTTGATAGCTTTATTGAAATTGGTCCAATCTATAGAAAGTTACCCTCTTTAGTCCTTACACAAATGGTCTGATTTTCTGTGGAAGCTGCCCTGGGAGCAGATTTTGAAAATCTGTCCAGAAAGGTATATTTGTTAACTGTTAACATGGAATTTTTAGTAAAAATGTTAAGTAATGATGACATTTAAACCGTTGGATAAAATCCAGGTTAACTTCACTGAATGCAGTGGATTAGTCCAAATTGACATGGATAAAACTGAGATCAGACTCTAGACCTTAATATTTTAGATGTCATAATTTACTGTTATAGTTTCCAGTTTTTTTGTTTTTTTACAAATTTCAAAGTTGATTTCTGGCAAACTGCTGCTCATTTGGGGTCAAAGTCTGACATAGTCACTTATGCTGAGTAGTACTTTACTTCACAAATAATCCAACTGACTTCAGTGGTGTAAGATGCTACCCAATCTTGAGTAAAGTCATCAGAATCTGACCTATTAGAAGTAAAAAATATTCTTATTTTTGTCTTTAAAAAGTATTTTCTTTGCATTCTTAGAAAAAATGCCCCTGCTAAGAAGCCTGAACAGGCATTCTCACAAAGCAGAGAGAGACATGACAATCACAAAAATAATAAATGCTTCAGTTTGTAGATTATAGAAAAATCTGACCTCACATTTTGGATCCAGTTGAGCTGCCTCATTTTTAAGCTGAAGCTGGATAACCAGGTATCGACACTAGCTGAAAGATGCTTGTAACTGTTAGTTACTGTTAAACTAGAACCTTACTAGTGTACAAACAATTTTTGTGATGGAAAAATAACAGCCTTACTTTTAAATGTAATATATTTTAAACTATATAGCATTTTTCTCTCATAAATGAGATATGCTGTCCTTACCTTGCTCCATTCCTCTTGAATGGTGATAAATGCTGATTTTTGTTTAAAGCCTTTATATAGTCTTTTGAGGAGCTTCAACTTTCTCAAGTCTCCTCATGACTTATGAGGAAAGGTTGAAAGAATTGGGCATGCTTAGTCTTGAGAGAAAAAGACTGAGGTGGATCTGATAACAGGCTTCAATTATGTTAAAGCCTGTTATGAAGAGGACAGTGATCCATTCTTTATGATCACCAGAGTTGCATAAGCAGTAATTTGCTTAATTTGCAGGAAGGGGAATTCAGAATGTATATTAGGAAAAACTTACTAACAATAGATAAGTACTGGAACATGTTACCAAGGCAGATTACAGAATCGCTATCACTTGAGGGTTTTTTTAAAAAATATGTTAGTCAAACCTGTCAGGGATGGTTTACGTACATTCATTTCTTCCTCAACTTGCAAGCGGCGGCATGTGCAGAAATTTAAATTCCAGTGCTTTCGGAGGGGCACATCCTGTGTCCCGCCCCAGGCCGCTGCAGGGAGGAGCATGTACCCTCCCCACCAGGGCCTCAAAGTAGCAGAGGAGCTCTGTGCCTCCTGCTGATTATTGGAGGGGACAGTCTCCCTGCTTGCCCTCCCCTGTGCATGGCCCTACATGTGAGGATGGACTAGCTGACCTCTCAAGGTCCCTTCCAGACCTACGTTTCTAACTTCAATAAAATGGGGTGAAGAATTGTTAACCCCTTTGAGAAAATTAGCTGAATCACTGAAATAGTTAATGATGCTGACTGAAGTTCAAACAGTTTTTATAAACCCTTTTCCTTTAGCCATAGAGGTTTTTAGAAGGAAAAAACTCCCTGATTCACAATCTCTTAGATGGTAATAATTGTCCTTTTGGGGGACCTCAGAAACAGTTCACTGGAATGAGCTGGAGCTGGAGCTGCTGCTGAAATCAGTCCCCTTTCCTAGAAGGCAAACACACAAGCTGGTGAGAAAAGAATAGTAAACTGTTGCCTCTGTCACTGGGGTAGACTTTTCCTTACAACCTCACTGCTGGAAAGAGACAGGTACAGCAACAGCATTACTGTACCACCATCCACAGGGCTGGATTAACTCAGGGGCTTTAGGGGCTTAAACCCTGGGCCTGGCCAAAAAGGGGGCCCTGAATTCAAACACCTAAAGCCCCTGCAATGATCTGCTTGCTTAAGTCGACTTAATTTAATCTGCGTCTACACTACATTTTCCTTAAGTCAATTTAAGGAAAATTAAAGTCGACTTTATTAAACCTCATTTAAAGTTGACTTTGCTGACTAAGGCTATGTACACACTACCGTTTTTAACGCGCAATAATCCTCTTCCGCATTAATTCTCCCGTGGCTGTTGTTGCGCGAGATCGCGTACACACCATGCTTGCTCGAACAGAACAAAGCCCCCCCCCCCTTCTGATCGCAGTCCTCCAGTAAAGCAAAGGGGATTGTGGGTACCTATCCCAGAGTCCCCAGTATCATCTCCCGTGGTGCATTCCGCTACCGACGCTACCCAGCAGTTGCCAATAGCAACGAGCGCGAATTTCAAATTGAAGCAACCTTCTTTTTGGCACTGCCTTTTCAGAATCGCCATGGATTCAGCCGTGATCTTGAATGCTGCCTTCAGCATTGTGAACACAGCCCAGATTCTGTTGCGGTTTGCCTTTGGCTATGATTCAGAGCATGACACGGATGACTTGGACTCGGATAATGACAGCATTGAAAACAAAACGGACATTCTGATCTGTTTCGCGGACCAGCAACACAGCCTGAACCGCCGTGTTTGGTCCCGGCAGACGAGCACAGACTGGTGGGAACGAATCGTCCTTCAGCTGTGGGACGATGATCAGTGGCAACAGAACTTGAGAATGCGGAAAGCAACATTTATGGAGCTATGCCAGGAGCTTGCCCCTGCCCTTCGATGCAAGGACACGAGGATGAGACCCGCCTTGACAGTGGAGAAGCGTGTGGCTATCGCACTTTGGAAACTGGCGACTCCAGACTGCTACCGCTCGGTCGCAAACCAGTTTGGGGTTGGACGCTCGACCGTTGGAGTGGCACTGTCACAAGTATGCAGAGCCATCAACCGTATTCTGCTCAGGAGGATGGTGACCCCGGGAAACGTGAGGGAGATCATCGCAGGATTTAATGAGTTGGGCTTCCCGAACAATAGATGGGACTCACATCCCTATTCTCGCTCCCGACCACCTTGCCTCTGAATACATAAATAGGAAAGGATACTTTTCGATGGTTCTACAGGCACTGGTGGACCACCGTGGTCGCTTTATGGACATTAATGCTGGCTGGTCTGGAAAGGTGCACGATGCACGCATCTTTAGAAACTCTGGACTATTCAGAAGGCTACATGCGGGCACCTTTTTTCCAGACGAGAAAATAATTGTGGACGGTGTAGAGATGCCAGTGGTGATACTTGGGGACCCCGCCTACCCACTGATGCCATGGCTCATGAAGCCGTACACCGGGAAGTTGGATCCTGACAAGGAGCGTTTCAATTACCGGTTAAGTAGATGTAGAATGGTTGTGGAGTGTGCCTTTGGCCGTTTAAAAGCGCGCTGGAGAGCGCTGTATGGCAGGCTAGATCTTCATGAGGACAAGATCCCAATAGTTATTTCTGCTTGCTGTGTTCTTCACAATATATGTGAAAGCAGGGGGGAGAGATTCAGGAACTCGTGGACCACTGAGGCACAACGTCTGGAAAATGCCTACCAGCAACCAGACACAAGGGCTATCCAGGGGGCGCAGCTAAGGGCAGTTCGCATAAGAGATGCGTTAAAAACCCATTTTAGTACTGTGAGTTAAAATTGTACCTTTTAATTTCATTAATAACTGTTTTCTATATTTTTCAACTATTAAAAAATAAGCTCTAAAGCTTTTGTTTTTTTCCATCTAATCATTCATTAAAGCAAAAACCGTTAATGTTAAATTACTGAAACAAATAAAGAAAGTCTGATTAAGTTTAACAAGGTTTCAACTTTATTCAATTAACAGTTATCCAAACTCGGGTTTGAGGGGAGTAGGGACTAAAGGTGGGTATAGGTGCGGGACTCAACTACATACGTTGGGGGAGGGGTTCTGTTAACATTACACCATGGATGTCCATGGTGGTCTAAAAACTGTCTGGGGGGGGAATGTGGCGTGGATGCACTGAAAGGCATATGAGGCTGATGATGGGGGGTGCGAGCCTGGAGCAGACCGACCATGCTCTTGAGGAGGTTGGTCTGCTCTTGCATGATGCCTATTAGGGCATCCTTCTGCTGCTCTCTCCTCGCACTGCTCTGTCTCCTGTCCTGCCTACACTGCCTCCTCCATTGCCTTGTCTCCCTCGCAGAAGCCTCATGGAACTGCATGAGCTCCTGGAAAACGTCTTCCTTGCTCCTGCGAGGCCTCCGCCTTATCCTCCTCAGACGCTCAGCTGCAGCTGTAGACTGTCCACCGAAGGTCATTCCTGTTCAGATATGAAAAATGTAGAATGCCGCTATTGTTCTCGCCACAGTCAGGAGCAAATAATGTTGTTCTCCCCACACATTCCTTCAATACACAAGTGGGGACCTACGGGGGGGCGGTAACAAATTTCCCAAAGCTTGGGACGGGTTGCTGAGGTAGTACAAGGGAGAGTTGACTATTGCCACTGCTAGTTCTGATCCCGTGCCCGAGATGGCTGAAATAGAGGCAGATCTCACACTGCTTAGAGTGCCTCTGCAAGCGAGAATGCATCTCCTTCATGTTGCCGACTTCAAGCCGGGACCTTACGCTGCAGGATTGTGCGCAGCAATGGTACCCGCAGCAGTGCTTGCGAGGATGAAAGGAAGAGTGTCCCTGAATGGTGGAGGGCAAAGGAACGCTCTACCATGTAATTTCAAGAGAAGACTCTGGAGATATTTGGATAACGCGTTCAGTGACTTGAAAGGGAACGACTACTTGGAAATCGAGGCATACATTGATGACCTTTTTATGTAATGCTAGTAACACCTTTACACATCTGTAAGGTACAGAACTGAAGACACAGAAAATGAAAACCCCTTGCATAAAAACCATGTATACGCTGAGCTGTAGCAGCTAGAATAGAGAGCACTGCGAACGGGACTTACCAGAGCTGCCTTCTGATGATTCCTGGGTAGGCGTGGAGAAGGAATCAGTAGAGCTTGTTTCTGGCTGGGTGGAAAATAACTCCTGGCTCCCCGGGTCGGTGGCTCCGTTCTCTCCGTCCTCGTAGTCTTCATCCTCTGATTCCTCGTCCACAATTGCCTCGTCGCCTTCTGCTGCCTTCTCTGTTTGTGATGCAGTCGCCGAAGTGTCTACCATGCAGTTCGGGGTGGTTGTGGGATCGCCGCCCAGGATCGCCTCCAACTCCTTGTAATACCTGCACGTTGCTGGCGCGGATCCAGAGCGCCGGTTAGCCTCTCTGGCTCTGTGAAATGTTATCCGCAGCTCCTTCACCTTTGCCCGGCACTGCAGGGTGTCTCGCTCGTACCCCTTTTCGGTCATGGCTTTTGAAATTTGACCGAAAATGTCAAAATTCCTCCGGCTGCCCCCTAACTGTGACTGCATGGCGGACTCTCCCCAGATGCCTATCAAGTCCATCACCTCTGCTGCTGTCCAGGCTGGAGCTCGTTTGCTGCGGCGCGACGACATTGCGAGCGAAGCACACAGAAGCAGCAGCAGCACTGAACAGCGAGGCAGAGGGGAGAGTGGGGAATTCAAAAATGCGCGGAACAGAAGAGGAGGTCGGGAAAAATGACGTCACGGCGATAGAGTACAGGCGGAAGTGCAGAAGGGAGGGAATTTGAATTGTGGGCCATTTCCGGAATTTTCACATTGCGCGAGAAGCGTACACACACGGGCCATCGCGCAACAACTATTCCGCGTTAGCAGCAACCACGCTCGTTTAGGTGGTTTACATTTTGCGCAAAAAGAAGGGACTTAACGCGGAATAACTGTAAATTGTGTGTGTACGCTCTGTTTGTTATCGCGCGATAAAGGGCTTTATCGCGCAATAACTTTGTAGTGTGTACAAGGCCTAAGTCGACTTTATTAAGTTGATTTAGCCAGTGTGGACACAGATTAGCCCTAAGTCGACTTTAAATTGACTTAAAGGGCTTCAGGGCTCCCCCACTGCCCCCCCTGCCAGGGTGGCTGACACAGGCTGAGCCTGGCGTGCCCCCCCCCATGTGGCAGGACAGAGCCCTGCCAACCCTGCTCCTGTGCCCTGTCCTGCTCAGCCCCCATTGTACCCAGGTACAATGGGGCAAATGCTGAGTCCCCTGACACTTGGCAAGGGGTGCTCCCCCTGCCACCATGGACCAGCCCCAGGTCCATCTAGCCTCTACAAGTTGACTTAGGCATCCAGTGTGGACACTCTAAGTCAATTTGGCAGGCTCCCTTTTAAGTCGACTTAATTTTTGAGTGGAGACATGCTAAGTCGATTTAGCCATTGGGATTCAACCAGAGGCGGTGATATCATCTGGGTGCTGTTCTCTGGCCTGGCCCAGTCAGGACATTTTTCACAATCAGGTGAGGGAAGGTCCAACAGTGTTATGGTGGATGCAGGGTCCCAAGAGACTATGGGAATGGCAATCATGATGGTGAAGCTTGAGTCCTCTGGTCCACCCATCTCCCAATCTGCAGCCGATGGCATGCAACTTCTAACCAGTGTTGCCTCAACAGTCTTTAAGACTCCCAACAGGAAGTGATGGGTGAAATAGCTCATCTGGTCTTTATTTTGACCATCAATTAGGCCTAATTTCTGACACACCAATTTAGGTTAATTATTTCTGGTCCTACAGTCTTCTGTGTATTAGGCGTGATCTTAACACATCCCTTTTTCCTTTGACTAATCTAGTCTGTCTCCTTCTCTTACCTTTTGAGGAGAGATGATTATGCAAGATTATAATTTAGAAGGGTCCCCTCATTAGGGACAATATCAATATAGGAACTTTGAGACATGTCCTAGAAGCAGGGGTGGAGAACAGTGTAACTATGTACAGCGAAGGAGCTCTTGAGCTTGCTTTTAATAAAAGTTTGATTCCTTTCTCATTCACTGGTTTGTTGTTTAATGAAGCCCAAAATTATTAAATGGTGTGAGAGGTGCTGAATGAGGAAGAGACTGCAGTCATTTTGAGGTTAATTCCTGTGTTTGAAACTGATAGAGGAAAGGGGAAAATGTTGAGCAGCAAATAATAGAAGAACAAAGACTCTTGTATTTATTTTATTACCACAATAGTAGCTTGATTATCTTAAGGAAAGAAAGAAAGTCAGGAATGAACATGTTGCAACCTCTAGCCAGTCTGCAATTGTCCAGTAATTTTACAAAGAATTGGAAAAAATTCTAACAAACATTGGAATTGTACTTAGCAGACATGGGGCAGAGGAGAAAAACAATAAAGTTAAATCATCCATCTTTTTGCATGTTGCTGGGCAGGGAGCATTGGATATTATAGCAACTTAAAGTTTGAAGAAGTTGAAATTATGAAGTTAATTAATGTTGACTAAATTTGAGGAATATTGCATGCCAAAAAGGACTGAGATCGTAAGTAAACACAGTTTTTTTTACTTGCATGTAAAAACCTGATGACTATACATTCTGTATGTAGTGTCTAATCTAATTCTGTATGTCACAGAATTAAGGGGACACAGTAAAACCTAGTTTCAAAGGGGTAGCCGTGTTAGTCTATGGCAGAAAAACAAAGAGTCCTGTGGCACTTTTAAAGACTAACAGATTTATTTATCGCAGGAGCTTTCGTGGGAGAAAATCCCACTTCGTCAGATGCTTTGAAGCATCTGACAAAGTAGGATTTTCTCCCACAAAAGCTCATATGAGAAATAAATCTGTTAGTCTTTAAAAGTGCCACAGGACTCTTTTTTTCCAGTAAAACCTGTGACTTTGGTGAATTAACAGAATCTCCAGTCAGAGCTAGAATCATTCATGGCATTAAAGACAATGTGTTAAGAAAGGCACTGTTCCATGAAGTAGATTTAACTTTAGAAGAAACTCCATATATGTATATGGACTTTGAAGTCATTTATATGTAACTGATTGTTTTGACCATTTAACATCTCTCTCGTCATTTATTTTTCCTTTTACAATAAACCTTCAGTTTTAATTACTAAAGGATTGGCCGGCAGTATGATATTTTGCATAAAATCCATACTCATGTTGAACTGGTAATGTGGCTGTTGCTCCAGGGCCAGGAGAACATTTTGGTAAAAGAGAAACAGTTTTAAATATTTGATCTCTTTACTGGATATAGTTGCTGACTGGGAGCCAGTACTGAAATGCAGTAAAGTGGGCTGTGGGGGTGGGAGAGCATTTTATGTTTTAGCTTCTTGATAACCAGTGTCGGGAATCAGAAGCATTGTTTGTAACAGACTGGTGAATCTAACTGCAGTGTTAACCACCAGCTAGGCTAACACTCCTTGCAGCCTAGTGTGACGTTGGCATTTTCAGGTAGACTACCCTAGGCACAGACAGGCCACAGGATGCTCTCACTAAAAGATCATTCCAAACCTGGATATAAGCTCACAAGAATGGAAGCAATGCACATAATACCAAAAAAAAAAAATGAGAAGCCAATGGAATGAATGAGTTCCCTAATCACGGTGGAGAAAAATAACTGCCAATTTATATGCTTAGAGCCAAGTGATCTTAATAAGCTATAAAAAGAGAATATTTCAGACTGCCAACCAGAGGAGAGATTATGGCTCAATTTGTAAATGCATGATATTTCAGTAAATTGGATATCTCCTCAGGCTTTTGGCTGCTAAGATTAACTGAAGAAAGCTCAAAACTGTGCACCCCATTTGAAAGATAAGGATTCTTGTGCTGATCCTTCAGCACAGAAGCACACCACAAAATGATACATAAAATCTATTAATGTATTAACGGTGTTGACACCTTAATGGGTGACATTCATCGTGGGCTTAACTGAAGAGTGATATTACTGTAAACTTTGAGAAGTCTTGGATGCAACTAGAGCTGCAAACTTGAAACCAAATAGGGTGAAATGTGTTTTAGAGTTACAGAACTGGCTTTTGTCTGACATATTACTTCCAACAAAGATGTCAAATCTGTTAAGCCAACAGTTTCAGCCACTGAAATGATGCCACATCCCGAGTCAAAGAAAGATGTCTAATGGCTAATTTTCTTGGAAGATTCATACTTGATTTATCTACAGAAGCAGTGTCTTTGAGGAAACACCTAGAAAATAAAAGTGAATGGTACTGACATGCAGAACATAAGGAATAACGGGAAGGTTTGAAACAACAACCGATACAGGAGCCAGTTTTCTATGCACTAGAAAGGCCTTGTTAAGCCAGAAAGATTCTTTCCCCAAGAATCAGGCAGCATAGATAATACTGAAGAGGTTTATTCACGATACCGGGAAGACTGACAGGACAGCTTCAAATTGGTGATGTTACAGTGGTCAAATATATATGCTTCTCTGTCAGTTACATAATCCACTTGGAATTCTTTACCTGTTTACTTACAAGTACAGACTTGTTCCACCCAGAGAGCACAGAGGTGATAATGACTGATGCAGAGACACTTTGATTACATTAAAGGCCCTATGGCTACATTTAGGGTGGGGTGGGAGGATGGGATGGAGAGGAGGGTCCTTACAGCTAGTCAGAAATGTATTGTTCCCATCTAGGCCAGAATTTCTCAATAGGCAGCTGGCCACTGCCTTACTGATTGTTCACAGCATCCTTGTCCTTGGGTGGGTCTGGTATGATTGTTAACCTGAGTTTCATTTCACAACTTACTGGCAGGAAAAGTATCCAAGCTTTAACAGACAAGATTTGACAGAGAAAAGTCTACAGAGACAGAAAAAACATTAAAGCCTAACAGCCTATTAAAATTTTCACAGTCTGGGTTATTTTCAGTGATTTTACAGAAACATGAGGCTTGTTAATGATCAGTGGTATACACATCCAAATCACTGAACAATGCAGAAACTGGTTATGGACAGATTGAGAAGGAGCTTTGCGAACAGGGGCTGCTAACAGGGAGTTTTGCAAGGGAGTTTAGAAGGGAGTTTCAAGGGAGGGCGCGCCCCATAGGTCCTCCTTGGTCCCCTGTCCCAATATAACCTATACTTCAAAACCATACTCTAAAACCCCTTTCTTTCTTTCAACCACCCTTTCATTAACTAGGAGACAATGCAGGCAGAAGCCCAGCAGCAGAGTGGGGGCTATCCAGTTTATTGCACCGGGTGTGGAATGTATGAGTACCTGCCTTGTGGGCGGGTGTCGTATGTCTGCATTCGGTGCAAGGAGCTCCTGGCCCTCAGAGACCGCGTGCGGGCTTTGGAGGCCAGGGTGGCGGAACTGGAGGAGCTGAGAGAGGCAGAGAGGTTTGTCGACGAGGCTTTCAGGGACACTGTAGAATTGTCCCACCTCCGCTCAGACAGCCTCTGTGCTGTTGAGGAGGAAGAATGCCCAAGGGAAGCAGAGCAGTCAGCGGGAGCAGAGGGGAACCTTCCCATAGTTGGGACCCTCCTTCCAGATGATGCTGAGGCTGCCTCTCGCACAGAGGTTGCCTCTCCGGGGGAGGGAACTCCAGTTGCTAGGAAAAGGCAGGTGTTAGTAATGGGAGATTCGATCATTAGAAACATAGATAGCTGGGTTTGTGATGACCGGGAGAACCGTATGGTGACTTGCCTGCCTGGTGCGAAGGTTGCGGACCTCTCGAGGCATCTAGACAGACTTATGTGTAGTGCTGGGGAGGAGCCGGTGGTCGTGGTACATGTAGGTACCAATGACTTAGGGAAGGGTAGGAGAGATGTCCTGGAAGCAAAATTTAGGCTACTAGGAAAGAGATTGAGATCCAGGACCTCTATGGTGGCATTCTCAGAAATGCTCCCAGTTCCACGCGCAGGGCCAGGTAGGCAGGCAGAGATTCAGAGTCTCAATGCGTGGATGAGACGATGGTGTAGAGAGGAGGGGTTTACGTTCATTAGGAACTGGGGAAACTTTTGGGATGGGGGGAGCCTATACAGGAGGGATGGGCTCAACCTAAACCAAAAGGGAACCAGACTGCTGGCGCTAAACATTAAAAAGGTTGTAGAGCAGTTTTTAAACTAGAGGATGGGGGAAAGCCGACTGCTGCAGAGGAGCAGCTGGATCGGACACAGACTTCTCTTAAGGGAGAGTCTGATGAGAGGGAATCTCCAGGTTATAGTTATAGTGATAGTCAGGAACAGAGGACAGAAAAGGATGGTGAGGGGGCCGGATCCGATGATAAACAGCCACATGACCAAGAATCTGGCACATTAAAAAAGGGCAGACAAATAAACAGGGACAAGTTTTTAAAGTGCTTATACACAAATGCTAGAAGTCTACATAATAAAATGGGTGAACTAGAGTGCCTAGTGGTAAAGGAGAATATTGATATAATAGGCATCACAGAAACCTGGTGGACAGAGAGCAATCAGTGGGACACAATCATTCCGGGGTACAAAATATATCGGAAGGACAGAACGGGTCGTACGGGAGGAGGAGTGGCACTATACGTGAAAGAAAATGTAGATTCAAATGAAGTAAAAATCATAAGCGAATCCACTTGTTCCATAGAATCGCTATGGATAGAAATCTCATGCTTCCATGACAATATAACATTAGGGATCTACTATCGGCCACCTGACCAGGATAGTAAGAGCGATGATGAAATGCTAAGGGAAATTAGGCAGGTTATCAAATTTAAAAACCCAATAATGGTGGGGGATTTCAACTATCCCCATATTGACTGGGAACATTTCACTTCAGGACATATTGCAGAGATAAAATTTCTCGATACTTTGAATGACTGCTTCATGGAGCAGCTGGTATGGGAACCCACAAGGGGAGAGGCAACTCTAGATTTAATCCTGAGTGGAGCGCAGGAGCTGGTCCGAGAGGTAACTGTAGCAGGACCGCTTGGAACTAGTGACCATAATACAATAGCATTCACCATCCCTGTGGGGGAAAGAACACCTCAACAGCCCAACACTGTGGCATTTAATTTCAAAAGGGGGAACTATACAAAAATGAGGGGGATAGTTAAACAAAAGCTAAAAGGTAGAGTGACTAAAGTGAAATCTCTGAAAACTGCATGGGCGCTTTTTAAAGACACCATAATAGAGGCCCAACTTCACTGTATACCCCAAATTAAGAAACACTGTAAAAAAACCAAAAAAGAGCCACCATGGCTCACCAACCATGTAAAAGAAGCACTGAGAGGTAAAAAGACTTCCTTTAAAAAGTGGAAGTCAAATCCTAGTGAGGCAAACAGAAAGGTGCACAAACAGTGCCAGCTTAAGTGCAAGAGTGTAATAAGAAGAGCCAAAGAGGAGTTTGAAGAACGGCTAGCCAAAAACTCCAAAGGTAATAACAAATTGTTTTTTAAGTATATCAGAAGCAGGAAGCCTGCCAAACAACCAGTCGGGCCCCTTGATGATGATAATACAAAAGGAGCGCTTAAAGATGATAGAGTCATTGCAGAGAAACTAAATGGATTCTTTGCTTCGGTTTTTACGGCTGAAGATGTTAGTGAGATTCCCAAACCTGAGCCGGCTTTTGTAGGTGACAGATCTGAGGAACTGTCACAGATTGAAGTGTCACTAGAGGAAGTTTTGGAATTAATTGATAAACTCAACATTAACAAGTCACCGGGACCAGATGGCATTCACCCAAGAGTTCTGAAAGAACTCAAATGTGAAGTCGCGGAACTGTTAACTAAGATTTGTAACCTGTCCCTTAAAATGGCTTCGGTACCCAAAGACTGGAAGTCGGCTAATGTAACGCCAATATTTAAAAAGGGCCCTAGAGGGGATCCCAGCAATTACAGACCGGTAAGTCTAACGTCGGTACCGGGCAAATTAGTTGAAACAATAGTTAAGAATAAAATTGTCAGTCACATAGAAAAACATAAACTGTTGAGCAATAGCCAACATGGTTTCTGTAAGGGGAAATCGTGTCTTACTAATCTATTAGAGTTCTTTGAAGGGGTTAACAAACATGTGGACAGGGGGGATCCAGTGGACATAGTGTACTTAGATTTCCAGAAAGCATTTGACAAGGTCCCTCACCAAAGGCTGTTATGTAAGTTAAGTTGTCATGGGATAAAAGGGAAGGTCCTTTCATGGATTGAGAACTGGTTAAAAGACAGGGAACAAAGGGTAGGAGTAAATGGTAAATTCTCAGATTGGAAAAGGGTAGCTAGTGGTGTTCCCCAAGGGTCGGTCCTAGGACCAGTCCTATTCAATTTATTCATAAATGATCTGGAGAAAGGGGTAAATAGTGAGATAGCTAAGTTTGCAGACGATACTAAACTACTCAAGATAGTCAAGACCAAAGCAGATTGTGAAGAACTTCAAAAAGATCTCACAAAACTAAGTGATTGGGCATCCAAATGGCAAATGAAATTTAATGTGGATAAGTGTAAAGTAATGCACATTGGAAAAAATAACCCCAACTATACCTATAATATGATGGGGGCTAATTTGGCTACAACGAGTCAAGAAAAAGATCTTGGAGTCATTGTGGATAGTTCTCTGAAGATGTCCGTACAGTGTGCGGAGGCGGTCAAAAAAGCAAACAGGATGTTAGGGATCATTAAAAAGGGGATAGAAAATAAGACTGCAAATGTATTATTGCCCTTATATAAATCCATGGTACGCCCACATCTCGAATACTGTGTACAGATGTGGTCTCCTCATCTCAGAAAAGATATTCTAGCACTAGAAAAGGTTCAGAAAAGGGCAACTAAAATGATTAGGGGTTTGGAGAGTGCCTCGTATGAGGAACGATTGAAAAGGCTGGGCCTCTTCAGCTTGGAAAAGAGGAGACTGAGGGGGGACATGATAGAAGTATATAAAATTATGACGGATGTGGAAAAAGTGGACAAGGAAAAGTTGTTTAAATACTCCCATAATACAAGAACCAGGGGTCACCAAATGAAACTGATAGGTAGCAGGTTCAAAACAAATAAAAGGAAGTTCTTCTTCACACAACGCACAGTCAACTTGTGGAACTCCTTACCTGAGGAGGTTGTGAAGGCTGGGACTATAACAATATTTAAAAGGGAACTGGATAAGTTCATGGTGGCTAAGTCCATAAATGGCTATTAGCCAGAAAGGGGTTAAGAATGGTGTCCCTAACCTCTGTTTATCAGAGGATGGAGACGGATGGCAGGAGAGTGATCACTTGATCATTGCCTGTTAGGTTCACTCCCTCTGGGGCACCTGGGCACTGGCCACTGTCGGTAGACAGATACTGGGCTAGATGGACCTCTGGTCTGACCCAGTACGGCCTTTCTTATGTTCTTATGTTCTTATGAGCTTTTAGGAATACTGTTTGCCTGTTAGAGATTCAATCAACATATTAATGATCAGACAGTAGATGTTGAAATGGGCCACAAGTAGATGTTGAACTTTATTTTGCAAACCACTAAATGATTGCATCTTATGGTTTCAAAGATTGATGTTAAAGCTGCAACAGCATGATTTGGTTGTGACAGACAAGCCCAGTAAATTCATGCTTACTACAGCTACACTTTCCAGAACCATGACTCACCATTATGCAACCGGAGAAGAGATAGAAATGCAAGATTATGTTGATTTGACTGTAAAGTCAGTTCCCGTAGCTAACAAGTAACTGGAACAACTGAGAGGGGAATTGGAGAAAGAGGAATTATTTGGGACCCTTAAAGAAGTGATAATTAAATGATGGCCTGAAGAAATAAACAGTTGCTTTCCAAGTACAAAAGACTATTGGAACTGCAAACCTGAACTTACTGTGTTAGTTCAAGTGATTTTTCAAGGGCAACAAGGTTGTAGTACTAATGAGCCTCCAGAAAGAAATGCTACAGAAGATCCATGAATTTAGGAATTGAGAAGTGCTGACAATGAGTATGAGAGGTGCTGTATTGCCTGCTGATCAACCACAACATAACTAATGCAATAGGCAACTGCTTTTCAGGCCTGACATACAAGCCATGCCAGCATCTAGAGTTGCTGAGTCCTCATCCACTTCCACAAAGACCTTATGAGAAGGCAGGCACAGATTTATTTATCTTGCAATTAAAGCATTACTCAGTGGTCGCAGATTATTATTCTCTGTAGCTAGAAATTGGCACCTTGCACAGTATTAATAGCAAGTCTGATCACTGGCATGAAGGGAATCTTTTTCAGATATGAAATTGCAGATTAAGTCTTTTGTGAAAATAGGCCACAATCTTCCAGTGCAGATTTTAGACAATTTGCCACAGATTGGGATTTCATCACAAAACAGTAAATCCAAATTACCCCCAACTGAATGGACTTGTGGGAAAGTCTATATGGATGGTAAAAAAAAAACACATGAAAAAGATTTTTGACAGCGGGGGTGATTTACATAAAGCTTTACCAGTTTACCAAAGAGAAAAGACAAGCTGTCAATGGGAAAAAGAATCTGATCTAATTTAGCAATCAGTGATAACTTGCTGAAGTCTCATAACAATGAAACTATACAGAAGATGAAAGAACATCCGATGCAGAAACAGAAATATTATTTTGATAAAGGGATCTGTGCCCTCCCAACTCTTAACCCAAATGATTGGTGTGATTTCTCAGGCACACTCTTTACTACATGGGTCCAAATGCGTACCATTAAAGAACAGCTTCATCCAAGGTCCTATGTAGTCCAGAGAGACCATGGAAACTCATTTTGGCAGAATGAGGAGGTCTAAGAGTAACCCAGAAAGTGTAAAAACATTGATAGTAGATGCAGATTCTGTCATGTCCCACCTGACAGATCAGTTATCAATGGATGAAGCAGAAACTGGCAAGCAAGAGAACAACTCAGGCAGTAGTGAAAGGCTCATACTGAGAAGATCAGAGAGGGAGATTAAAAGTCCTGAAAGACTCAGAGACTTTTTAATCCAGCTGGGGAAGAGATATTTGAGCAAAGTGAGTGGTAAAGACTCACTCCAGGGTGAAAGTTAAAGATTTTTTTGTGCAAGATTATAATTTAGAGAGGACCCCTCATAACAGTATTCTGAACATAGGAAGGCTGAGATGTACCCTTGAAGCCAGCGTGGAGAACATGTACAGCAGTCCACCACAGAAACTCTCTGGTTTGTTTTTAATAAAAATTAGAGTCCTTTCTCATTGGCTGGTTTGTGTTTAATAAGATTACACCTTTTTCCTATCAACATTTGTCATAATGTTATTGTGACATTTTCTGAACTTTCACTCACTTCTCACAGTTGAGCTTACAGTCACGATAAATTTGTAGGCCCAATTATTGCAACATCTCTCACTACAGATAAAATACCATGATGTTACAAATGAAATGCCAGACCCAACAGACTCTCGCACATAGGAATAAAGATATTCGCAAGGACTGCCACTGATTTCAACAGTCATGCCTCCTTCCTGTTAGCTTCATTACCTGTATGAGTAAAATATTCATAGGATTTGGGTTCTCATTTCACAGATGATGTAAAGGGCATTGGAAGGAAGAGCAACAAGTTTTGTTTTGTTTTCATAAAGGTGACCCAAAAAGCAAAACTGAATGTTGTGAACAGTTGATGAACTATGTGGAATTCCTTCCTTTGCCAAGATGTGGTGAGGATTCAGTACACAAATGAGTAGAATGTATTGCTTCATTCAAGACCCTAGCGAGTGAGGGGTTTGGTGTAGAAGATCCACAATTAAGGTCTTCATACATCTACCATGTTTTCCAATAAATTATTGTGTTACTCTAGTGCCTAGGAACCCCAGTCATGAACCAGGCCTCACTGTGAAAGAGACTGTACAAGCTCACAAAAAGCTAGTCTCTGTCCTAAAATTACCCATTTTTGCAATATCTGAGCAGTATTTCCAAAAATCTGAGGTGAACCCTTCCAGGGAATAAAAATGGCTGGTGAGGGGGGAAAGGAAGGTTGCTTACCTTGGTGCAGTAGCCAACGTTCTTCGAGATGTGTGTCCCTGGGTCTGCTCCACTTCAGGTGTCGGCTCGCCCAGCACCATTGATCGGAGACTCCAGCAGCAGTGTCTATGAGGGCCACGCATGCGCAGTTGGCGTCTCTTGCTGCCGCAAGCAAGCCAACCGATGTTCACACAGCAAACCCCCTCAGTTCCTTCTCCACCGCGGAGAGTGACATCTCCAAAGTAGAGGGGAAGAGAGGGGGTAGCAGAGCAGTCACAGGGACACACATCTCGAAGAACGTTGGCTACTGCACCAAGGTGAGCAACCTTCCTTTCTTCTTCGAGTGTTGTCCCTGTGAGTGCTCCACTTCAGGTGAGTATTTAGCAGTTACCACCTAACGTTGGTGGGACTTCGGAGTGTGCCTATTAAGTGTGGACAGCACTGAGGATCCAAAAGTCGTGTTTATATGAGGCATGTCCGTGATGGCATAGTGCTTTTGGAATGTATGCTCGGAGGACCATGTGGCTGCCCTGCATATCTCTGGAATAGGTACATTGTTCAGGAAGGCAGCAGAGGATGCCATCACTCTTGTACAGTGTGCATTACTTCAGTGTGGTGGGGTCACGCCGGATTTGTCATACACAGCTGAATGCACCCCGAGATCCAGTTCGATAGTCTCTTGGATTAAATTAGTTTTCCTTTAGAGCACTCTGTTGTAGTTAGGAAGAGTCTCAGTGATTTACAGAAATCTTTTGTTCTGTCTAGGTAAAAAAGGAGTGCCCTGCAGACGTCAAGTGTGTGTCTGACTGCCTCATCGCAATTTTTGTGCGGTTTTGGACAGAATGTGGGTAAGTATATGGCTTGGTTTATGTGAAAAGCCAATGTTATTTTTGGTAGAAATTTAGGATGGGGTCTCATAGCTACGCTATGTTCATTAAGGTGGTATAAGGGGGGTTAGCCATAACGGCTTTGAGTTCACTGACTCTCCTTGCAGAAATTATGGCAACCAAGAAGGCCACCTTCCTGGAGAGGTGGAGTAGGGACCATGTGGCTAACGGTTCAAAGGGAGGCTGTGTGAGTGCTTTTAGGACCAAAGGTAAGTCCCATGCTGGTGTTGGTTGTCTGACTTCTGGGTATAGATTTTGAAGTCCAGTTAGGAACCTTTTTACCACGGTGTGAGGCTGTCCGGATTTAGGGAACCATTTATGATATTATTTTGTATTAATATTTTATAATTGTTATAATCCATAGGAACTATGCCATGTTTGGTGTCAATAGAAAGGTAATAATTTGTGGGGAATGATTATATAGCTTATGTGTAGGATTTGTATTCATATTAGAAATTAGGAATATGATTGTTATATTTTAATTGGTGTGAATCTGGGGAAATTCCCCAGACTGAATATCTACCCAGCCATTGTCCCTTTAATGGCCCATTAAGGAAGCTCCCCAGTATAATGGGCCAAAGAAGAAAACCTGTTGAGCCACTAGGACTTGAACATGTGACAACTCCAATTTGATTGGAGAGAACTGCACACAGCATGGAGAAGGCCAGAGGTGATAAAAGGCAGCAGCCCCAACTCCATCTTGCTCTGAAGTCCCCAGTCTACAGCCAACACCCATCTCTGGAACTATTCCTCTGAGACTGAACAAAGGATTGAGGCCCACCCAAGTGCTGGGTGTTTACCAGAGGAACAAGCCTGCAAACTCCAGAAGAACATGCCTGCAAACTGCTTTACATGAACTTTAAATCATTTGTATGTATGTAATTCGTTTTAACCCTTTAACATCTCATATTTTGCTTCTTTTCTTCTTATATTAAACCTTTAGTTGTAGTTGCTAAAGGATTGGCTACCAGTGTGGTATTTTGGGTAAGATCCAAACCTATATTGTTCTGTGTGCTGTGGCTGGCCCTTTGGGGTCAGGAGAACCTATATCTTTAAGGGACCGTGCGGCTAGGTGGGAGCCGGAGGAGCTGGAGTGCAATAAAGGGAGCTGTTTCTATTTTGGGCAGATTTCTTGGTACCTGGTGTGGGGAACCAGAAGCCTGGTTGTGACTGATAGGGAGACTGGTTTAAGTATCACCCATCAGTGTGGGGGGAGTTTGGCTCCCAGTTTTGCAGCTTGCCCTGATTTTTGCACGTCCAGGAGGGTATCCCAGGAGGCCCCGGTCACACACGGGGTGTGAAAAAATGGGAGATATATCCTTGTTTTGTTTGAATGTGCTAATTGTGGCTAAGAGTACCCTGATTGAGCTAAGAGATAGACCATTTGATTTTAGGTGTAGTGCATAATCAAGAACGGCAGGTAGAGATGCTGTTAGGGGATTTATCTGCCTGGCAGTGGTCCAAATGGAGAATCTCTTCCATTTGCATTGATATGATTTCCGGGTGGACAGCTTTCTACTATTCAAAAGCACATTTTAACTTGATCGGAACACAATGTCTCTAGTGGTTGGAACCCTGTAGGTTCCAGACTGTCAGATGTAGTCTGTCAATGTTGGGATGAGAGATCATTCCGCCATTCTGTGACAGAAGATTCTGTTTGTGGGAAGTCTCCAGGATAGAGACACAGACATTTCTAGGAGTATTGAGTACAACGGTTGTCTCACCCAAGCTGGGGCTATGAGGAGTCTTGTTGAATTTTGTTTATTACTTTTGGAAGGAGGGATATTGGCGGAAATGCATATAGTAGGTGCGAATGCCAGTTTATTAGGAATGTGTCCCCTAGCGAATGGGGTCCAATGCCAGCTCTGGAGCAATATTGTTTGCATTTGCAATTTCTGTTGGTAGAGAACAGGTCGATGGACGGAGTGCCCCATTTGTGGAAGATCTTGTGTAGCGTGTTCTTGTCTATTTCCCATTCGTGGTTGGAATTGAACTTCCTGCTTAGAATATCTGGAGTTGTGTTCAGGTGACCTGGTAGGTAAGAGGCAAGAATGATTGTGTGGTGCTTGTTGCACCACTTCCATAGCTTTGTTGCCTCTGCGCACAGGGACTGAGAGCGGGCCCCTCCCTGCCTGTTTATATAATACATGAAGGAAATGTTGTCCATTAGCACCTGGATGGCTTTGTTTCGTATCATCAGGAGAAAGTGATGGCAAGCTCTTCGAACAGCTCTGAGTTCTAGTAGGTTTATATGAAGCCGAGTCTCATCTGATGTCCAAAGTCCCTGGGCGATGTGGCTGGACAAGTGGGCACCCCAACCCATTAGAGAGGCATCCCTGGTGATAATTACCTCTGGGGTGTTTATTTGAAAGGGTACTCCGGCAAGTAGGTTCTTGGGTCCTGTCCACCAGAGGAGGGAGTGTCTGACTTCAGGAGGTTGGCAGATGGTCTTGCTTATTTTGTGTCTCCTTGGATTGTATACAAGCCTTAGCCAACCCTGGAGAGAGCTCATGTGCAGTCTTGCATGTTGCACCACGTAGGTAGTGGCCAACATGTGGCCTAGTAATTTGAGGCACATATGAGCCGTTCTGAAGGGGCTTATCCGTACCTCGTCTATAGCCTGTTGTATGTTCTGAAATCTTTGGATTGGAAATGTCACCCGAGCCTTTATGGAGTCTAGGTCTGCTCCTATGAACTCCAAGATCTGCGTAGGGAGAGTGGTTGGTTTTTCAAAATTTATCATGAATCCTGGGCTCTGAAGAGTATGAATGGTAGTTTGCGTATTGTGCGTTGCTTCTTGATATGTCGTGCTTCATAAGAGGCAATCGTCTAAGTATGGGAAGATTGATATGCCTGATCATCGTAAATGAGCCGCAACCATGGCGAGCAGTTTGAAGAATGTTTGGGGAGCCGTGGCGAGGGTGAATGGTAAAACTGGATATTGAAAATGTTCTGAGCCTAGCATGAAGCGAAGAACCTGCAGTGGGCCGGGTGGATAGTAATGTGAAAGTAGGCGTCTTTCAGGTCAAGGGCTGAGAACCAATCTCCCTTCTGTAGTGCAGTAATGATAGTCAGTAGAGTGACCATTTTGAACTTTTGGACATGTACATATTTGTTCAGAGCTCTGAGGTCCAGTATCGGTCTGCACCCTCCATTTTTATTCTGTGTCAGAAAATAGTTGGAGTAGAAGGCTCTGCGATGGAATTGTGGTGGGACCCTTTCTAAGGCTCCTATATCTAGGAGGTGCGTCACCTCCTGTTGGAGGAGTTGTTCATGAAGTGTGTCCCTGAAAAGGGATGGGGATGGGTTGGGTGGGAGAGCAGTGAAAGGTATAGAATAGCCCATGCGGATGATTTCCAGGCCCCACTTGTCTGATGTAATCTCTGTCCACAGATTTAAAAAAGGGCGGAGCTGGTGTCCAAAAGCTTTTGATGATGTTTCTGCGAATGGGAGAGGTCTCAGACCCTCGACCGGACCTTCAAAAGTTTTGTTTGGGCTGAGGCGGCTGGGAGGAGGTGGATTGAGTGGATGGTTGTCTCCTTCTGTGTTCGTTGTTGTTTTTGATGGAATGACTCATAGGATCTCTGTTGCTTAGGAGGTTGGTATTCTCTCCTGTGGTAGGATTGGAACCTATGTCTCTTGAAGGATGGGGTGTATATGCCTAGGGTTCTTAGAGTCGCCCTGGAATCCTTCATAGAATGTAGTGTTTCATCGGTTTTCTTGGAAAACAGTTTGGCAAATCATCCACTTTTGTTTGTAGGTCTTTAAGAATCCTGGAGGACTGAAGCCAGGAGACCCGGTGCATGATGATCGCTGTCGACATAGTCCAAGCCGCAGAGTCAGCAACATCAAGACGGGCCTGTAAGGAAGTACAGGCAATGAGTTGACCTTCATCTACCAGAGACTTTAACTGCTGTTTATCCTCAGGGAAGTATTTCTTTAATTCATCGATTTTTTCATAATTATCATGGTCGTACTTGCCAGTAACGCATGATAATTGGCCACTCTAAACTGTAGGGTCACTGAGGAATAGACCTTGCGCCCCAAAAGGTCCAGTCATTTATTATCTTTGTCCGGGGGAGTGTATTTTTGAGAATTTTGTTTTGACTTGTGGTGTACCGCAACCACTATTAGTGAGTTGGGTGGTGGGTGGGTGAACAGGAAATCCATACCCTTAGCTGGAATATAGTACTTCCTGTCGGCTCTCTTGCAGGTGGGTGGTACCGAGGCTGAGGTCTGCCAGATGGCATTGGCAGGTTCTAATATGACATCATTTATTGGTAATGCGATTTTGGTGTTTGATGTATGGAGTATTTTGAGCAATTTATCTTGCGACTCCTGTACCTCTTGGAGAGGTATATGCTGTGAGATTGCCACACTCTTAAACAGTTCTTGGAACTGTCTGAAGTCATCAGCCATAGTTGGCGGTGCAGGCATGTCAAAGATGACCCAGAAAGAAACTTAAGTGTGATCAGCAACCCTTTACTGTAATGAGAATACAAGAGCACTCATGGGGAGAGAACAAAGGAAATCTCCGTGCCCGTGACGTCGGGCAGTATTCTTTAGAGACCCTCAGAATACATTAGACAGGAAAGAGCTACAGCTTCTTATTGGTTTAGCTACAATCCATTCTTATTAGGCAAAGCAGGTCAGAAAGCACTTTCCCAGACACAGAAACAGGCAACTGGTTCTGACTAGCTTTCAAGGCTATGTAGTTCTTAAAAACAGCAACAGTCCTTATCAATGCTCCCTAGCTGCATTCTTCTACAATCTCCCCCCATTTGAGACTTTATGAGTCTAACTACTTTAAAAGTTTATATTTATAATGTTCTGGATCTTTTGACGTTTCAGGGATTCTTGCTGGGATGGTTACTTTGGCAGCACAGTTGCCAGTCCTTCTTCTTGACTGGACACCTCCTTTAGTGGAGGTGTGGTTTTCTTACACTGCAGCACGTGAACCCAACTTGCCCTGCCTTCGGGGTTCCAGAGCATTTTAAATCTGATAACACTTCAGATATACCCAATCTCCAGATTCTATGGTATGACACTTCTGATCCGGGGAGACCAGCAATGCCTCCTTCACCTGCAAAGATATTCTACGGAGACTTTTAGTCAAATCTAAACAATACTGAACAGAAGCGTTATTGGATCTTAAGGACTTGGCATACTTTAGCAAGGACCTTCTCTGTGAAATGGGGATCCCTGTCTGAATTCAATCCCAGAGGTATTTCGAATCTTGGCACAAATTTTCTTAACAAGCATTTCACTACTGCAGCTACATCAGCTCTGCAACAGGGATAGGCCTCTACTCATCCCAAGAACATGCATACAATTACTAAAACATACTGAAAACCATTACAGTTAGGTAGCTGAATGAAATTAATCTGCATATTTAAAAAGGGGGGTCCCATGGTGGGGGCTGTGCTGCCCTCTTGCTCTTTACAGGCTTACCCACATTGTAGGCCAATAGATGATACAACCAAGCTTGCAGAGCAGATTGCATCCTAATAAATTCACTGGACTGCTGGTGCTAAGTAGGAAGGCACACTGTTCTTCCAGGGGACCAATCTGGACTTTAGCAGGCTCTGAGACCGGGTATTGCTCCACGTGATTGTTTATCCCTACAGCTCTTACAGTGGCTGCAGTGGGTTGTAGTGATAGAAAGTCCTGTACCCTGAGAGTGGATCAAGTAGCCCCGGTGTCAATAAGGAGAAGGGCACTAGTAGCAGATTTGCAATGGAATTGATGAAACATGAGTTGCCTCTGGGTTTTGTCAGTAAGTGTCATTGTAGAATACCTGAGCTGCTGCAGGCTGCGGTGCTGGTTGATTGGTTGTGGTGATAGTGGCTGCTGGTGGAGGAGGCCATGCCAACTGCTGTTCTGGGCCCAGAGGACTAAAAGGTCTGTTGGGGCATTGTGCTTTCCAATGCCCAGGCTACTTACAGTAATGACACAGATCATTTCTGATCACCCCTTGATTTGGCTGTCCTCCTCACGCAGGTCTTCTGTTCCAGCCCCTTCCTTTTTTATAAATTCCAGATCTGGGGCCATCTTCTGCTTGTTTCAGTTGAGCCATCATCAGGCAAGTTTCAAGAGCTTTTTTCTTCTTCTTTTGATTTTCCTAGCAGTGGGTGGCTACTTCGATCAGCTTCTCCAGGTTTTCCTTTTGCCATCCCACACAAATACTTTTTAACAGGTCTTGAACCTCAGGCAACAGGCCTTGCACAAAGGCAGAGGTTACAGCCCCTGGGGCACTTGCAGTGGCATCAAGAATGCCAGAGTATCTCAAGAAAGTATTTTTCATGTGTTCCATGTAATCGGCTGGATTTTCCCCTTCCTTTTGTTTACACGCACTGATCTTAGCCCAATCTATCTTTTTCAGGCATACCTCCAAGATGGAATCCACTAGGGTCTGCTGGTGCATTCTCATATCTGCAATTACTGCAGGGGCAGTTGCTGGTCACTGAGCCCTGGT
Source organism: Pelusios castaneus (assembly GCA_007922175.1). Classification (NCBI taxonomy): domain Eukaryota; kingdom Metazoa; phylum Chordata; order Testudines; family Pelomedusidae; genus Pelusios; species Pelusios castaneus. The sequence continues at coordinate 9,670,195 of ML685840.1, read as the reverse complement.
AACTAGTCGCTGTCGAAGCTCAGAGGGCATAATCAGCCTGAGCAGCTGATTCATATCAGCATGGTTGGGATCATAACACTCCACAGTGATTTGAAGCTGTTCCTTAAATTTTTCAGGGTCTTCCCGAATATTTGGAAACCCAGCCACCAGATTTTTAAGGTCTGTGGGGCTCCACGGGACATGGACCAGCTCCATGCCAGTATGTCTCGGTACCATCCGTAAAGGTGCCTGTATAATCTCCTGCTTAACTTCCTGCTTTTGTCCCCGGAGAGGATGTTGAGGCTGGAAATAAGATGACAGGCCATCCTCTAAGCGTTGTGCTTCAGTGTGCCTTTGGCGAACTAGGGTGCTTGTTTCTCCTGCTATCTGGTCTAACTGCTCTGGAGCTTCCTCCTCCTTCTGAATCACAGAATCAGCCTCTGGCATTGATTGAGCACCAGTATCATGTAGTGGTTGTAGCCTTTGTTGCTGCTCAAGTGGGGGTGCAGAGGCGATAGGACGAGACACCAGAGGTGGCGGAGGGGATGGGAAAGGGCACCCTGCATCCAGCACATCTGGGCTAACTCTCCCCTCCTCCTCCTCAATCTGCTTCCCCCCTGGCTGTGTGACAGGCAGCTGTGGGTACAGACCCTGTATTTTCCTGTCAGTAGATTTTTCTAACTGACCCTGTAGTTTTACAACATCATCTTTTAATTTTGACACATTTCCTTTCCAACTCTTTACTAGGGATTCCCTATCCCTCTTTAATGACTCATCATACCACAAAAAATACAACTGCCAGTACTTCTGGGGCACCTTGGACCTCAGAGCTTCCAAGGCTCCCCTTAAGTGTAAGATCTTTTCCTTGTCAAAGCTGCCCTTTAAGGGGAATTGCAGCACAGGGTTATCCTTTGTATACTGGTTCCATTTATATAACAAGGTACAAGTTTCAGATCCATAGTGAACAAACATAAAATAACCTGGAGTGCCCACAGGGGGAGCGGCAACCTTCGTCTCGCCCATTTCTCCGTTCCCCACCAAACAACAAGCAGACCCAGGCTTACACAACACACAATGCCCACTGAGGCATGGACTCACTGAGCACCCCCCTTGCATTCAAGACACCACCGGTCACAGCCGAGAGGCTCGCAGTGGGCTTGGGGCGGCTAGAATACTCAGCAGCCAGCCTTGGTCAGCGGCAGGGTTTACAAGTGGATTAGCAGTCATACAATCACAGCACACTTTCAGTCACTCACACTGCCTCCCCCCACTCAGAGAGTCCAAGGACTAAACAGAAATCTCATAGGTACCTTACAAAGGAGCCCAAGGCATCCTACATCCGAAGCCCAAGACATCCGGTCCAGGTTTTGATGATCTCACACAGACAAATATGTCCGGCATCCAGGCTCTCCAGCATCCACCGCCTCCCCCCTCATCTGCTCACCCAGCTGTCCGTCTGCGATCAACAGCTGCAAATGAAGGCGCCTTCCTGGACATCAGCATGGAGGCGAGGGAGGGAGAGTCGCTGCAGGTGGCAGGCACAGGCAAGCTGGATCCAACGTTGAATGGCACCAAAACTGTCAAAGAAGACTCAGAAAGAAACTTAAGTGTGATCAGCAAACCTTTACTGCAATCAGAATACGAGAGTGCTCACGGGAGAGAACAAAGGAAATCTCCGCCCCCGGAGTACAATCTTTCAACCAGATGTGCACCAACTTTGTAGTAATTTCATCTAGACCCCATTTCCCTAGTTTGTTTATGAGAATGTCATATTGGACTGTGTCAACAGGGCCTATTGGTTTATATAGATACAATGATCTATCATTTATTAAAACCAAGGGTTTCAAATTAAGATGGGTAGAAATGCGTAGGTTTTATATTTAAAGTGAAGTGTTTCATAGACTTTAAGGATAGACAGGACCATTGTGATCATCTACTCTGTCTTGTTGCTTAATCTAGGCCAGAGGATTCCCCTTAATTAATTCCTGTTTGAACTATAGCATATACTTTAGAACAGGGGTCAGCAACCTTTACTATGAAAAGAGCCATTTCGTCCCCTCTTCCACTAAAGAAAAGTAGTCGGGAGCCGCAAAACATAACACCGCTTATAAACTATTATTTGTTTACTTAATTGAATTGGAATGAATTCTGAATTGAAATTTAATTTTTAGAAAGGTTTTTATTTAAAATTAATTTTTAAAAAGCTTTTTAAAAAAGAAGGGAGAGAAAGAAAAAAGAGAAGGAAGGAGCAGAAAAAGAAAAAAGTAAGAGAAAAAAAGGAAGGAAGCAAAGAAAGAAAGAGCAGGAAAGAAGGAAGGAAGGAAGACGAAGAGAAAAAGAAAAAAAAGGAAGGAAAGGAAGAGGAAGGCAAAGAAGGGAAAGGAGGGAAGAGAAAGGAAGGCAGGGAAGAGAAAGGAAGAGAAAGAAGGAAGAGAAAGGGAGAGAAAGAAGGAAGAGAAAGGGAGAGAAAGAAGGAAGAAAAAGAAGAAAGGGGAAGGAAAGAAGAGAAAGAGAGAGAGAGAGAAAGAAAGACCGCTGGCGGGGGAGGACCCTACCGCGGCCCTGGGAAGCCGCCGGTGGGGCGGAGAAGACCCCAGTCCTGGAGGCTCATCCCGGCCCCGTGCTGGGAGGCCGAGGCTGTGGATTAGCCTGGCCCCGGCCCCAGCCCCGGCCCCAGGCCAGGAAGTCGAGGCGGCCGGTGGGTGGGAGACCGGGAGCCTGCCCCAGCCGCGGCCACCCTGCTGCCCCAGCCTCATGGGGCAGGCAGGCAGGCGCACATGCCCCGGCCCTGAGCCTGCCTGCTCCGCCCTGGGGCAGGGAGGGCCAGCCCAGAGGCCGGGTTGATGTGGGATCTCCGCGGCAAAGCCGCAGCCCTGGGGGTCTGCAGGGGGCGGTGGGGGCTGCCGGCCTGCGCGGGGGTCCGTCTGTGCTGCGCGGGGGTTGCAACAGCCGCTGTGCGGCCGCGCACCCGCGCAGCTTAAAGGGAACACTGCCCTCCCCAGCCCCCACCAGTCTTCTTGTCCCCATGTCCCCCCCACCTCTCTCCAGGCCTCCCTCCAGCCCCTTCCCAGCCCCCTTACCTGGCCGGAGGCTTGGAGCTGCAGGGACGGCCGGCAGAGCTGCTTCTCGGCCAGGCCGCTCCCACCCTGAGCACGCTCTGTCTGAGCATGCTCAGGGCGGGAGATTTGAATCTCCCCAGCCTGGCCGCAGCAGGAGTCTGCACAGAGGGAACAAGGCCGAAGGGAGCCACAAGAGGGAGGCTGAAGAGCCGCATGCGGCTCCGGAGCCGCGGGTTGCCGACCCCTGCTTTAGAAGAATACCCAATGTTGATTTAAAAATTTCCAATTGAGGGAGAATTGACCACAACCTTTTATGAGCTGTTCCAACAGTCAATTTCCCGCAATGTAAAAAGAAATTGCATCTTATAGCCACTCCAAATTTGTTTAGCTTCAACTTCCCACTATTGGATCACCTTATACCTCAACTATTAAATTAAAGAGCCATCTACTATCAAATTTCTGTTTCCCATGTAGGTTCTTGCAGACTGTGATCACATCATTCCTTAATCTCTATGTTAAACTAAATAGATGACACTCCTTGAGTATTTCACTATAAGACGAGTTTTTCAATTTTTTAATAAATGTTGTAGCTCTTCTCTGAACCCTTTCAATATTCATCATGAACTGGGGACCTCAACACTGGACATAGTATTCTGGTAGAGATCACACCAGGGCCAAATACAGCTATAAAACAATCTTTCTGCTCCTACCTGCCAGTCCACTGTTCAGGCATCCAAGGATCACATTAGCCTTTTTGGCCACTGCATCTTACTGGGCTCTGGGAGGGTGGAGGTGTGGTTTCCGAGAGCAGCTGGGCAGAGTTTTCTGTCAAGATATGTCCAGCTGGCACATGTGACACACCCAAATTAAGGTATATCATAAAACAAAAGCATAACAGAGAAACAGGAATTGGATTGCCATGAGGGTTTCTTTAGCTTTGTACTTCTGGAAGAATCTTTTTTGTTCTCCGTATTGTCAGAATTTTAAAAGTGTGTGTGCAGAATTTTTAATTTTTTGGTGCAGAATTCCACCAGGAATATTGGATGCAAAGTACCCATGCTCTGATTTTAAAATGTCTAGTTTTAGTAGCTGCTGTTAAATGTCCTCAGTTACTGTTGAAATAGAAAGTATTGTATTATTATCATATCATATATGAATACATCTGGCTTCTTCCCAGATACAGAACAGATATGGTTATTAAATATATGTGCCTTTTCTGCATTATTATTGGTAGTGCTACCACTTCAGTCTAATCATACCATTGTTAAGTTTCCTTTTGTTCTTAATATACTTTTTTTAAAACCTCTTCATTTTTTCTTAACTCTGCTGTTACCATGGATTTCTTCTTGTATTATTTTACTTCCTTTATCAATTTTTTACTGTTCCTATATTTTGAATTATAGTCACTACCATCAACTTTCCTTTTCTTCTATTTTGTGACCTTGTTACATGCTGATATAATAAATGTGGGGGGGTATTCTTTTTATTAGCTTAAACCTTTAACAGAACCTTAGGTATCATGGGGGATGTTACGTACAATTACTTAGTTTTAATGTGCTTCTAAACAGAAGGCAATTTTATGAAAATAGTTAAACTCAGATATAATCAATAAAATAAAACTAGCCTTCAACCACTGGAAAAAGCAATATTTTATTATTTGTGTGGAAGTAAATACAAACATTTTCCTTTAGATTTAAGTTAAAATGATTTACCAATGACTATTTTGCACTATTAAAATCACTGAAACATTTAGCAAAATGCAACTCAATAATAAAAAATCTTCCCCTATACAGGCACAACACCACATTGATAATATATAAAAAGTTCTCATTTGTGGCTAATAGTTAACAAGTTACAACATGAGGCATGCAGTTTTCAGTAGGTCAAACTGCTCACAGACTATCTTGAGGAAAAGCTGGTTTTCTTTCTTAATTCAAGAACGTTAGAAGACCTAATATCACAGCTGCAGCTTTTGTAACACTTTTGTCTTCACACAACGAGTCAGGCATACGCTTCTGGACTCAGTACATGTGTACAAAATCTCTGTCTTGGGGCTTACCAAGTTTTAGCAAGATTCATGAGGGTCTCACTCAAACATGGAGTACAGTTTTTGTGGAATATTAATGCGCACACACATTTTATCCAACAGGCCAAAACCCTAATATGCTTCATCAATATTTTAGGAAACTTTAGACAGAGAGACACGAATACACAGAGTAATACAGAAAGAAAGATTATGAGCACTTACATGTAGCCAGGACAGGGACAAACAACCAGAAAACACAAAATCACATACACTCAAAGAAAAAGAAGAAAGCCAGTTGCAGACATTCATACATACATATGATGTACATATAGTAGAACCTCGGAATTATGAACGGTTTGGGAATGGAGGTTGTTCATAACTCTGAAATGTTTGCATCACTGAACAAAGCTTTATGGCTTTCAAACAGAACATTGACTTAACAATTTAGAGACTATTTTATACAGAAGAAAATGCTGTTTTCCCTTTAACACAGTACTGTACTTTATATGCTTTTTTAAAAATTTTATTTAGTTTTATTTTTTGGCCTCTGCTGCTGCCACCTGACTGCATACTTCTGGTTCCAAATGACGTATGTGACTGACCAGTTTGTAACTCTGAGGTTCTACTGTAAATTCATACATCAGAAAACATGCAAAGCACCAAAGACACTTATATATACACAGACTTCTGATAGTTAAAAGACTTCTGCCCTTCCTCACATTTATTTTAGGTTGTTAGCAAAGCAAAGCAAAGAATTACCACAGGCCTCTATATTTTAGGACCTATATCCACTGTTTTATTTATAATCCTTCACAGCACTAATTATAACCAAACAAACAAACAAACAAAAAAAACCCCAAAGAACTCCTCCCCACCCCCACCCCCACCCCCACCCAATAAAAGCAGAGGAAAATAATTAGACATCTTACATGAGGGCTCACTCTCTCTGGATGTTTCTGAGCTGTGCCGAAACCAGGAGAGTCAGTATGTACCTAACAAACATGTTCACAAGGCTCAACAACTGAATGTCCAGGAAGAAAAGGTTTGGCTGGGAGTTTCAGACTTTCCAAATTGGGACTAAAGGGCATACAAAGTAATTTTTGAGGGCGTACCAAACAGAGCATGGTAGGATAGGATTCAATTGGGCCATTCAAGGAATCATGTTTCAAAAAGAGAGATGCAATGCAAGCAATTTCTGGGGCAGGACCTGGCAAAATGCCACGTGATGTGCCAGATCCTTGGCCCAGACCAGTTCCTGGTTGCACCGCTCCAGTAGCATAAAAGACCTTAAAGCGGCCTAGAAACATGGGGCACATGTGGAGTATGTCAGGGCAAGGAAGCAACAAAGCCAAAGAGCACCTAGCAGACAGAACCCTTGGACAGACTGTATATGCCTGGCAATAAATTCATCTCTCAAGAGGGGTGAGTTTTAGAACAACTTCACCCATTCAGGCAAAAAACCGAACTGTGAAGACACCCCACACAAATCACTTTATTTAATGGGCAGTTAGGTCTTTTAAATGGAATGTCCCGAATAAACCTTTGAAAAGAGGCCATCCAAGGTCATTATATCCCCATCTGCTAGGCCTCAGGTGAACCAAGCTTTAAAAGCAGCAAATCCAAAACTCTAATTTGTGCATAGGCATGAAAGTATGTACAAGAAAAGGGAAATATCTCTTTCAGAGACAGGCTGCAGCTTGACTTCTGGGGATAATCAGCAAGGTCTTGACTCACCTACACACTGAGTGATACAAGCATAAAGCAGAACAAGAAGAGGGGGTATAAAAGCCAGGTAGGATGCGATGTGCCACACCTGCTCAACACACAACCCCCCCACCCATCCCCCACCCCCAAAAAAGGAGACACAAAGCACGCTGCTTCCTCAAGGAGAGATGCAAACTACGCAGAACCCTGTCCTAAATCAGTTCTCTTCAGACAGACTCTGGGATGCATGGGCTTCCCTAAGCTCCTAGCCTGCCAGTCAGACCAGGAAACCCCTCCACTCTTAAAATAGCTTGTAATTCCAAGAGTTGTCAATCTGCCACATTTCTGTCTGACTCTACCTTTCCGGCCATTCATGTCTGCGGTGTTCCGATTACAAATCCTTGAAAAAGTCAGTCCTAAACTGGGTGGGGTAATAATGCTGACCAAATATTATCCTAACCAAAAGGCTCCGTACCTTTTCATAGTAAGAGATGGTACACTCATGGAAAACACAGACTAAATTCAAAAGTTGTGAGTTTATCATTGCTGACTGAGTAACCATCCAGTAAGCAAGGGCCCCCTAGAAAAACTATCCACCCCCAGCAACATCTGAATATCTATAGCTCCTTTGGGGTTGTACACATCAGCCACTGGATAACTAGGGTGGAATATTTCTTTTTCTGCCTGTGATAGTTGTCTGGATGGAGAAGTCGTACGTCATGGAGTTTAAAAATGTAAACCTGTGCAGAGCCCTGCAGACTGGGGCCAGTGTGAGATATTAGAAAGGAACTATATACATTCTTTTACCAATTCTAGGTCACTTTCTAACACAACAGACTCAAGATTTCTTTTCTGCCAAGGATGCAGGCTTGTCTCACAACTTTTACATCCTGCTTTCAATAATGTGCCCATTCTTTCTGTTGATCAAAGGTAATTTTGATTAACCTGATATTACTACAGAAATTCCTTTTTCTTCTCAGGCATCAAACAGTCAACCTTATAGTGCTCCACCCCAGGTATAAGCCTAACATTGTTTTAGTGTTTTAAGAAGTATTAAAACATGGAAAATACTCTTTGGCTCCTTGAAAACCCATGGTCTGCAGCATCTTTCTGAGCTGCATAGGAAGGAAGTTTCAAGAATCAGTAAGACTAACATCTAACTTTTACATTCATTAATTTACCTCCCTGAGCTATCAATCTGTATCCAACTTTTTTACTGCCAGCTGCCTAATGATGTTTGCTTCATAATCTTTCAAATATGAAGGCATACCACTGAAACTGCTTTGCCACAAAAGTGTACACAAACTCTGTTTACCTACAAAACAGGTGGCCAAAACTGTATACAAGCAATTCCCTTTGATCTTTACTGGGAGTTGGGCACCTAAATCATTTTCAAAAAATCTTCACCCTAAAGCTATGGTCCCACCTCTAACAAGCATTTAATGGGAACTGGATGCCTTAAAGGCATTTCTGAACTATGGAGCTTTGGGGATTTTCTCCCACAAAAGCTAATGTGATAAATCAATTTGATAGTCTTTAAAGAAGTGCCACAGGACTCCTTGATTGTTTTCCTCTGTTGAGCTACTCCTCAGTCTAATAAGGATAAATGAAATTAGTGTCATCTAAGGAATGTTTGTTTGCCCTCACTAAGAATGTAGTCCTGTGGCACTTTTAAAGACTAACAGATTTATTTATCGCATGAGCTTTCGTGGGAGAAAATCCCACTTCGTCAGACGCTTTCATCAGACGGCTACCCCTTTGGAATTTAAGAATGTAGTAGTCCCTAGGACCAGCTTCCACATCAGAAAATCACAAGTAAGTTTTTCACTGACAAATGCCAGACAGAGGCCAAGAAACTGCTTGGGTTTCAGAGATCTGATTATGACTGTTGCCCCTAGAGGAAATTTATTCCCCCAACCATTTGTTTGCAACCTTAAACAGATTACAGTTGCTTTGTGTCAATTAATCTAGTGGCTAGTGAAGTAGAGAAGAATATGCTTCAGCTAGTCTATCCTGAGTCCTCCTCCAACAGGCTCTTTCTATGCTGGGAGAAGATATATTAAAGGATGTAAGATACTTTCATTTCTACTGGTAACTTACTCTATCTGCTCTAGTATTTGTGCCATTTCAAATTTTAAAAAAAAACATCCATGACTGGTGTTGCCTGTTAAAGGGCACAGATATTCCCAGCCAAATCTGAAGAGACAGACAGAGAGTGCTGAGCACTCCAAAACTCCTGGTGTTAGCATGACTACGAGGGACGCTAATCCTCACTTCGAGATCTGACAACTGCGCTGATGAAGGCTGCTGGATCAACTCAACCATATTTGTAGAAGCAGAAGTGTTGCTCTAACTTGTAAATTGAAAATGCTGCAGTCTCTTGTCTTAAACATTTTGTTATATTCATGTGAGAAAGCAAATAAGGAAACAAGACATCAAGAGGCTCTTTGCTTTTGAACTGAAATGCTATAGGCAATTGCTGTTAGCTAAGGTTTGCACATGACTGACAAAGATAGTCACCTGAATTTACAAAACTGGAACAATACCCGGTATCAAGAGCAGGCAAAGAAAACTTTAATTTGCAGTACATCTGAGCAGGATGATTGCCAAAGCACATCTTGCAGGAACTGGTGCCACGGGCAACAGCAAGAAGTGGGGGTCAATGATGTGGCTGACTGGCCGGGATGCAGTATGGTGCACTTCAAAGCTGATGGAAATCCACAAAATGTGGAGGATTGCTGGGCAATTCCTGGTGCACTATTTACTCTTCATTGTAATGTGTTGGGTGCTTTGCACTATGAGAGAATAAATGCATGTACATCCTTGAAGTTGCAATTGGCACAAGAGTCAAAAAGTCACAGATCTAAGGATTGGCTTTGCTTCCACGGCAGATTTAGCCTCACACGTGCATAGAATTTAAGTTCAAATACCATGAAAAAATTCAGAAAACATTCGTAACTGACTCAGTTGTGTGGCAGGCTCAATAGTCAACCACTGTTTTGAGAATCCTGTGCTTTATGTACTGCAATTCAGGGGAGCATTTCGGTTTTGTTAATTTGACAGACCAGTGAGCATTAATCTAGCTAGATATTTATAGAAAAAACATCTGAGCACTGCAGAGTACATACACCTGATAAGAACTATAGAGTTCTCTCCCTCATTTTCTTCTTCTTCCAGGAAAAATATTTTTATTGTTGAGAAGTTGGTGAAAAGATGAATCTTGGCATTCCGTTGCAATGGACAGACTGCTATGAAAGTTTACATTTCTCACTTTGTAGCTGACAACTCAACTTGCTCCTGAAGAACGCAGCTGGCTTGTTCACTAATCAAAGCACTGCTTGTGGAATAGACAAGTCCCAATAGAGGGCTCTGAAGACTAGTTGCAGAATGTTAAAATCTGCTCCTTGATGCAAAGTCAGTGTGCATAGTAACTTGAGTATTAGGCTGAGTTCCTCATGCTTGCATCATTAAAACTTAACTTGATGACACCACAGTCACAGTACCCATCTACTTCATCCCCGTCTACTCTGTGCAACCAAGATGGTAAAAAGGCAAAACAGACACTGGAGCAGCAACTGAAACATACAACTTAAAAAAAAAAAGGAAATGCAGTCACATACAAAGGGAAATAGTGTTATATTGTTACACTGACCTGCAGCATAGTTAACAAGCTAACAAAAATAAAATGCATAGGGCAGGCATAACTATAATATAGAAAAGACATGCCTAGCACAATTAAATGCAGCAAAATCTTTCAGCTGCTGTTGTGCAAGAGACCACCAAAACAGTGGCATGTATTCACTGCCTGTTTCCTAGGTCATCTTCTGTCCTAGACGGTGTCAGCAACACAACCATTTCGGAATAAAAATTGAAAAATGTAACTACTTTCAGGCCAAAAGAGAAAACTATGGAGGTATAGTAATACACCTAGCTTCTACAGAAGGAACAGGATGTCTACTCAGTGAAATAATGAAACGGTCATTATTGGAGTAGTAGAACTATCCAGCTCTTGGCTGGAGATTTGATAACCACCCTAAGTCTTTAAGAAGACGACAATAGATGTGAAAAATAAAGGAGACCTCATGGCTTATATAGCACTGTTTACTACTCCAAACCCCTCTCCAGTCAGTGAAATGTATTCATCTGATACTGAGCTAGCTATTGCTTCATAAATCACAGATCCAGAACAACAATGTCACACGCCAATTACACAAGTTACTTATAAAAAAAACCCTCTGAACTTTACTATTTTATCCAATTATCTGTAAGACAGCAGAATGGAAAAGTCTGATGTATTTGTTATGAACCGAACACGTATCTGAAATGATGAAGCTACAAGACTGCATGACTGGAAAACACATTGCATCTTAAAAGACAGCAGTGAAATGGATAATTTCTTGAATAGGTTTTTAAAATCTCACACATATGCCCACACCTTTCCATATTTCAATCCAGTGATTTAAAAAAAATTCAACAAAATTGAGTTATATAGCTTCCTCTCAGTACCTCCAGAGAACCTGCCACCACAGCACTAAAACGCCTTTAGTGAGAAAGTCACTAATTACAACTCAGGCTTGAAATAAAGGTGACTGTTAGAAGCCTGTTGGGGAAAAGTCACATTTAAATTCAAGCATCAGCTGTAACTAGAGTTACCATTAAGGGGTTTTAGTACTGTGTGATTTTTCCATCCCACCACTAACAATCACAAATACAGAGTGAAACAGCTTTACCTCAGTTTCTCCAAGATCTATCACTGGGACAGACCCATTCCTCCCCCCCAGGAACCAAGTTACTGAGACAAAGCCTACAAATATTACATTCATAGAATCATAGAATAATAGGGACGGAAGGGACCTCATGAGGTCATCTAGTCCAACCCCCTGCTAAAAAGTAGGACCACTCCCACTAAATCACCCCAGCCAGGGTTTTGTCTAACCGGGCCTTAAAAATCTCCAAAGATGGAGATTCTACCACCTCCCTAGATAGCCCATCCCAATGCTTCACCACCCTCCTAGTGAGAAAGTTTTTCCTAATATCCAACCTTGACCTCCCCAGCTGTAATTTGAAACCATTGCTCCTTGTTCTGTCCTCTGTTACCATCCAGAACAGCCTAGCTCCCTCCTCTTTGGAGCACCCCTTCAAGTAGTTGAAGGTTGCTATCAAATCTCCCCTCAGTCTTCTCTTCTGTAGACTAAATACGCCTAGTTCCTTCAGTCTCTCCTCATACATCATGTGCCCCAGCCCCCTAATCATTTTTGTTGCCCTCCACTGGACTCTTTCTAATTTGTCCACATCCTTTCTGTAGCGGGGAGCTCGAAACTGGACACAGTATTCCAGATGCGGCCTGACCAGTGTCGAATAGAGGGGAATTATCACATCTCTCAGTCTGCTGGCAATACTCCTACTGATGCAGCCTAATAAGCTATTGGCCTTTTTGGCAACAAGGGCACACTGTTGGCTCATATTCATCTTCCCGTCCACCATAACCCTCAGGTCCTTTTCTACAGCGCTGCTACTTAGCCGATCGGTCCCCAGCCTGTAGCAGTGCATGGGATTTTTCCTTCCTAAGTGTAGGACCCAACTGTTACAAACGAACAGTGTTAAAAAGAAGACAGAATGACCATCAATTTAAAAATGACAACTTTCTTCTAGTAATTGCCTCACATGAGCACACAGAATAGTACTTGAGACTCCAGAGGGAACCATGTTCAGCCTTCTTCACTGGTGAACACAGCTAATACAGTATGGGACTTTTGAAAGAGGGATTTAATATAGGAACAATTTAAAAAAACAGTATCTTTTGATTATATAATCCCACAAAATAAGTATTTCAATAGACTTTGTTGACTTCAAGTGGCACGTTTTACTTTTTTTGAAAATAAATAATTCATATTATTTACTAGACACAAAAAGAATTGTTCCCATAGTAAGTCAGTTAATTACTAAAAGTAACAACTTAAGGGAATAGAGTTTGAGTATTGCAGGAAACAACTTCCTAGTAGGGTCTAACTATAGAAAGTACAAATTTGCCATAATGGTTGAATTTATTTATAAATTCATGTATGTATTTATACACCTTAGTTTACATAAGAGGGAAACTAGTATTACATTTTATAGTAATATACAATGAGAGAAAAATGAAATAAAGCAAAGTGCATAATAAAATGAACCTTTATTATTCCCAAAACAGGTGCCAAGCATTTCTTATTTGTATGTTTCTGAATCCATATTCCTACAATACATATACACCTGTAACCAGTCAGCCTAGCAGCTTGCTATATTGCTGAAGAGCAAATGTCTTTTGGTTCCTCCATACTGAACTAAGACGTCATGGTACTAAGTTGACTGAATGAAAACAACACAGCAAAGAGGAGAAAAGTGGTATTGCAGCACTGGTTTGGAAATGAAAGGAAAATGCATTTTCTACTAGTAAAAAAATGGATCTAACTCAATGTCATACTTACAACAAAATCCTGTGTTAACGCTAGTTTTAAACGTAGTTAATTGCCAATTTATTTCAATTTTTTCCATATTTATTGGCACAGTCAAACTATTTAACCTTAAATGTTAATATGCTAATAAAAACCTTCTGTCTAGGATAGAAAAAGTGTAGATTGTCAAAGATTTTCTATAATTGTATAGATACTTATAATCAGCAAGTGTCAGTTTTCCGAAAAATTGTTTCTTGGATGTGGTAGCCACAGCAAATGCATGTAGAATGCTGCTAGCAGTACCTTTTGCTTGACTGTAACCTGGTTGCTAAAAGTTTTAGAATTTTCACAGCTCTAGAACATCCGTGAGCATTTATATGGATTAGAAATTGTAGAATTTCAAGCAAGAGAGACTCACTTTTTATAGAGAAACAACAGGGAATGTTATTTAAAACAACAAGCCACTTGCCATCTTCTGAAGTACCCTTTTTTTGTTGACTAATACTTGTCTCCTCTTGGAAGAAATCTTTCACCAATTTAATCAAAAAGCCCATACACAATATTAGTAAAAACCAACTCAATAATATGTCCAGCAGTATAAAAGTATGGCTATCAAATCATACCTATATATCACCATTATAAAGTCTGTGAGAAAACCTTGTCAGCAACACATCAGGTATGACAGCACAGTGTTTTCCATCCCTGGCACAGTGTTGTCAGGATGAACACTACTTTTTAGAGCATGGTCCTAGGGTTTTTAACCGATGTATCCCATCATTGTCCACATAGTGCACTGAATATGTATGATTAATCTTTTCAGAGCAATGAAAGCAAAATTTACAATTCCACTGCTTTGAGGGCCCCATATTTCTCTGTACTGGGGATGCACCGTGTATCCACTCATTTAATAGCTATATTTTGTTGTATTTTTAAAAACTATTTTATTAATAAACAAAATTATTACTGTTCTGTAACTGACTACGGATGCTATCTTACATATGTAAATCTCTAGCACTTTAGGGCTCACTAGCTACAAAACTTTATACTGTACATATTAAGATGGCACCACTTCAAACCCACATGTAGCAGCATAACCAAGGAATATGCCTGAACACACTAGTGCATTCACTTCCACTCCCCACCCCAAATTCAACATTTGACTGAGGTCTCCAAACAAGGTAGATTCAACCCTGAGATTTTTTGTCTAATTTTTTTTCCTGTGGGAACTTATTTTATCCCTTGTGTCTCATTCTGAACAAAGACAAAAATTAGATAATTGTAACAAAAAGCTCACAAGACTATACATAACACTAAGAAATGTAATTAACACTATGCACACATCAGGAAGGGAAAAAAAAAAAGCTATGCTGCATTGCTAGATGTACGTTCTTCAAATTGCCATTTAGACTCCACAAAGGAAGTTGTTATCTAACTTCTAGTTTTTTCCCCTCTAGAACTATCTGGATTTCTTTGGCATCCAAAGTCTCATACATCAATAGAGCTTCTGCTAAATTCTTGTGTTCTTTTGTGTGGGTCTTCAAGATGTTCTTTGCTCGTTCATATGAGTCCTGTTTAAAAAAGGTAAACATTTTTTTTAAAATTCAGAACAGAAAATCTATGAAAATTACACAAATAAATTGTTTTCCTCATCAGGTTTCAAAATGCACAGCTCAGAAAGAGTGTACAGCACCCATGAGAGAAGTCCTTTCAGTTCACTCTTACATATAGCTTTAATCTTGCAAAGACTGAAACACTTGCAGCGTTTTATCCTTATGATTAGAGCCCCAGACTTCAATGGCTCTCCTCCCATGTGTACCTTTAAACCCATTTTTAAGTTTTTGCAGGATCAGGGTCTATGTGTGGGTTAAGGAGGCAATTGTGAAGGACTATTTAGTGCTATTTCCATTTGTTTTGTTTTAGTCAAGTTGGAAACCAAATGACTGAGAAATAAATACAAGATTCCTCAAAGATAACTGTTCCACATGTCAAGTTTTAAAATCAAGCCCTGTGAATTATCAGAACATAATAAAAAATACTTATATTACACAACTTTGAATATTGCTGTAGCATTCAAATTTTGCCCAGTCCTCAAACAGAAGACCATCTAACGTTTAAAACACAAATGTTAAAAAGTCCTCTCTATCAACCTTTCAAACAATTCACTTTTAGACAATTTTTTAATTACTCAACTTTTTTTTTCTAAACTAACAGCCATTGAAAATAGAGGATTAGAAAAATATAGCAACATTATCACAATATTATAACTATATGTAATCGGAAAATCCCAATATACCATTTTAATGTAAACTTAAATCTGAATCTCAAATATATTAGCACTGTTAAGAGTTAGAATAACCATTTATATGCAATATAATTCAAACATCAACCCTCCCACAACTGCTAACAAAGTAAACATCTGAAAATAATGGTTGTAAATACCCTAAACTGGAATTCTGATCTGGAAATTTAGAATGACAAAGAATTATATTCAATTATTCGACAGTTAAAAAATAATGTGAAAATAACTCAATTTCAAAATAAGTAACTGGAAGGTATTTGGTGAAACTCCCATATTAATTCATTGGAAGTTGCACAATTAAAGCACAGCACCACTACAAATGCAGAGGTATGGGTTAATATGGACTGCATCAGGTGCTTGGATAATAAAACCAACCCTGCCTATGCCACATTGCTTATACATAAATCAAATGCAGAACTACTACTAACTCTTCAAAGGGATACAATATGTAGAGATTGGATTTGTTCAAATTTGACATAACTGCTCCTTTTTTAATATTTCTATATTGCAAAAAACACCTGTATATTTAATTCATTATTTTCTTTGTTCAGCCCAGCAATTAAATGGGATAAGTAATTGCAGGAAATAAATCTTACCCTTAAAAGTGCTCTTATTTCCTGTTCAATTGCAGACTGGGTTTCAGGACTGAGTTTCCCTGTATCGGTGTATGTCATGACACCAAGCTAAAGAAAGCAAATAGAAAGACAAGAAAAGTGTTCTGTTTCAATAAAATGCTGATGGCTACTGCTATTTTTGTATAAGAGGTACATCACCCACCAGCCTATATATCAAAATTGGTAGATAAGAAAATATATATCTCCATATTAATAAATGCAGCAAGAATTCACAAGACAAAACAAGCTATAATAACCCTGCAGGATTACAGTGCCACAAGATGTAATCTGGAAGCTGTGATTTTATTTTAGCTGTGAAATAATTTTTATTCTTTTTAATCAAACTTTTCAAGCTATCGTATACAATTCTCTCTCCCTAGCCCCTTTCTAACTGTTAGCCAAGATTTACTTCTACGAAATGAATACTTGAGATTATCTGCAATTTTTCTTGCTACAAAAAAAACTGAGTATGCATTAGCAATGTCCCCTAGCAAAAAATTGTTTAATTAATGCAAACTTGCAAGTTGCTATCTGTCAAGCACACAAAACAAGAAAACTCACAGTATAAAGGTCAAAAGACAAAGCTTGCATTTCAAATTAATTTGATTACTATAACAGGATTTCTTGATCTCTATATAGCTTCATCTTTCATAGCTGTGTCCATATAAAAGATGGAGAATCAGAGCAACTGCTTTGACTCTGTATGACTAAGATTAAATTAAATATGATTTTACCTTCTCACTCATTCCAAATCTAGTTACCATCAGCTTTGCTATTTTAGTGGCATTATCAAAGTCACTGGAAGCACCTAGATATTAAAAACAAAATTTAAGTTAGAGTTAACTAAAGCCATGCTACATAAACTTCATATTCATGGACCAAAGAGTCTGTAGCCACAGATCTCAACTGACCTGTTGTGATGTGATCAGTTCCAAATATGAGTTCCTCTGCTACTCTCCCTCCCATACTAACATCCATCTGTGCAAGCAGCTGGGATCTAGTTTCACTCCACCTGTCATTTTCTGGTAGCAAAGACACCTATAAAAGACAGAACTGGTCAAATTAGAATAAAATAGAGCAATGTTAGGGCTTCTCTTTTTAGGGGTTTATTAATTTAATTTTTCTGGATTATTTTTGGCAATTTAGTTTTATATTGATGTCCAAAATTCAAGGGTTTTCAGGGCTAATTAGTATAGTCTGTAATGAGTAATCTTTTAGAAATGTTCTTTTACATGCTTTAATGTAGTACTGTTTCAAACTGAACTATGTTAAACCAATCTTGATTTAAAAATTGTCAGTGATGGACAATCAAATATGACCCTTGGTAAATTCTGCCAACAGTTAATTGCGCTCATTGTTAAAAATATATGCCTTATTTCCAGTCTGAATTTGTCTACCTTCAGCTTTCAGCCCCTGGATTGCTATACCTTTCACTGCTAGACTGAAGAACCCATTATTAAATATTTGTTCCCCTGTGGATACTTATGAACTGTAATCAAATTACCCCTTAACCTTCTCTCTGTTAACCTAAACAGACTAAGTTCTTCGAGTCTATCACCATAAGACATGTATTCCAATGATTTAATTCTAACAGTTATTCCCTAAACCCTCTCCAGCTTAACATCAACAACATTTTTAACTGTGGGAACCAGAACTGGATACAGATTCTACCAGTGGTTGCATCTGTGCCAAATGCCGAGGTAAAATAAACACTCTATATCGGGCTTGTCCAACATGCAGTCTGTGTGTCAGAATCCGGCCCGCAGAGCCACCACCCGCACTTGTGAGATGGGGCTGGACTGGGGCCATTTTAAATCTCCCACCCTGTGCAGCCCAGGCATGTGTCTGGGCTGCGCAGGGCGAGAAACGCAAAACATGTTACAAGCTGCCCAGCTGTGCAGCTGAGAGTCTGGGTGAAGATCTGGGGAGGAGGAGGAAGTGGGACCCAGGCTGGAAGTCAGCGCATGACAAGGTGCCAGGGGAAGGGGGAGCTGCGGAGGGGAAGGAAAGGGCCAGCTGCCGCTCCACGTCAGCAGCCCGGGGAGCGGCCCAGGGACCATGGGCCACTCAGAGCCACTCCATGTGGAAAGTGGTCAGGGAGCCGTGTGCTGCTCCGCTGGGGGGAGGGGTGCTGTTCCATAAGGGGGGAGGCCAGGCCATGGAGCCAGGTGCTGTGAGATGCCAGCGGGAGGGGGAAGAAGGGCCCGGGTGCCGCTCTGTGCAGGATGCAGCTCTGTGCGAGGGCGTGGGGCAAGCCAGGGAGCTGGCTACCTGTGTAGTGCCCAAAAGCATGTTTAGGCGGACAGGACAGAACCGGTGGCTGTACTCCCTGGTCACAAGTTCGGCTGGCAGCTACCTGCCAGAAAGACAACAAAGTCTGCCCAACACAGATTTGGGCACTACACGTGGGGGGGTCGTTCCATCCGGGGAACGGGTTGGGGACCTGTCTGCTGCTCAGGCCAGAGCTGCTCTATGGGGGGGGCGGGGAGCCAGGTGCAGCGCCATTCAGGGGGGCCGGGTCAGGTGCAGCTCTGTGCTGGGGGCTGGGGCAGGCCAGGGAGCCAGGTGCTGCTCTGTGCAGGATCAGGCTGGGGCACTCGGGCTGTTCCATGCAGAGGGTGCTGGGGGAGCTGTGTGCTGCTACTTGGGGGGAGGGCAGGCCAGGTGCTGCTTCGTCTGAGGGAGAGAGGCCAGGAACAAGCCAGGCGTCACGAGATGCATGGGGAGGGGGAGCTGCAGGGCATGAGGTGCTGGGGGTAGGGAGGAACAAGACACTGCCAATGCCCAGCAGCGTGAGCCACAGGTGAGGTGCTGAGGGGAGGGGAGAACTGCTCCCTTACTCCCCCTCCCACCTCTTGCGTCCCTGCCCTGCTTTCCACATTCCTTCTTCCCTGCCACGCTCCCCTGCTAGCCACCCACCCACTCCCCTCTCTTGCCACCCCTGTCAGGCCACCCCACCTGGCCACCCCTGCCCTATCACTTCTTCTCTTCCTTGCCACCCTGGCTTTTACAGAATGTTTTACAGATTTACGGATCCAAACTGAATTTGTAAGCTGGTGTTTATTTTTGACTGTTTAAATTTTATTACTAAGATCAATTTCTATGCCTTATCTAGCCAAAATTTGCTCACCAGCCCCCCAAGTGAGAAAAGAATTACAATGTGGCCCCTCATCCAAAAAGGTTGGACACCCCTGCTCTATATCTACTTGAGATTCTACTCATTTATGAATCTTAGCATTGCATTAGCTCTTTTGACCACAGCATCACACTGGGAGCTCGTAGTCGGCTGATAATCTACCACAAACCCCAATTTTTTATTTTTATTTTTTCAGATTCTGTTTCCCCACTATAGAGTTCCTCATCCTGTAAATATGGCCTAGGATGCATTTTTGTTCCCAGATGTACACATTATCAGTATTAAAACACATATCGTTTGCTTATACCCAAGTTACCAAACAATCTAGATCATTCTGAATCAATACGCTCTTCACTTCATTACTTACTATTCCCCCAAATTAAGTCATCTGCAAGCTTTATCAGTGATGGTTTTATGTTTTCTTCCAGGTCACTGATAAAAAATGTTAACACTGTAGCACCAAACCAGGAGACACACCCGCTCAATGACTACTCCTATTTATGATTACATTTTGAGACATATCAGTCAGTCAATTTTAACCAATTTAATGTGTGCCATGTTGATTTTATATTGTTCTAGTTTTTTTCTAATCAAGATGTCATACAATACCAAGTCAATTTTCAACCAAATTTGTAATTTCACTAAAGAAGATGTCAAGTTTGTTTGATAGGACATATTTTCCATAAAAACATTATATTATACTACCAAAGGTTATATTAATCTCCCTTAACTCTTTATTAATCGAATCCTCTATCAGCCACGCCACTATCTTGACCAGGACCAGTATCAAGCTCACAAGGCTATAATTAGACCTTGTCCTAATACTGTACAGAATTCCCCTGTGCTGGATGCAACATTTTTGAGTCCCCCAGTCTCAATTTTTTCTCGTTACATATGGTAAATAGGTGCCTAAGGATGTGGTTACCATGTTCCTTACACCAATATGGTAATCTAAAGCAGACTTCAACTAGTACCCATCTTGTTCTCAACCTGTTTGGACACTCGCTCGTATGGTTTTGGAGCAAATGTATTTTACTAGTTTTGTTGGATATTAAAAAAATATTTACACTATAGGGAACACCTCCCATTCTGTTCAAATATCATTCAGCTCGGATTTCGAAGGACAGGATAGAAATGCTGAATGGGCAAGGTCTATCCTAAAAGAAGAGTGATCAAATTACCAAAGTCAGCAACATATTTTAGACAAAATGTCTTTGGAGAAACATTGGCTTGATACAAGGAAGTTTCTATGAAAGTTTATTGCTTTATTAAGTTTTCCGGGGTTTTCTGGCTGTTCTAATAGAGAAACGGACCAGTACTAGAACATAAGAACATAAGAAAGGCCGTACTGGGTCAGACCAGAGGTCCATCCAGCCCAGTATCTGTCTACCGACAGTGGCCAGTGCCAGGTGCCCCAGAGGGAGTGAACCTAACAGGCAATGATCAAGTGATCACTCTCCTGCCATCCGTCTCCATCCTCTGATAAACAGAGGCTAGGGAGACCATTCTTAACCCCTTTCTGGCTAATAGCCATTTATGGACTTAGCCACCATGAACTACTAGTTCAGAATCACATCAAAACGTATTCCCTCCTTGCCTGTTTGAACCATTATTGATAGCTATGAGACTTGAAGCTAAGTCTCCTCTCTCCCTAAGCCAGCTGTAGGAAAATGGAACACCAAAGAGGGAAAAGCGTTGCCAGCAGATCGAGGGATGTGATTATTCCCCTCTATTCGGCACTGGTGAGGCCACATCTGGAATACTGTGTCCAGTTTTGGGCTCCCCACTTCAGAAAGGATGTGGACAAATTAGAGAGAGTCCAGTGGAGGGCAACGAAAATGATTAGGGGGCTGGGGCACATGACATATGAGGAAAGACTGAAGGAACTAGGCTTATTTAGTCTGCAGAAGAGAAGACTGAGGGGGGATTTGATAGCAACCTTTAATTACTTGAAGGGGTGCTCCAAAGAGGAGGGAGCTAGGCTGTTCTCAGTAGTAACAGAGGACAGAACAAGGAGCAATTGTTTTCAAGCTGCAGCTGGGGAAGTCGAGGTTGGATATTAGGAAAAGCTCTCTCACTAGGAGGGTGGTGAAGCATTGGAATGGTTACCTAAGGAGGTGGTAGAATCTCCATCTTTGGAGATATTTAAGGCCCGGTTAGACAAAACCCTGGTTGGGATGATTTAGTGGGAGTGGTCCTGCTTTTAGCAGGGGTTGGATTAGATGACCTCATGAAGTTCCTTCCAGTCCTAAGATTCTATGAAAAGCAATTCAGAGTTTTCTTTTTAAGAAGCTTATTTTTATATCATATGTGCATTTGTTTATTACATGTTTTGCAACATCATGACATGCCTTTTATGTCACAATCTTGTTGGGAAATTCCTTGACAGTGAAAAAAGGTAAACAATATAAAGATTAGGCTAACTTTAAAAAAAAAAAAACCCTTACATGTCCAAGTGTTGGTCCTCGTGGCATAATTGTAGCTTTGTTGATTGGCATTGCATCTTTGGTATAATATGCAATGATAGCATGCCCAGATTCATGATATGCTGTGATTGTTTTATTTTTATCATCAATTTCTACACTTCTACGTTCAGGTCCTTAAAAACATATGAAAAGGAAGAGATTAGCAACGCTGCATAATCAGCACATTAAATTAACTATCATTCAAATAAGTTATCACTATCAAAATTTTACAGACACACACGAGAATGACATTTGAGAACTAGGTGAAATAAGACTCAAACTACTGTCATTAGATTTGCTGGTTGGACAGATTTTCAAAAAGGCTCAGCATTGGCCTAACTTGCTCCCACTGAAGTCAATTTGACCTAATGGGAGTCAAGCAAGGATAATACCAAGTGCTTTTGAAAAATTCACTGTCTATCAGGTATAAATGGACCCTAAAGATTTTTCAGAATGGCATATGCCTCAAGCATCTATCTCATCACATACAACACAAACCAAATATTTCTCCAGGGTTCTGATACTCCACTTCCTTGCTTTACAAGGAAGCATACCTCCTTTAACTGATTATCTGTCTGCTTCCCATTTATTTTTAAAGTGCTGACAGTATGCTCATTACTATATAGGACAGTGGTTTTCAAACCACAGGTCAGGATCTAGTACTGGGTCACACACCCTCAGGTACTGGGTCTCAGCACCCCCTGCTGCCGCCGCTGAAAGACTGGAATGCATTGCTCAAAAGATACAATTCTTGGTTTATGGCATAAATGATTTTTTTCAACTGGGTTCTGAGAAAAAAATTTGAAAACCACTGGTACAGGACATTAATTAAGATAGTGCTACAATAAGCTTGCAGCATTAATGAATCTTGAACAAAATCTCTGTTCTAAACTGGGGCTAACATATTGCTAACCCTCAGGTCCTAATAGGTCCTATCCAAAGTTGGAGTGAACAGCAGACAGCTCTTGTACAGATAGAGGTCATCCCCCCTAACCCTTATCCTTCCCAGTCATGTCACAACAGCATGCTTTACCAAAGAGTCTCTTAACTGTATCACTAGTATAGTCTGGCTGAGTAAATTACCAACAGTTCCATTATTTATTTTTGATCATCATCTGAGTTTGTGAAAGATTGGAAGCAAGATCATTTCTTCCTAACTTCTTAGCTTCTGAACACACAAGGATGTTGAATTTTATGATTCATTTAATTGCTTCTAAAAGCTTTTATCACAAGAGTAGATTTCCCAAGCAGCACACTACCATACGGAGCATTTGCTGAAAGCATCTGAACCTGCCATGACAACTATTATAAGCTTTGACCTAACTAGATAACATTACAGTTCTTGAGACCATCACATTATTAGAGCATCTTTTAGGTTTGCATTTGAAAATATCTATCTCAGGCCTCTCTCATGTGCCCACAACTATAGTTAGGCTGCACTAACCCAAAAACATCAGTCTAACGGGGGGGCGGGGGGGTTGTGAGGTTATTATGGATGGTCATGAACTATGCGCCCCATATGCATGCCGCAGGGATGGCATGGCATGAGGGGTGGGGATCATCATCATTCTGGGGGGGGAGGGGGGGGGGAGATAGGAGGTCATAATAGCCTGAAATATTTTCAAAGGCGGGTCCCAGCGAAGTTTGAGAACTCCTGGTGTCGTTGAAACTGATGATAAAATGCAATAAATTCACCCAAACACAAAACTCAAAAACTGGTAGCCTTGCATATGTAAAAGCCTACCCATGAGAATTTTGTCCTTGGAGAATTCCAGTTCCTTCATGGTTACCATATCTTTCCCATCCACAGCTGCCTTTAATGCAGCTTGGTTCACAAGATTTTCTAGCTCTGCTCCAGAAAATCCTACTGTACCACGTGCAATTATTTCTGCATCGATACCTGTGTGAAAAAACAACAATGTAACATAACGGTACCACCCATTATTTCCTTGCAAAGACTTTTTTCTGCTTATCTAACAATGTCTAAAAAGGAATTCATATTTATATGAATGAGAATACTTGCTTACAATAGTAAATATTAAAATTAATAAGTTTTAGAAGAGATATGAACTTTCATGCTTCAGGATTTAGACACACCTTTAACCACTGGGGAGTAGAAGGAAGCTTTGCTTAGGGTAAATTGTCCCACAATTACCTATGGCAGGGCGTTTTGCACCTTAATCTGAGGCATCTGTTACAGGTCCCTATTAAGACAGTGGACTAGATAGATCAACAGTGTGACAGAGAAAGACGTTATCCCATGCAGTTAAATATTTATACTTACATTCATCATACTTTATTTTATTAAGGTACCATTTCAGAATTTCTGTTCGACCTCTCACATCTGGCCTTGGAACTGTAACTTGCATATCAAAGCGGCCAGGACGTATTAAAGCACTAAGAGAAAGGAAAGAGAAACTTAGTAAATAAGGTGAGCTTTAACATTTGAAGTTCAGTGTTACTGACATATTGTTAGAGCAATGCATATAATTTTCTTACTAAAACACACATTTTGTAAGGACTGTTTATCCCAGGAATACACACAATACATCTCTGCACCTTTCTGTACATTGCGGACAAAACTGATGTGGGCATCTGTTGCTGTTTAACTTAATAGAAATTGCTTTTTGCTAAATCTATTAAATAGATTAAAGAAGGTACAATATTTGTTACATAAGTACTGTTTATATATGCACAAATAAGGGGTGATCCTTAACAAAACTGTCGAAGTGGCATGGCAGACTGGGCACCCCGCCACCACTTTGCACATTTTTACAATTCTTACTAGAATGCATAGTAACATTACCATGGCCTCAATCAGTGGCCCTTAAATGTCAAAAACTGGCTAGCTCCTGCAGCTTTCCAGAGAAAAGTAACCTTAACATCACTTGCAAAATCTGAAGATTATCACAATTGCATCCAGTTAGATAGTCCAAATAACTACAGATTTGGACATTTAATACACATTTGTATTGTAAACCTTATACTTACTTATCTAATGCTTCAGGGAAGTTTGTTGCCCCAATGATAATAACTCCTTCATTAGGCTTAAAGCTTTAAAAAAATTAAAAGGGTAGTTTACAGTTAGATCCCTAAACATTATGAAATTTCATTTAAAAATACACAACCAAAAATAAGGAAGTCCCATTTTTAGCTAGTTTACTCCCTCCAGCTCTTCTCTGGGCCAGCTGTGATCATTTGGCCTCTCAAAGTGTGGAGTACAACAAGTTATGAACCACAAGCACACCCATATCAACCAAAAGATTGCCTGCAATATGCCCCCTCTGCCCTCCCTTCCATGCCAGGACACAGCTCTGGAGTGAATCAATTGACTAGTCATCATTAATAGAGACAGATTTTTTTTTTTCTTAAATGGGGCTTAAAAACTTGTCCAAGTAATGGAAGGGGGGTTTTCACCCCCAAACCACCTCAAACCTATGTTTTGAAAATTAAAATACCTTAGGCCTAATCAGTAACAAAAATAGCTTGGTTATGTTCATGGCCTGAGTGAGCTGATGTGAAAGATCAGTTGCATTTTCATTGCCATTTTCATCCAGATTCTGAGTTAAGCATTATTACATAGATGAAGGACCATTCCACACCCACAATGCTTGTCTAAGCATCAAGATGCTGCCCAGCTCCCTGAGCCAAGCAGGGAAACATGTCTTGCATTATCAATGAGGACAGCAGATCAGTAAGCACTTTCAGCTTTATACTTCTATTCAGGTGGGGTAAATTTAGATTTTATTTGGTTAAAACCCTAGAAACACCGTTCCCAGTTCTCAGGGTCTATATCCCACTGAGAACATGTACTAAATGCATCTGCTTAAGTCAAAGGAAGAAGACCAAGTTAAGCAAAGCTGCTGACAGAGCATTTCTGGCCCTTACTAAGCCACAACACCCTTGGGCTAGAGGGAAAGGAATTATTCAACCCTGCAAAGGGTAACCAGCATTTCCACTACTTTCCTTAAGACTTTAATTCCTACGGGGCTCTACAGGTCCTGCTAATGCTCCAACTCAGATTTTTTTTTTTTTTTTTTTTTTTTTTTAAGAGAAAACCCACTCCCATCCAGGCCCCACAACTTGTAAGTGAAATTTCATGTCCTTCGCCACTTCTATCTGGCTTCCTTTATACACTCTCTGCAAACAACACACTGCTCTACTGTTCTTGCTGCCGTAAAGTAGTGGTGAAATTGGTCATAGGTATTATTTACATTTTTATAACCTTTAATCAAAATGTCAACATTAAAGAGATTCTTAATTTTGAGAGGGGGAATATCTGATTCAAATGTTTTAAAAATATCAATATAACCAAAGGCTGGCTGACCACAGAAGAACAAAAAAAACAGTTACCCATCCATTTCAGCGAGAAGTTGATTTATGGTCTGTCTTGAGTACGGATGCATGGGAGACTCGACTCTCTTCCCACCCACAGAATCCAACTCATCGATAAATATAACACAAGGTGCATTTACTTTTGCTTCCCCTAACAAACAAAAATAGTTTAAGAACATTTGACATCTATGGTATTTCATATATACAAACTATATATAACATTTCCCCCTATTATTTTAGTATTCTATTATTCCACTATTATAGATTTCAGAATTTTTTTGCCAACTGTCACCAGATTTATTTATTTCAGTCAACAAATCAACATTTGGGAAAATGTTACCACAAATTAAGAAATTCATATTTTACACCACATATACACTTAAAAATTTTGGTAAGTAGGTATAAAATTGTGACCCATGAAAAGAGGCGATATTATCGAGTTTGAGAAACTTAAAAGCTAACTCCTTGTCTTGTACCTTATCAGCCATCTCACAGCCGAAGGTTGAGCCTTCAGAATTACAGTTCTAATTAACTGACCCCTCAAAAGCAACAGTCATGGTGCTAGAAAAATCCCCCATAATCTAACATTCAGACCACAAATGGCTGCATGCACACTAAACATCACAGATTAGCTTTATTTTCCTTCTAAATACCACCTCTTCAGGAAAACTTGCATCTACAGATGGGAAAGTGAGTCCAGCAAAATGACAACTGTCAAGGCAAAAAGTTCCCATTTGACCTTACTAGTTTTCATAGCATCTCTTTACAGCTCATACTCAGGCAGCTCTCAATGGAAATAAAAATAGGGACATTGAATGGTATTGGTCTTAATTTGATGAGAGGGGGAAGTGAATAATCCCTTAAAATATTTCCTTATCACAAAATATTTACTCCTATTGTTCAGAAAGATGGAGATGAAAAAGGGGCACACTTTGGCAACTCTTCCTTTTCAGTATTTTTGAGGCAAGCACCAGAAAGGAACACTTCTGTTATAACTAGATTTTTATAAATTCTTGTGTTTTCACAACTTAAGTTTTGGCCCAAAATTAGCCCCATCTCTCACTAGACAAAAATACACCAAACAAGAATTAAACTGATTAATCAGATATTAAATGATATTTAAAAATACAGAAGCCATCACAATTATATTCTGAACTGAAAGGGACATCTAGTCAATTTGATAAATGCAGTACCAGCTAGCTCTTACACAGCACTTTTCAGCAATAAATCTCAAATCACTTTACAAGGGATATAGATATCATTCTCCTAATTTTATAAATGGGGATATTGGGACACAGAGGTGAAGTGATTCATCCAAGGTTACCCATCAGGCCAGTGACAGAGCTGGGAAGAGAACCCACTTCCCCTGTATCCCTGTACAGTGCTCTAGCCTCTAAGCATATGTTATTCACCTTTTTAAAGCACTTACATTTTAGAAAGAAAAAAAAAAAAAAACAGACAAAGGGAAAAAAAGCAACACAAAATATAAGGAAAGTGGCCAAGATGAAAATGGACATCTTGTTAGTTACATTTTGTTTACATTTTATTAATATTAAAACTAAAAGTAAGTTTTTCCTTACTCATTACAATTAATAATGTTGGGACCTACTTATAAAAACAGTATCTAAACAACACACCAGAAAGATCTATGATTTTAAGTGGACAGTATCCCTTTGTCTTTAAAAGACTGAGGTATTAAATAAACTTACAAGACATTTCTGCAGGTGTTGGAAATAGTTCACATTGGTGTTGACAGTTAAAAATGGTAGGTTTCTGCAGTTACTGGCTACTCATTGAATCTTGCTAGTCCCATTCATTTTAGTAGAAGACTGGCCCACGGTGGAAATGTATCTGATGCCATGAGATATTGCTACTTTTCAGCAGCCAGTACTTCACACACTTAACATATGAACTCCTGACACTTAAACAGAACCAGCAAACATACAACTTAAGGTGAAACAAGTGAACTGAATATTTAACTCACTAAACAGATTTCGGATACGACTGGCACCTACACCAACAAACATCTCATCGAACTCTGACCCAGAGGCATAGTAGAACGGAACATCAGCTTCACCAGCCACAGCCCGGGCAAGAAGGGTCTTGCCTGTACCTGGTGGTCCAACTAACAAAATACCTGAAAGAAGGAAGGAAGATGTACACTGCCATGAACAAACTGTTATACAGCAGGCACGGAAATAGATTTGTAAATTTAAAAAGTATATTGTCAAATCAAATCAGAAATCTAGATACAACAGTATACAGTATTATTCTTACTGAAATTCTACTAGTGTCAGCTTTGATAACTGTATTTAGGAAAAATTGGAGTTAATGTTAAATGTTGTCACCAGTCCAACACTTTTACACTTTACAATTTTCCCTGTTCATGGCACAATCTACTACATATGTTGTGTCATGCTGCTGCAACTTATTCAATTATTAATATGATCAACAATAAGATCTCTATTAAGTAGGGTGGGTCAATGAGACTCATTTTAACTTTATAGGAGATTCAAACCTGTTTAAGAATTAAAGAGAAAAACCAACCATTTAAAATGTATAATTATAACCATATGTCAAAAATTAGATGTAAATAATTTAACCTAAACAGAGCTGCAAATTCCATTCTCCTCTGTGTAAGTGAGCAAACTACTGCCATGAACTTAAGGCCGGTATGCATTAGTAAGACTGAACCATTGTTGAAAATGAGTTTCAGATAAGAGTCCTCCTGAACAGTTACTTCAAGTGCTTGCACAGACATGGCAAACCCATTGCACATCACCGAGATTTGGTGGCAGGCAAACTGAAGAAGAGTTCCACCACATATTAGTCACACTTACCTAAACAGTAGTAACCGCTGTATCTCAGCTAAACCATTTTCTAAATCAGTTCAGGGGAATGAGGGGAGGTAAGCCATTTTCAACAAATTTTCAACTTCCTAACACAGACTAGCTTTTAGGATGAAAAGAACCATTCCATTCTAGGCCACGAAATTTCTCATGCCTTGCACTCGGGTTGAGACAAAACAGGAGAGTTCTGGCGGAATTTAAACGGGCCTAGCCACTTTTGCTGAAAGTTAGACGAGCATAACCCTTGCTTCTGTTTTAAACATATTAAAAGTCTTACATAAACTCAGGTGTGTTTTTAAGCTAGAAACATGCCACAGATTTGGCCCTTAATGAGCACAAGTGCCTTAGGTATGTTCAACATTTTGTTCATACACAGTTATAAGTGACAAAGACAAAACATGAACCATAATGCACAGTACCAATGATTACGGAAACTCCAAAATACACACATATCCAAAGCGAGGATTTATAGATGGCTCTATTCAACTGATCAGTTTCATTTAGTTTTTGAACACACAAAAGTTTTGTATATTTAGTATGTTTGTTTAGATTAAATATTTTTAAGCAACTAATAAGAGAAAATGAAAAAGTAGAGGAACCCTTTGGCCAAAACATTTCAGCCCAAAAGTTTCATGTAAAATTTCCAGAAATGCTTTAGTACACTCATCGACTATAATTGAAGCAGATAAAAATTCAGAGCTATTTTATATAGCCATAAAGGCAGCCAGGACCAGCAACAAATCCAGGGAGACAGCTTTCTTTAAGGTACAAATTCAACAAGACCATACAGTTATAACATTCGCGGCACAGACTGCTAATTTAGCAGGGCGAAATGGCATATTATCTAGGTACTTCTATGGCACCTCACAAACCAACACATTCCCTTGAGATACGGAAGCATCATCTCCATCTTAAAGATGAGGAACCGAGACAGATGAGGCGACTTTCCTAAGGTCACACAGGAAGTTTGCAGCAGAGCTAGGAATTGAACTGATGAATCTCAAGTCCAAATCCAGTACCTTAGCTAAAAGTGCATCAAAGGTCCCAGTTTGGGCACACACATGCATTCTCTCTGATCATTAATTCATGTCTCAGGCCTTGTCTAAAAGAGATCTGACATACATTATGTCAACTTTTGCAGTGGTTGATATCCATATTGCTCCCCTTGGATCAATGGAGTGTGTCCTCACAGAAGCCCTTCCACTGACCTAAGAGGCAGTGCGGAGAGCTAAGAACCCCTTCAGCTCCCTGCCCAGACATTCCAGTCTTCAGATGGTGTTTGGTGTTATTGCGACTACTGGCTGTGTTGATTAGCCTGCGGGGTGTGTTGCCTATAGACATCAGTTAGGGCATTAATGCAGCGAGCCTAAAAGGCAATAGCTTAGCTCAACAAATCACAAGGCCCAAAAGCATATGCAGCTAACCCAGAGTTATCCTAGATCGTAACATAAGAAGATATAAGACAGAATGAAGTCATGACTAAATGCCAGCAGTTAACCACAAGATGCTAGTTTTACCGGCTTGGGATATTTTAAGTTAGGAACATCAGCAAATGTCCAACCACAAGAATAGCATGGTAAGTGACTTACTGTTAATAAGCTTGAGGTAAAGGAACTAGTAACGTATGGGAGGACACCCCAACATTAGTAAGGGGAAGAAATATAAAATATAAAAATATAAGAGGAACCCCTATTGAATATGCATCAAGTATAGGGGCATCAAAATAACATCATCAAAGCTGTATCGCAGCCTCTATGCCTTGGGAGAGACCAGGATAATGATCACTGGTGACTATCATGCGGAAGACCATGATGATGAGCAAGACAACTTCGGGTTGTTATGAGAATATGGATGCTCAGAGACTCACTCTGTGTTATCTACCTATCTTGATGGGTTGGAGGGCTTGTTAAGTTTTCTAACTGTCTTAATAAACCGATTACAAACAAAGGTTTGTATAAGTGTGAGTGTTGTAACCACGCATGTCGGGGTTCCCAACTGAACAATAATTCCAATACAGGGCCTAATTTTGAGACAAGACCCTATCAGCATTAATTAGAAATTCTGAAGTAATCAATATAATTAACATTCAATCAATAGATTAGGCAACAGGTGGGTTGTATTATGCTTGGAAAGTTGCATCAATTTGTGCGGGGAACAGATGAGTTCAGTGAGGGGCTGTCTCTGTTTGGGTTTACTGTCTATACCGGTTGTGTTGTATGGAAGACTGTGTTGATTTGTGTCAGGAGTGGGTTATTCTAGGAGATTTGAGTAGGCTGGGATGAGGCACATATGCTGCAGTGAGCGGCTATTTGGGGTTATTGGGTATGCCAGTTTTGAGGATGGTTTTGAAGAACTACAGAAGCTGGGCCAAGTAATCTACTCACTATGCAGTCTTCCTCATACAACCAATGAAATGGTTGCATGCAAATTAGTTGTAGAGTTAGAGTTGTGATTGGTTGTGTTGCCTCTCATCACAGTGGTAGGATAGTGGTTCCCTGCCGCAGCTCCCCTCCTCCTGGCTGCAGTGGGGGCAGAGGGGCTGCTGGTAGAAAGTGCTGGCCATTCAGTGTTGTAAAAATCCTATTTGCGGTTCTCGAGCCAAAAAGATTGGGAAGCACTGGTCTGGGCCTCTTGCCATGGAATAAATACATGCCACACAGTAGCTGTACACTACACTGATAGAGTTCAAAAAGTCAAAATGGCTGAGAATTTAACAACTGGGTAACAGACAACAAAGCCTAGTGGAAATATTCGGAACAAAGAGTCCTCAGCCATGTTGGTAGATGTTTCCATCACTTCATGATGACTCGGCCATCCAAGGCTTCAGTGTGACATTCTTGGAATGTTGTTATAAACATTAAAAGATGAAATTCTTACCTTTTGGAAGTTTACCTCCCAGAACAGTAAACTTTTGTGGATTTCTCAAAAATTCTACAACTTCCTGCAATTCCTGCTTGGCTTCTTCAACCTACACATTAAAATATTTCAGGAAATACAAAAAAGCAGTTACAACAGATTGCAGCTATCTTTGATACAGTGACAAATAACTGCAGACACTAACAGTGAAAGGAGTTTATGCTAAGAATGTGAGCAGTTATATTCAGATTGCAGTAATAGCTCATAAGGAAATGAAGCAAAACAATGGCTTGGAAAAGTGAATAAATGATATGTAGTCCTTAATACTTGAAAAATAAATTTAAATGATTACTTTATATTGTCTTCACCATACAAATCACAATTATAAAAAATAAAAGCAACCAAATCTCATGACAAAGTGGAGCATTCCTGTAGTTAATGCCAAAATTTTCTCTAATGAGACTATCACAAATACTTATTTCAGATAAATCAAACAATTTTCACCATAGAGATGCAACAAGAATCTAGTGCACAGGTGAAATAGCTACCCATTGAAACAGCTCCCTATTAAGTAGATCAAGGAATTGGAAACAAATGCACCTAGAGTCAGTCGCCTTCATCAGTGATAATTCTAGCTTAGTAGAGAGTGCACCGTCCTTAAGCATTCATTGTCAATATCTGATACTTTTAGATTGTGAATGCAGACACACCTCGCACTACAGAGGCAATGATATATTCTTATGCTTGGCTACTATGGTTTGTGAACGTTAATTTGTGAAATAATCTATTCCAGGCATCAAGAATAAAGAACATGTTTCTTGGTCTGCCCCTTCCCTTCCCCACAATTTTGCCTACAGAAAACAAAAATCAGTTGGCATCTACTTACCTGGATTCTAAAACCTTGTTACCTATCTATTAACTACAGTCTTCAATTCCTTGCTTTTCTAGGTTTATCATTCATCCACAAAGCAAATCTAAATGTATAACTCTATAACCAGTCCTATTAAAAAAAAAGGTTTTCAACCATGGGCTACCACTTTTAGGAAATACCTGCATAAACCCATAATTTCCTCTGGTTGATTGTTGGGCCACAAGTGATCCATGCAAAGCCTGCTTCTGAACTTACCCCTTTAACATGCTCAAAAGTGACATTTTTCATCTGAATAGGATCCACTGCTGCATCAAGCCCAGATGTTGCCCGAAAGCGTACTGCAGGCAAACCAGAAGGGGAGTTTATGTTTTCAAGATGCCATTTAATTCCAAGACTACACATTTTATATTTTTAATACATCTGCACAATTAATATGCCCCTGTTGTGTCATCCATATCTTTGTTTAAAGGCAGTGTTTCCATTTATAAGAGTCCAGCTAGAATATTTTTATAGCTGCTTCATTTTATAGAACAATTAAGATTTAGATTTTTTCCCACATATATTTAGCAGTGAACTGAAGTCAGTGGTAATGAGAAATGAACCAAAAGCATCTGGTTACTTTAGAGAAAATTCTTCCATAGCTAGTGAGGAAGTCCTGTGTTCACAAAGAGATATATATAGGTAGTGATGTACAAGCTTCTTCTACAAAGAATCTCAACTCTGTTCCAGAAAGACCACCTCTAAAAATGGAGATGCAGCTCAATATGGACACATTCATCCTTTGGCCATTCAAATGAGATAGTCAACAACTATAATTTATGGTGGTGCTTCTGGCAATATAAGCACTTGGTCACTAGAAAATACAGAGATTACACAAGAGCCACCAAATAGCAAGTAGTCCTTTTCTCACTACTGACCTGAATGAGAAGAGATCATCTAAATTCAGGGTCACATTACTCTTTCAATAACCAACTTGATTCATTCTCCACCCTTTGCCCTAACAAGCAATAGTGTTATCAAGGAAATCAAGAATTGACAGAGTATCAGACTAAAAGTTACTTGACATATTTGTAGTGCCAAACAGAAAAGCAATATTGCCTAAATTCCTTTGGCATGTTACCTTTAAATAATCACAATACGAAGTACAATACATGTTTTTACTTAGTGTTCAGCTCGTACAAAAAGAAACTGAGTACAGTGGAAGATTAAAGGAATGAAAAGATAACAAACCAGTATCAGAAAAGGAGCCTTTACCAGATAAAAATGGTGTTTTTGACAAGCCATAAATACCAAGGAGTAAGAACGCAAGGAGAAAAAGTCGTGATCGTTTTATGGAATCTGTAAAAGAAAACCAAACAAAATTTAAGTGGGATGGAATAAAGTGCTTCCTAAATAACAGAATGTGATGGTGGTAAGTTGGAGCACCTTACCATTCGTTCTTTGCGTGAGCACCTGGGCTTTCAGAAAGCCCTCCGCAAAGCCAGTTTTAAATGCATCTTGATGAGCTTCCGGTATATTCTTTTTTTTCACTAAATTTTCAACATCAGAGCCTCGGTCTCTCAAAAGGAATCCCTAAACATACATTGCATACTAATATTACTTTGTATTCACACTGATAGAGCCAGTTTTCACGCAGAGCAAGAATGATAATGAATTGGCTGCCTGACCTGTAAGTTTTTCAGTGAGGAATGGTCAGACATTAGCAATGTTAATTTATTTTCAGCCTACAAAATGTTATTTGGGCATCCATGACACAGTAGCTATTCCAACAACAAAATAGTATGGCTACTCCTAGATCTGAGTCATTGGGTTTACTACATTAGATTTATGCAAGTTAGCTTTGACCCGGGAGGACATCTCCTATTCAGGTCAGCAAGCTACAATGTTAGAAAGATACCAACCACCAATTAAACTATTCTTAAAACAGTAGCCAAATTAGAATGGCCACCACTCGCTGAACTTTTACTTATAGGAGTGCTTCGCTGGCCTCCAAGAATATTTATAAATTAAATTATAAAAGTCAGTCAGAAGCATGAAAATACTTTATTTTGGGTTTAAAAATGTTCTCTTCTAGGTTTTCAATCTGCTGTCTTTACAAGAATTAATGGACTTTAGGATCTTTATATTAGCAATATATAAAGCAAGAACTGGGTGCAGGATTAAGGAGGGGAAAAATGGAATCCTTTCAATTAGTTCAAGTTATAGGATCTGACAAGTTTTCCTTTTCAGTACTGATCATTACTGATTATTCTGTAATGCAATATCATGATTTAAGTATTCAAATTCTTCTTACTGTCATGAGCACAAAATGCAGCTCTTTGTACTTGCCTTTACAGGTGAAGGAGATACATTTTCTGTTTCTGTACTTTGTTCAGGTGTCACCTGCTGATGTTTTGCTCTTGATTTCAAAGTCTTAAAACCCCGAGACTGTATGAAAACTTAAACAAAAACACTTTCCTTTACCATCACACTTCCTTGGTAAGCAGAGACGGAATGAGATTTGTCAAATGAATCAAGGTTGCACCATTTTTGCAGGTTCTTGCTGTCTTATTTCTCTAAAGCCTTTTACCAAGGACACTTTCTGTTTTTATTATTTATGCAACATAACATAGGCAACTATACTAAAAGATGTTAGGTGACAAGAATAAATTATCACTGATTTCAATTAGTCTTACAGGACTATCTGAGCCTCTTTACTACTACACTCACTCCAAAAGGCTCTTGTAACACAAGTTCCACAGTTTCTACTAAAGTTCTTCTGAAATCCCTCAGCATACTTAATGAAATGGACTGCAATCCTAACAAAAAATTAAAGAAGAGTGCCACAAGTCACATCTTAAAAAAGCTCACTAGTACTGATTTCAGATTGGCTTTAAAGATGAGTGGGTTTAGGTCTCCTTAACTCACATCACTTCAGAATTTCACACCTTAAAGCAAGATCTACTAATTATGTCACGTTTACTGACTTCATCAAGAAACTATGTTCATTACCAAAAGACCTCAAGCTTTAACAGCCGAATTTGCCATCAGTGAAAACTTACCCTAACTAGAATTGCCTGGGAGGGGCGGGGGAGAGGAGAAAGAACAAAACATGATGTAAGTTAAAAAACAAATTAACTGATCTCATGAGGAACAGTTTCTTGCTTCATACCTGGCCAGCGCTGAAGGTCTGAACACATACTCTGGAGGGGACTAGGGTGTTGTCTATACAAGTAAGATGAGCGTAAAGTACTAAATACATCCATGAAACCTAAAACAAAAAACAAAAAAAACCCAACAACAACATAAGTAGGATTTCCATGTTCGATACGGGATATTTATACTAAACTTTTTATTAGACTTAGTTATTTCTAATTATGTTGAATCCAAATGTCTATTTTATTTAAATCTGGTAACCTGAAGTGCCATCACAAAACAACAAAAAACCACTGCTAACATATTCACAGTGAGAATTATTGAGTTACTTATTTTGGACACTTTTCCAATATGCTGGAATCCTGTTAATTAGAACTTCTAAGTACAAACAAATATTCCAGCTATGACGTGAGAGTCTGCAACTGCATGGGAAATTCCCAATTAAGTTAACTAGACTGTTAACTAGGATTTCTGTGTTAAGACTCATTTCCTGAATTGCTTTGAAATAAGGTATGTACAAAGCCTTAAGACTATATTAAGGTATATTTGATTTGTTTACTTGTTGTAATATAGCATGGAAATAACAAGAAGTGGAAAAGGGACAACAGCAGGAAACATGTCAGCAAATACCATTTCCAAAACAACAACTACTGTGAATAAATAGCACCCAACAAGCCTGCTATAGCCATCATTTAATGTAGTGACACTCAGGCTGAGGCTCGCAGCTCACTCTAATGAGTCTCCTGCCACTTTTTCTAGCACATGGTATTAAACCACTGTGTAATTTAATCATTAACCAATCAGGATACCTTCACTATGTAATAGAGTGTAGACCAATTGTAGTTGATCAAATAATAATACTTGGTCAGTCATTCTGCAGTTATAGATATATAGTGCAATGAATTCACGCTACTGTGGGTCTTTTGAGTAATGTTCATCACTAATTTGGCTCCTGAATCACTGAGGTCTGGGCAGCGCTGCTTTAGTGTCACTGAAATGCACTGCACTGCTAAGAAATTGATTTTGTCATCTCCAGTAAGCAGATATGGGCTATTTGAGACCATGGTTAATCCTGGGTTTCAAAGATGGCACAGATATGGTCTGCAAAATGATGATTCAGGGGATCATAAAGCCAAAAAAAAAAATAAAGCTTTATTTGTAAATATACATTCAAAGAAAATATTTATATCAAGTGATTAAATCACGGGATTGTTCTGGGACATCTTAAATGCAACTAAAGAGTATGCTAAAATACAAAAAACCCTTACAATAATGAAATATTAAAGTATCACTTTAAATGCTCAAAGCCTGGAAATGAAAAAGTTAACAGTTAAATGTACAAGTTTAATTGTGCACGCTTGTATTACTACAGGGGTCGGCAACCCCCAGCACGCGTACCAGAGCTGGCACGAAGCGCTGCTCAGGCTCCCCTGCTGGCCCCGCAAACCACGCGGCGGCTGAGGGTCCCTCCTGGCCCCACCCCCTGCTGTACGGCAGGAGGGGAGGGAAGGGGAGTGGGTCGCATTGCCCCGGCCCACCCAGAGCCGCACCGCTGCCGGCAGGGCAGGGCCGGCCCCGGCCATGGCCGGCAAGAGGGCGGGTCGGCTCAGCCCACTCGGAGCCGCCGCTGCTGGCAGGCGACCTCTGGTTCCTGGCCCTGGCTCCCATCAGCAGCAGCAGCTCCAGGTGGGCCGAGCTGACCCACGCTCCTGCTGGCCATGGCCGGGGCCGGCTCTGCCCTGCGGGCCGGGGCAATGCAACCCGCTCTGCTCCCCTCCCCCACTGCCGTCCAGCAGTGGGCGGGGCCAACCGGGGCTATCAGCCCCGCGCTGCCCCTGAGGACGGGAGCCAGCCCTGGGGCACGGAACCGGAGGCAGCTGACGCCTGGCCCCGCCCCCTTTTGGCCCCACCCCCGGCACCTGCTGGGGGTGCGGTGGGCGGGGCTGGCACAGGGGCCGGCAAAGGTTGCCGGCCCCTGTATTACTATATAATTATTAATTATGAAAATGTATTGTTCAAGTAATAGAAACCATTTTCTACACCCTTAAATATAGCTATACTGCTAAATTTTTTGGGAGTACCAACCTATCTAATGTCACCCCATAATATCCAACAAGGTAAGTTGTAATAAGATGTAAGAGCAACAGTGAAAACAATGTGCACTGACATCCTGCATAAGTGCTTACAATTAAATTGTGGAATTTTCAATAACTCGTTGCAATTTAAAATTAAGGACACACTTTTATTAAGTTTTGTAATACCTGGACTGATTCCACCTCTTGGTTAATTTTGGTGTTCAAATCCCTTATCCAACTCCAATAATTCCAGAGTTAAATTTAAGAAATAAATCTGAAGACAAATTACAAAATGGCTAACTAAACTTCTACATAAAGATAGTCAAATATTTCATGTTGAATTATGGTGGTTCATTTCAATGACACAAGGACATGCTGTTAAACAAAACGCCTATAATAAAGAAAAATAGATATTCTGCTTTCATCTATTATAGTGAGATTGCTTCAGTCATGAAATAGTTTCTCCTGTTATAAT
Source organism: Pelusios castaneus (assembly GCA_007922175.1). Classification (NCBI taxonomy): domain Eukaryota; kingdom Metazoa; phylum Chordata; order Testudines; family Pelomedusidae; genus Pelusios; species Pelusios castaneus. Next base: position 9,631,886 of record ML685840.1, on the reverse strand, counting down.
ATTCCTCTCCCCTATAGTGAGTTTTAGCACTTCTTTGGCCTATGGCAGGACTCCTCCAGCATCAACAGCTTTCCATCCCTCCCTCAATCACCCTGAGTGGAAAGATCAATCTGATGAACTGGAAATTTATAACTCTGAAGACTCCCAAAAGCTTTTGTAACTCTCCCTCTTTCAACTAGAAAAGTGTCACTGAAAGTTATTTCTCACATATATATTTGCTCAGGATGCAGTTCCTTTAGTAATTCTGCTTTGGGAAAGCCTCCAGGTGATTTCCCTCTTCCCACTCACACAATTGCTATGCCATGGAGGCAGCACTTTAGATAGAAGCTCACAGCTTCTGCTTCTAATGCAATCAGGGCACTCCTACCAAGACCTTGCTTCTGCTGCAACATCCTTTAGAATTTGGAACACTGATCATAGCATTTCCCAATTTCTTACACTATTTTCTGTAATGAAAGAGTTGGCAATACATACTAACCATGAAATCAATCTGAATTCCTTTTCAACATTTCTGAATTTTAAAAGCTGTAAAATCCTCCATACAAAGAGAGAGAGATCTAACCTGACATATCACATTCAGAGACACATACACTAGTAGCCTCAAGTAACTTAGCTTCTCTTTCCATCCACTGAGTCTATCTTTAACTGAAACTAGCAACTCAGTCCTGCCATCAGGTAAGAGGGTGGCATTCGTATCAATTTTAAATTGATAAAATTAGCTACTACACTGAGCTATATATCTGAAACTGAAGGAAAAAAATGAACTCTAAAATGATAGTCTCACAATCTGACTAGAATATTGAGTGTGACTAGAAACACACTACATGATATACAACAAACTCAGATGATCTGAATAGCAAATACTGGTTTAATATGGACACCTCCAATAGCTAGTTTGGTTTCTTAAACCACAATCTAAATAACTATAGAAAATAATTACCGGTGGTTTGATTTACCATCACTTCAGCTTGAAAATCTAAATGACAACCTTCACTAGTCCCATTTTTATTTTTGCTGAAGTGACAATACTGCTGTATCACTCTGGAACATACCATATTTATTTTCAAAGAAGGACTGGGCAGAGATATGGGATGTATGCCACTGGGAAGAGACTTTGTTTCCTGCACAATAGCCAGGAAGTAACTTGTTCACTAGTTCATCAAGCTGACTAATTTTCAAGTCGGACAATCCCAGGTCTCTCAAATTCAGTACAGGCTGTAAAGCAAGAAGAGAAGTATTCCAATGTTAAATTACATCAAGTCACCTCAGGAAAAAAACTTTGCTAACAAAGGAATAACATTTTCATAGAATTTTTATCAGATTTTTAAAGAAAGAATTTTAAAGTGACAAATACTTATCTTTCAAATGGAGAAATATAGAAGACAATTTAAAAATTAAACCAGTCACTGACATAAAATAAGCTTTTGTAATACGCTATCCTGTGTGTATTAATTACAGAGTACATGCTTATTTGTGAATAGGTAACCATATGCTTGTTTTGTCCATAAAAAATGTTTTCATATTTGAAAGCAGAGTACAGTAGCTTGAGTTAAATCAAAGTGAATTAAATCACCAATATTAGTCACGATTTAAGTAAGCAGGAAGGAAACCTTGATTTAAATAGCCAATTTTAAATCTTGTTTTGCATTTGTATTTTTTATTTTCCTAAAGAAACACTGATTCTCATTAGCTGGTAATCACTAAAACATTTTGAATTGCAACCAGCTGTAGCCTTAACACTAAATTTGATACTTCTTGTTGCTACCCAAACAACAAACATCTATTCATATATATGTAAGCCATTAAAGAGTTTAATGTAAAAATTAAGACTGACTAAAATGTATGTTATGTTAGAAAATGGTGAATGACGGATGCATTTGTACTTTAATGAATGATCAATTATTTGCAATTTCTTTCAAGCTCTATTTGGGTGAAACTGGAATTCGATTAAATATACAGAAACAGCATTTTAAAGTTGTTTTTTAAGTTAAATTAACTACCTTAGATGTGATGAATATATAGAAAGAAATTTAGCAAAATACGTTTTGGATTTAAAATCAACTGATTTACGAAGTAAAGGAAGTATTAGCAATAGTTAGTGAACTGAACTGATGGTTTCTGGTCACCAGTCCTACAAAGATTTTAGAATTAATAGATCTTGTTCTCTCATGCCTAATTTTTATTTACAGTTTGGAATAATAAAATCAGCTTTCCTGCTTTTTTCAACTCCCATTTGTTTTCTTCTTTGAATGAACAAGTCATTGGACTGAACTACTTGAATAAATTATATATATTTTATCTGGACCCACAGAAGAAGCTATTGCTGCCAAAAGCTGGTTTAGCACTTCAGACTGATTCCAGGTGCTTGCCCAATGATTTCCCATTATTTCAGTGGTCTGACTTTCTTTAAATTTCTTGAACACTTACTTTTTTTTAAAAAAGGTAAAATTATTTGAATATAGTATATAAATCATGCCTTAATGTTGACAGTCAATTTCAAGTTTAATAAACTTACTTCTTAAAATAATAGATTGAATTTAAATTTTAAAAATCTGATTTTTACAATAAATCATTCATTTTTATTCATGTTTCCTACTATTCCTCTAGTTTGAGCAGACATGGAACAAGATGCCAGGAGCTAACATCTTTCTAATCTTCAAGATGTTGCTACCCTATCAAAGAAAAGAAAAATCACCTAAGAATGTGCAACAGCCAATATCCCCTACAGTTGTACTGAGTGAAATGCAGAATCTTCTGCAATTTCTGTCTTTTTTGCCTGCCCGCCTCTCCCCCTTTTTTTTTTTAAGGAGTGGGCAAGAAATTGAGGAAAATGGGGATGCTGGATATTTGACGGTGGTTTAAAAAAAAAAAGTTGATATCTCTATAGAGAAGCTCGGATTCCTGCACTGTATAAGTGTACTTACTGAAAGGATGGCTCAAGCACAGAGAGTCATGACAGTATTGGCAGTTAATGTACTTATTATAAACTAGAATTTAGCCCTTTGCCTCATTTGCACCTATGGGGAGAGAAAGCGGAGAGAAAGCCAGTGTCCTGTGAATCAAAATATTTACCCTTTCGTATGGGCAAAACATTTCATTTGTTTTCTGATTAATTTTGCGTAATCAAGTTAATAAGACAAAACTGGAAGTGCAGAACATAGATCAACTCAAACCATGATGATCTACTTTGGCAAAGTTTGACTCTTGATCAAGCCTGTCCAACATAGAACCCACAAGGATGAACTCATGTGGCCCACATGAAACAACCATCCTTTACAGGAGCTAAGTTTACATTTTCATTACATCTGCCTGAATCTTCAGACAGTCAACTCGGGATGACCTCTTTCTCTTTTTAATCTGATTGGTCTGTCAATTCTAAAGCCCAATGATAACTTGTAGTGTCAGTGTTAACTATTTAATCACTGATCCTTTTAATGAACAGAAAGGAAGTAGAAGTGAAGCCCACTGTGTTAGGAACTAGGAGTTGCTGTAGGGAAAGAAATTCAGAGAACATGGGAAACTCACAAAGAGAGAAAAAGAAACAGCGGACAGAAGAGGTGGGAGGAAGACAAAAAGGTCAAAAAATACCAGTGGGAATAAAAATGAGTAGATTCTCTGAATGACAAATTCAATGACACACTGAATAATGATAAAACAAATATCTAGTTGCCCCATTGCCCAGTTATATTGTCTCATTAGAAGCTTCTTACTGACATCAGTGAACCATGGCAGGCATCATGGGGAGTACATAGTCTTGAATTTGTACTATAATACATGGACTAGAAGTAAACATTATTAAAATGAGACTTGGGCTCCTAAATCTTTTGATTTAGGTTTTGCTTTTCATAGTTTTATCTTTGGTGATGTCCATATTGTTGATTCCATGTTTTATTCCCAATGTTTTGTTAACATTACTTTGAAGAGAAGGCTGCAGGTCTGTAGGTATCCCAGAAAAAGTATTTTAATGACTTAATAGAGAAGAGGGAAGGTACAGTGGACAAGAACACAAAGAAGACTCCAAACAAGAATGTTTATCCATTTTATGCTTAAGTGCTGATTGCTCAAACATTTGTCTGCTTGTAATTTAAAGTACCCAAATAGAACAGTAACAAGAATCATAGCATTGGCTAGATACAAAAAGAACATATGTATCCTACAAAATATGGCGCATTTAAAAACTATTTCTTGGTAAATATAAATAGTCTTTTATTTTAATAAATAGAATCCACAGGATAATTATGATATCAAACATGCTACACTAGCTGTGAGATAGCTAATGTCATACGTAAATTTGACAATATTCTTTTAAAACGAAAAATCTTCAGATCTAATATAATTGTAAATATAATTCCCAGTCTCTCCAACATTTTTATTACCTCACTGCTTTGAGTATCATGTTCTGGGGCTGTCTCCCTCTGTAGAGACTGAATAGAGGCTGTGCTGACAGAGGTAGCTGATGTTTTTAGTGAATGAAAGGCATTGATGAGGTGACTCAGAGGAACTGTAACCTGGAAAAAGGAAAAAGATTAATTTAATCACACTAACAGAAATTAAAGCTATAAATGCATTTTCTCTTCATTGTATACCTTATCTAAACACATCTCCATCTCATACACTATATAAATTTAGATGATCTAATACAGAGCCTTCCAAGTTAAGCTCTCAGAATGCCCTCCTCCCCCCGCATATGTACAAGGGGAAGGGAGGCATTATCTCCATTTTACACAGGGAGAAACAGTAAGCAAACAGATTTAGTCATAAAGGTAGTCTACCAAAGAGGGGGAAATAACACAGGTTGCCTGACTCCCAGACTGATTCTGATGTACAAAATAACATTTGTGAGATACGTAAACACAGAGCTAGGGAACAAATAATGAACTTTAAGCAAAAAGGGACAGCCTCAATTTGCACTTATGCTATCCAATTAGCCTTCTGTTAACTAATAATTCTCCTTCCATAAAATTTATCTTCTTATAAATTTCTCAATAACAATAGCAGATAAAGTAGTAGTTAGCTTTTGAAAAAGGAATAGTTTTAGTACTTTTATTGTGATCCTGTCATTCGTTTGTCATGTTAGTGATCAATGTATATTGCGAGGTGCCATTGTAACCTAACTTGGGAGAGAATACCTCATGGGTATTATTGAGGTGCACTTAGAAGGGGTTAAAGAAACCTTTCCATAAGAAATTTGGGTACTGATGTATTTTTGCAACTCTATTTACAACCTGGAGTTTCTTCTTCCTGAAAAGCTTCTACAATTACTATAGGTCTTTCCTGAGACAGGAAAGTGAAATGGTTCCCTAGTAAGGCATGCATTCCCCTCTCATAAAACATCTATATCTGCAGGATTCTCTCTAACACTGTCAAAAGTTAAAGAAGAAGAACTGTTGTGGCTTTGGTTTCCAACTGGACAGATCAGTCTCCCTGAAGTCCTATTCTAGTTTAAGCTGTTATTAAATTATTCAACTTCACTAATTTTTGCAACACGCTTTACAACCAATCTACATGATCACACCACACTCCTTTATGATCACAAAATTAAGCCAAGTTTGATAGTTTGTTCATGCAATGTTTGAAGTATTCATATTACAAACTTGATTGCTGCAAAACTTCTGTGGTTTCTTGTAATTGCATCAATGTGTAGTCTACCAAGACACATGAACATATGAAAGCAACACATGCCCAATTATTGGTATAAATCACTAGGACTAATATGCACCTAAGTACACCTGCTGCTAAACTATACACATCCCAGAGGCTTATGCTATTAATTGGTTCTGCCCTAACTGGGGATCCATGCTGCGTCTTCACACAACTTAAGCATGATGGGAGATGGTGGACCAGAGAGGTGGGCTATAATGACAAGTGTTGCCATACCTGAGTGGTAGCGTACAAGGAAGTAAGTATTTCACAGTAGATTGTCAGGAGAGACAGCAACTGCCAGTTTACAATTTTTAAAAAAATTGTACATTTTCATTGAACAGCACTTTGTATATTGATTTCATTCAGTCCTCAGTACCCGCAGTGACAGGGCTGTCCCAACGGAGGGGCAGAGCCCAGGGCCAATTGGCCTCCTCCCCCTGCCCCATACTGGGGGGTGGGGCAGGGCCAGCCCAGAGTCAGGGCTCTGCACTCCCACTTTGCCCCCAGCCCAGGGGCCACAATTTGCTTGGCTGCTCCGCCCCAGGGACACTTCTGATGAAGTGGGATTATACCCACAAAAGCTTGTGTGATAAATAAATTTGTTACTCTTTAGAAGTGCCATAGGACTCCTTGTTTGTTTTGATGTGTATCACTTATGTTGGTTCCTCAGATCTTTAGATGGTCCCAATTCCTGTGGTATTTAAGCACCTCACAAGCTTTAATATACAAACATAACTATTTTGCAAATGGGAAAATGGGCCATAGAGAAAGCAAGTTGCCCACGGTTGCACAAAAGCAGAGAGTGAATCTCAGGTCTTCCAGGCTCCTGGGCTATTCTATTGATATGCCTCATTCATCCCATTACTGAGAGAGTGGCACAGCTCTGTAAACTCCCCATCTTCAAGCAGCTGACGAAGTGGGATTTTCTCCCACAAAAGCTCAGGCGATAAACAAACTTGTTAGTCATTAAAAGTACCACAGGACTCCTTGTTTGTTTTGCAGAGTTCAGGAAGTGTCACAATCACCTTTGCCAACTCAGAAAGGGGAGAACGAAATGTCCTAGCTGGGCCGCCAGGCGTGGGGATGGGACCGAGAATAAGGGGGTCCCACCCTCCGATCCCCGACCCGCGCCTGAGTGGGCTCACGATCTCCCCCCGACAGGTATCCATCAGGAGACAACCTGCACGCTGCGGCCAGGCCTCACCTCTGAGCGTCAAGAACCGCCAGCTTCTAGAAACCCTCCCTGAAGCAGCGGCAGCAGCAGCGACCGCCACCGCCGTTCGCCCCTTGCCCTCGACTAGTCTGGGCTCTGCAGCAAGCCTCGGCCCGGGGACTTTCGGGGCGGGGTCTCTCAGCGCGGTGGCTGCGACACAACGGGCCGGAGCAGCCGAGGCGACCCATCCCCTCCCTATGCTATCCAGGGCGCGCCCCTACCCCGGGGCCCACCTGCGCGCCAGCCCTCTCACCTGGGGCTGCACGGTGGTAGAGAAGGAAAACATCCTCCCCTCTACGAGGGCGGCGGCGGCTTCCCCTCCTCCCGCGCCGGAGCGGCGATCTACGCGCCCGGCCGCGTTCGCCTCTCACTGCCTCTTGCCAGTGGATGGAGCCCTCAGCGCCTCCACTCCCATGGAAAATGGCCGCCTCCTGCGGCCGGCAACCCTAGGCCTACGACTGCTGTTGGGCCGGAAACAGGGCGCGGCATACCGCTTCCGGGTCATACTCCCGCCCCGCTTCTTCCTGCCCGGGACCCCTTCCTTCCGCACAGCAACCAAACACCTTAGCAACCAGTGTGTCTCACGCGCGCACACCGCCCTCTTCCTGGTACGCTGTTGTGCTGGAACAAACCATTCCTGGCGGGCTGGGGGGGGGATAAGGCCGAACCATTTCCATGAGGGCTCAGCAGCAGTTGTGTCAGACTCATACTTATTGCGTCAGTTGCTCTCTGCCCACTCGCCAGATTATGCTCGCTGCAGGCGGTCACACCGTGGAAACTCAGCAAAGCTACGAGCCGGACAATTCGGAGTACAGCGAAAACAGGCTTGCTCCTGAGCAGCCCCTGCATTTGCAAAACCTAAGTAACGTGACTGGGGGCCGGAAAACCAACGTGCAGCGCCCCCCCTTCATTCCATCGTGGTCCATCGCTTGCTAGAGTGCTCCCACCCGTGCTTTCAGGGCCAGCAAACGTGGCCCTGCAAATCTTCCCATTTACACTTAACTTTACTCCCATCAGTGTAATTGAATCAGTCCCGCTACTTATGCTAGGAAAGTTATTTGTAGGATGGGGTTCTTGGTGTTCAGGTCTCCATGAAGGCCTGGAAAAAGACATGGCAAGCCTAGTAGCACCTCTGAAGTGCAGACTGTTACAGCTGCGTATGTAACCCATATGCCTAAAACAGGCTATCTCTTTTAAGAGACCTCTTCAAAGCGTCTGACGAAGTGGGATTTTGTCCCACAAAAGCTCATGCGATAAATAAATCTGTTAGTCTTTAAAAGTGCCACAGGACTCTGTTGTTATTCAGGGTTGGTTACGGTTGCTGAACAGATTAGCTGCCCACAACCAGAAACTTCTAGAAGCAGAGAGTGATAGCATTTGAGCATGATCCATAGGGTTTTCCTGCTGGTGTGGTCATAGCACATGAGAGCAGCAGACTGGGCAGGCAGGAGCTGCAGTGAGAAGAGATCATGTGCTCAGTGTTCATGAGAAGCTGAGCCAGGAGTGAACAGCAAAATGTGTTCTCCCGCCAATGGTGTCTTCTGCAGCAGAGTTAGTGCACATGCATATAGAACTGAGAGCTGGTTAACCGGTAAACTGACTAGGTGCTAGTCCCAGAGGAGAAAGAAAAGCCTGCATAGAATTCTACTGAAGATTCCTGCAACAAAAGAAGACGAAGATAGCTATTTCTTTCCACTCAAGCCTTTGGACTTGAACAAAGACTGTAGCTGAGAGTTGGGTGAACACCACCTGGACTTCAGGACTCTTGGGTATCTTTCTCACAGGGTTTCTTTGGGGGTCTGTTCTGTTTAACATTTTGTTTTCTTAGGATAAGATTTATTTAGTTAATAGTTAATGAAGTTCATTGTTATGTTTGTTCTTAGTAGTGTGTTAATGTGAGATGGTAAGTCTGAGCAATCTTTGCTGTGAGTCCCTTTGAGACTGGATCCTGGGTCTCCAGGTGTTTCTCCATAGGGGTTGGGGTTTATGTCTGTTAGGCACTGAAGAAGGGCAATTAAACAAATTTTAGCCCACCTGAAGGTTACACTTACATATATAATAGTAGCCTAGAAATACCATTCTCTTCTGGATCCCACCAGCCTGGCCAATAGGTATGGAAAAGGAATCTGCCAAGTTTCCAGGGTAATGTGCTTTGTTACTCAAGAGCAGTAAAGAGAAGACTATTCTGCCCAAGACTGGAAAACATCTCTGTAGTTTTGTGGAATAGGATGAAACTGCTCCCCTTCTTTGATTCCTGCACAAGGTATAGAATTGCTCATTCAGAGCAAGGCATCTCTTGGTGTGAAGATGGGTATCATATCAAAACCGGGCCCTCAATAGCTCCAAACAATAACTCCACCTCTCACTCTCAATCAATTAATGAAATGAGCAAATTCCCATTGCTCTCAGAAACTGGGCCAGCCCAACCATATAGGTGAATGAGGCAGTTGCCTGGGGCACCAAATTAGACAGAAGAGAATTTTTATATATGTTCTTTCTTATAACGTGGGGGAGGGAGTGCCAAAATCATAGTTCACTTTGGGTGCCAGAAATCTTTGAGCTGGCCCTGCTCAGAAAGATGTGAAGGAGTTCAACCGGTAGAAAATGGGAAAGCTATCAGGTTTATGGCACAAAGGGCTAGAGCTGTAAAATGTGGATCTGGATTAAGATCTAGTTCTTAGCTATTCCATAGTTCTTAGGGCTCCCCAGGCTCCATTACGGAAATGGCCTGGATTGCTACACTGTAACCCAGGCGTCGGCAACTTTTGCCAACCCCTGTGCCAGCCCTTCCATCTCGACCCTCAGCTGGTGCCAACAGCCCACTCCTGGAAAGAAGCCACCTGGAGTGGCTCCTCTTGGCAGTGTGCCTAGGGACCCCTATCCCCAGGCACACCATGGAAAGAAGTTACCTGGAGTGACTCCTTTTGGCGACGGCACACCACAGAGAGGAGCCACTCTGGGCAGCTTCTTTACATGGTATTCCTGGGGCATGGACATGGCAGGGACCTCTGCACTGCAGCTGCCACTGGAAGAAGCCACTTGGAGTGTCTTTTTGGTGGCAGGAGTGGCAATTTCTGTCGCGCCACAGAGGATGCCAAGTGCCGCTCCAAATGGTCTCGTGTGCCACTGTTGGCACGCGTGCCAGGGGTTGCCTACCCCTGCTGTAACCCAAATTGAATCCAAACCTTCCCAAAATTTAGGAATGTCTAGATTCCAGGTTATAGTTTATGTTCTTTTTAATTTTGGGGATACTAGAATACTTCTAGATATTGCTTTGGAAAAAGGGGTAAACAGTGAGGTGGCTAAATGTGCAGCTGATACAAAACTATTCAGGATAGTTAAGTTCAAAGCAGTCTGTGAAGAGTTACAAAGGGATCTCACAAAACTAGTTGACTGGGCAATATACAGCAGATATAATTCAATGTTGATAAATGCAAACTAATGCACATTGAAAAACATATTCCCAACTATACATATAAAATTATAGGATAAGTTTGCTGATAACACTCAAGAAAGATCTTAGCGTGATTGTGGGTTGTTCTCTGAAAACATCCACTTTGTGCAGCAGCTGTAGAAAAAGCAAACAATGTTGGAAAATTATTAGGAAAAAGGTAGATAATAAAACAAAATATATTGCCTCTTTATAAATTCATGGTATGCCCACAACTTGAATACTATATGTAAATCTAGTTGCCCCGTCTCAAAAAAGATGCATCAGAATTGGAAAAAGTACAGAAAAGGGCAACTAAAATGATTAGGGTATGGTAAAGCTTCTATATGAGGAGAGATTAATAAGACTGGGACTTTTCATCTTAGAAAAGAGACAACTAAGGGGGTCATGATATAGGTCTTCATGACTGGTGTGAAGAAAGCAAATAAGGAAGTGTTATGTACTCTTCATAACACAAAAATTATGAATCACTAAATTAAATTAATAGGCATCAGGTTTAACAAGAAAAAAAGGAAGTATTCCTTCACACGATGCACGGTCAACCTGTGGAACTTCTTGCCAGAGGATGCTGTAAAGGCCAAGACAAAAGAACTAGATAAGTTCATGGAGAGCCAACAGGAGGGATCACTTGATGATTAGTTCTGTTTATTCCCCTGACGCAGCTGCAATTGACCACTGTCAGAAGACAAGATACTGGGCTATATAGATCATTGGTCTGGTCCAGTATGGCTGTTTTTATATATGAGATTTCACCTATTTTTTTTAACTATTAAAAATAAAACCAGGACTGCTAACACTCTAACATCGTTAATCAATAATTTTAGTCCTCCATTAAAGTTAACTCTGCAGGAATTGAAACCAAGAGAAGAAAAAATAAATTGGGCTATGGTATATTATCTTATTATATTATATTATCTTAAAGCCATCTAATTTTACAATCTAATCTACACAGCCACATGATCTGCCTGCATTGATAATCCTGTAGGATTAAGCCTTAATTACATCTATCAATTTTACTCATGTTTCATCAGCAATAACATTCTTCTACTCTTCCCTGAAATTAAACAGAGCTGTGGGGTGTTTCAGCAAATTATAGTGTAATAAAAAGTATGCATAAACTTACACAAAATAAATTACATCTCAGTTGCCTAAACATGCTGAACCCAGTTCTTTCCTGGTTTACAGCCTGTACAGTCTCATTTACATCATGGAAGCTGCGTGGCTATAAGCCAAGACAGAATTTGGTGTTGTATGAATCACACCTCCATATTTATCATTTCTCTGCCTTTTGTTATTCTTTCCATTTACCTCTCCATCTGCTCTCAGTCCTTTTTGGCTATTCTGTTTTCTTTCTATCTTTTATTTGATCTCTCTTCTCCTTCTCTTTCTCTCATTGGTCCATCAATGGCTAGTAGCCAAATAGACAGGGACCGCTGTTTGCCAGCTGAGATTGGGTGACAGCTGATGATCACCTGTTCTGTTCACTCCCTCTGAAGTACCAGGTATTGGCCACAGTCAGAAGACAGCATACTGAACTAGATGGATCATTGGTCTGAACCAGTAGGGCTGTTCTTATGGCCTGACGAACAATTAATACAATTTTTCATTTTACAGAGCAATAAGGTGTCTCCTTGCTGTTTGTGTGGGGGAAGGGATTTCTCTTTTATTTCTTCCACCCCACTGTCTTCTCCTTTCTCCTTGATATATTTTCTAGAAATTCCAAGGCCAGGAAGGGACATTCTGTTGACCCAAGTGTTGTCTAGATTAGGAAAATTATCTGTTGCTGACAATAGTTGCCCATTGCTGAAACCCACCATGCCATTCCCCTGGGATATAACATAGACTCTGAGACCGCTGTGTCCTCTAGACTTAAACTCTTCAGCTTTGGCTGTCTCTCATGATGCTATGCTAGTGACAAGCCACAAACCCTTCCAGGTACTGTGATCACTCAGGCCTTGTACACACTATAGAGTTATTGCGCCGTGAGGCTCCTTACCGTGTGATAACTATCAAAGTGTCCACACACAAAGCTTCATGTTGCGCAGCAACAGCCCTTTTGCCACGCAACAGGTAAACCACCCCAAACAAGGGTGGTAAGGCTTACCATGGCACAGTTGTTCTGTGGTACAGCCTGTGTGGACGCTTGTTGCGCCGTTGACAGCCTCCGGAAATGTCCCAGAGTGCCAAACCAGGCCAGGTTCGGCAGCTGGGGGTTGACTGGCTGGACCAGCGAGGGCAGCCGGTTCGGGCTACCCCCCCTAGCTCAGCCCTGGGGCTAGGGGGTGGCCCGAACTGGCTGCTCTCGCCAGTTCGGGACACCCCCCCTACTGAAGCTGCAGGGCTTCGGGTGGCGGCGGGGCTGAGCCAGGGGGCTTCGGGTGGCAGCAGGGGCTGCGGCGCTTAAGCACAGCCCCGCAGCCACCTGAAGC
>ML685840.1:9574245-9619050 GCA_007922175.1 Pelusios castaneus | reverse complement strand
AGGTGTGTACACCTTGTCCCGCAATAGCTTTTATTGTGGGACATGTTTGTAGTGTGTACATAGCCTCAGTCATCAACATCTGGAGACAAAAGCCCTGCTGAGTTGCATGAATTCTTAAGCCACTCATGAACAATACAAAGGAAGACTCCATCCAATTTCCCAACCCCCAAGCCTTGGATCCCACAAAAGTACTATTTTACACTGTTCAAGATCTTCTCTTGAACAGTACAGCTTATTATTTAGTTTGCCACTTCTTCAAAGGATAATAGACATCAACCTTTGTAATCTGAGTGTGTTCCCCAAGCTCTTTAGACAAACTCACTGGTAAGGATAAAACATTAAAATAAGTTTATTAACTACAGAAAGATAGATTTTGAGTGATAGGTGTTAGACATAGAGGTCAAGGTTGGTGACAGAAGAACTACAAATAAAATCACAACCTAAATTCTAAATTTATCAGATTGATCAAGATTTTAATCAAAACTTTTTTCACCCCACTGGATGTTCCCGGCAGTTTACAGTTCTTAATACACCAGTTGAATTCTCTTCTGAGCATGGGACCTATCTCATCAGTTCGAGTCTGTTTTCTAAACAATCTTCCAGGTGTTGAGAGGGGGAGGAGAGATGCCAAATGATAATGTCATTACTACTAATTTATACTTTCTCTTCAGGTACTAGAAAGATCCTTGCTGTGACATGGGGATTATACACCTCCCATTCTGTATGTACCCTCTTTGAGGAGTCTCAGGGAGAGTGGATTCTTTTTCATGGGCTGTCAACACATGTCTGGCTGGTCTTGATGTTAATGGCTATGTCTACACTTGCTAAAATTAGTTCGAATTAGTTAGTTCGAACTAATTAATTCGAACTAATTTTAGTTAGTTCAAATTAGTTAGTTCGAACTAGCATGGCCACACTGGAATGTTAGTTCGAACTAAGCAAGCACTTGCTTAGTTCGAATTAGCGATCCCCATTCATTTCAATGGCCGGTTAATTTGAACTAAGAAATTAGTTCGAATTAACATGGCCACTTTGGTTAATTCGAACTAGTTAGGAAGCCCTTAATTCGAACTAACTAAAGCCTAGTGTAGCCATGGCTTTAGTTAGTTCGAATTAAGCCTCCTTAATTCGAACTAATTTGCCAGTGTAGACATAGCCAATCTGTTTTATCAGTATTCATTGCTTCAGTGTTGCCACTGAAAGTCTAGTTGTGGGCATTTCCCATTTACCACATACTTCAGTAACAAAGATATAGCAATACTTCATAACTTCACATACGATAGTACATAAAATTCAACTGGATGTTAATGTTCAACAGATCAAGACTTTTTATATGATAACTCACAAGGCGTGCATTGTACAAAACATATAATTACATCACAGTGGTGAGTATGGGGGCTTCAGGCTGGGGTTAAAGTAAGGGGGAACACACTGGAATGCAGTTCTGGGGCCCACGAATTTGTGGGGCCAGAGTTTCAGGGCCCCTAAAAATAGAAAAATCCAGTGGAACTCATGTTCTGCCCTGCCCTGGCTGCTGGCAGGTCCTATGCCTCACCGTTGTTAATCACAATATTTATTGTGTTATGCAGTGTTTGCTAGTTTGTGACAATAATTGTTATAGACATAAACGCCATATAAAATTATAAATATTTTTATGGAGCGATAACTGATTTTTGTGGTACTGAGAAGTGGTTGCAAATGCCTACCTGGGCTGGGGCCCGCACATGCATGAAGGGGGCCCAGACAATACAGGAAGGAGGCCCTGAGATTAGGAGGGTTCTGGGGCCCGTGAAATTATACTTTAACCACTGCTCCAGGGTGCTATTTTGAGGTATAGAGTGTCTCACCCACTATCAGCAACTAGCAATTTTTTTTCTAGACTAGACAAGGTTCTATGGTGTACAAACTGTATTGCATCTAAGGATTTTTCTAAGGAGGGAGAGAAACTATGGTATTTCGGACCTAATCCTGCAATCAACTCTGCATGGGTAGACCTGGTAGAGCTTATTCCAGGACCAGAGTCTTAATGTATTACATCTTTATGAACAAAATAAAAATTATCAGACAAGTTAAATCTTCAATGAAAAAATCGTGTTGGCACATATTTTCTTTTTTAAAATAAAAAAAAAAAACTGCTGGCATGTCCCACAGCCAAACTAACACAAAGATCATGTAAGCACAAAAACTAAATTTCTTGCTATAAGGCAAAAGATAAAGCTGTTTTATAAGGAAATTTTGAGATGAACAATTATATACACACTATAAAGGGACTTGAAATCTAGCCATTTTTTATATAAGAAATGAGCTAATAACATTTTCTGGTAGCACACTTGTCCCTGTAACAACATGCCAAATGCTGTAGTTTAGAATAACATTTTTTCTCTTTTTTAAAAAGACTCTAGATTCACACAACTGAAGGAACTCTCTAAATAATGGACTATATAGAGAGAAACAATTTAATTTATGCAAAGTACAGTCAAAAACACAAAATAAACAAAGTTCTCAATCCTGCAAATCACTTTGTTTAGGAGGACTCTGTCCCACTCCCGCCCATCATCATCTTCAGGCCTTATCTGCACTAGCATTTCTGCCAGCAAAACTTTTGTCACTCAGGGGTGTGAAAAAAATAGCCCCCTCAGCGACTATGTTTTGCTAGCATAAGCAGTTGTGTGGACAGCACTATATTAGTGGGAGATGCTTGGTGCCCACATAGCTACCACCACTCGTTTAGGTGGTTTTATTATATTGGCAGGAGAGCTCTCTTCCATTTACATAATGTAGCTACACTAGCACTCTTACGGCGGCACAGCTGTGCTGCTGGAAGTTTTAAGTGTGGGCTGCCTTTAGTAATCTCTGTGGTGCTGTGTCTGTACAAAATTCCATAGAGGATCAGATTTTAAGACAGGGAACAATATTTTTCTTCCTAATCATATTCAGTCATGGTAACATTAGGTATTTTTACCAATAATGGTTTAGAAAGAGAATACAATTATGAATTTTAAATTGACGGTGTCCAAGTTTGGGGCTTGATCATGGGAAAATTACAGGCTTAACTTTAAAGAACAGTAGTTCCACTGAATCCAGTGTCTTTGTAAGATTGGGCCTAATCTGCTAGACAGACATTTGAGAATCTTGTAAAATTAATTTTTAAGTTGTTCAGAAACCTTAAAATCTGCTAATTTAACAAAAGAAAATTTCCCCTCCAAAATTTCCTTTTTCCTTACATTTTTTCAATCACCAGCACTTGTCTTTCTGGAGTGACTTGCCTGAAGTCTTCAGGTATGTTCCCTTCCATAGGATTTTGATCAGATGAGTAGTAAAAGTACCAAGAGTATATCAGATGAGCCATGTTCTCACTGAGGACCATTTAAATAGACTTCCTGTAAATCCTAAAGGCTATTTCCTGTTCTCAGAGCACGTGGAATTTGAAGAGGAAAGTTCATGTTCCCACCACCTGCTTTGGACATTCTAAGAGGCAATTATGGTAGATTTTAAATGGCTTATTGTCCTGAAAGGATTTTGTTTTATACTTTTGCAATTGTTAGTCTATTAAGTGTGTAAATTATCTGGAGATCTCTCTGGACTTTGAAAGCTTGTCTCTCACCAGAGAAGTTGAAATACATTATTATTACACCCACCTTGACTCTCATATTCTGGGACCAACACAGCTACAATCAAATGCAAACAACAACATTTAACATTTGTACAAAATACTGAGTATTTTCAATGGTGCAGGAACTCCATTTAGAGCTTTAAGCAATACTAAAAAGTCTAAATAAGAAATCTATACTGACAAAGAGGCCCTGATTCTGCAGTGACAGGCACATTCCATTCCTGATCCTAGTAAATGCTGCTCTAGTGGCAGATGGAAAATAGCTGCTGTGGTCACTGATACTACCTGGGTCACTAACAGTAAGTGAGGATTGCACAGGACTTCCAAGTTAAGAACGTAAATGACAAATGAGATGTACATTCTGTAGACAATAGAGCAAATACAATCTCTTGTCAACTGCCTCAGTTATAACAGATCATTATTATATGAGGTAGTTTAATGGATATTCAGAAGGAGAGATGGTTCATTTGGATAGTTAAAAAGGGCAGTTGAGTTTGGGGACATTTATTCTGAGGGGCATTTATGTGCAAGTTGAGAAACAAATATCTTGAAAAGCATCTGAGGAAAAGAGGATATAGCTGGTAATGATCATGGAAGCCATGCAATAGTTTACACTGAGAATAATTGCAGTGGGGGCAGCTGCAATAAGGCATTAGCAAGGTCCTTCATTTTCAGTTTTTATTTTGTTTAAAGTTTTTCAGGAATTTATCAGTGTTTATTAGAAAAATTTAAAAAGGGTGAAAATCAGTGCAAAATTTTAAGTTCACAATTTCTGGATCAATATCATGGTTAATATCAGGGACAGGAAGACAGAAAAATATCAACAAATAAAGAATAATAAAGGTACTGAAAATAAATTTACTGAAATGGTTTATTTCTTGAGCTGTACATTAACAACAAGCTTGCCTAGCTCACTAACAGAAGTTGGTCCACTAAAAGGTATTACCATAGGTGGTCTTAGCTATGGGGCAGTCTGGGCACTTGCCCAGGGCCCTGTGCTGGGGAAGATGCCACCCACAGAGGCAGAGCAGATTCTGGCTGCTGAGGCTGGGTTGGGGCTGCCTGCCCAGCGCACACTCATGTGTGGGCGTGGGCAGAGCTGCCAGACCAGGGAGCAGCTCCTGCCAGCCAACTCAGCTGGAGGGCCAGGAGGAAATAAAGGAGTTGGGGAAACATGGGGTCCCACAGTGAGACCTAGAGGGGAGGCAGGGGCTTGGGATGAGGTGGCAGGCTGCCAGGATGGGAGGGTGGAGGTGGGGGAGATCACATCTGGGTATTACTGTTCTCGAGGGTAACAGAGGACAGAACAAGGAGCAATGGTTTCAAATTACAGCTGGGGAGGTCAAGGTTGGATATTAGGAAAAACTTTCTCACGAGGAGGGTGGTGAAGCATTGGAATGGGCTATCTAGGGAGGTGGTAGAATCTTCATCTTTGGAGATTTTTAAGGCTCGGTTAGACAAAACTCTGGCTGGGATAATTTAGGGGGAGTGGTCCTGCTTTTTAGCAGGGGGTTGGACTAGATGACCTCGTGAGGTCCCTTCCAACCCTATTATTCTATGATTCTATGATTCTATGATTACCATCCCCCCTGTATCTCATTAACAGTACATACACATATACACATGTGCATGTATCTCCCATTATACTGCATAACTTTAACAGATAGCCTCACAGTTACACTTTGACTAATTTGTTAAACAGAAACACATTCACCTAAAGTGTAAGGTATTGGATTTTCTTAACAATCATTATTTTCATGTGCTTGAGTGGTGCAAAATTCAGGTAAAAAAAAAAAAATCAATAAAATCTGAGTAATAGCTTTTGTAAATCCTGGGAATTTCCTGAAAAGAGTCACATCAATGACGCTAGATGCTTTTCTCTTTAGGTACTGGTTACACTCCAGCCAGCTGCACTAAACTATTGGAAGCAAGCAGCTATATTGGGATTGGCTGCACTGGCAGTTGTATAACTGAGGCATTGGAGGCAGAGTGGGTCGTTGCACGCCTTAGATGCACAGCTGCACTGTGGCCAGGTAGCACTGAGGACAGATCAGCTGTTTCAGAGTCAGTTTCACTTGATTCCTCACCCCGCCGGCTCGCGCGCTCCCTCGCCCCTTTCCAAACACGTCCTGCGACCCGCACCCAAAAAGAGGACTGGCCTGCGTGGTCACTGCGCGTGCGCAATCCTTTCCTCCCCTCCCCTTTTATTGCTCTCACGCAGACTCACGGGAAGGAGCCCAGCGTCGGCGGTTGTTTTCCGTTGGCCAATGACGTCAAGCCGCAGGTTGGGCGGAGCTTAGCTTTGAATTGGCGGCGGCGCGGCCAAGCCCGGGGCGGCCATCACGGCGGGCGGAGAGGGCGCGATGGGGACGGTGGAGCCTGCGGCCGAGAAGGGCGACCCGCCGGAGAGGCGTATTGCGGTGCCGCGGCCACCCTCCATCGAGGACTTCACCATCGTGAAGCCCATCAGCCGCGGCGCCTTCGGGAAGGTCTATCTGGGCCGCAAGGGCGGGAAGCTGTACGCCGTCAAGGTGGGGCCGGTGGCGCTGCGGCCAGCCCCGTTTCCCGCGGGTTCCTGCTCAGCCCCTGGTGCGGACACGGCATCGCGCTGTCCCTCCTCATCAGCCCGAGCAAAGGGCGGGCGACGGGCACACAACCCGCCTAGGGCCCGGGGCAGCATCGGGGCGGGACGCTGGACTTCATTTGCGGGCAATGGTTTTCAGACCCGTTATTTGTCCTTCCCGCGGGCCGGTGGGCGGATTCGAAGTGGTTGTGGGACGGACACTGTATTTCACACGTTTTCATCTGCAGGGCTTGGACTGTAAGTGTGCCCGAGGTTTCTTCTTCCCTTCACTGGTCGTTTCCGTATTCTGAAGTGCATAGGTTTGTCTGCAATAGCCCTCGGTGCACGTTCACAAATATTTAAACCTTCTCGTTACTTTTAAATTTTGGCTGCTAATTAAGCTTTAATTTCCCTTCCCTAAAAATAAGAGGACTGACTGAGGCAGATCTTAGGAGCTCCACAGAATTCTCCCTATTCCAGCTCTTGACTTAAATTTTCATAAGCCTAGTAAAGCTTTATTTATACTACAAAAGTTTCCAGGTGCAGCTATACTGGCAGAGTCCCCTGGTGTAGATTTGGCTAATGTTTGTCTCCATTCGCTAGGCGTAGAAAGTGCCCGGTACATGTTCCAAGAGTGGCACACATGCCCGCTGCTGTGCTGCTAAAATTACCATTTCTGCCACCAAAAGCTGCTCTGGGTGCCTCCTTTTGGTGGCATGGCTGAAGGTGTCCCCAGCAGAGGCGGCCTTTGGCTATTGGGGGCCTTAGGTGAAGGCCTATTGCAGGGTCCCCTATAGGCCAGTTGTGGGGGGCCATCTGTGGCCCCTGCTCCCTGTTAATCCCCCTCCCCCCTGTAGTCCTGGCTCCCTGCCACCACAGTGTTGTCATTTTCCCTTCCTCCCGCACTCCTCTGCTGGCCCTGGCCCCAGGGGCTAGCTGCTCCTCCTGCTGCTGACTGAGGCAGACACAGTTTTTGGGGTAGGCAAAGCAGATGACGGCACCTCTGGTCTCCAGACATGCCGTGGAAAGAAGCCACCCCAGTTCAGCTCCTCTCGGCTGCATATTTGGGGAGGAGCAGCTTTGGGTAGCTTCTTTCTGTGGCATGCCTGGGGACTTGCTTCCCTCGCACTCCAGCCATGGGCACTGCTGAAATTTCAGGTGGCGGATTGTTACCAAATTTACGTGTAAATTTAGGGTATGCTCATTTATTACTTTCCTTGGGTGGCATTCCTTCAAGGGAACTTAACAATGCAATCAGGCAGATTCAGTATTTTGGATATCAATTAAAGATCTATTGACTAGAATTGGTCTGACAGCTGCTGAGCTGGGTGTGTGCAGACATGAGTTCATTAGCCTCAGGAGCAGAGATCCCCCATCATGCAGTGCTTCCCTGCTTTGCCAATCCCAGGGTTCAGTATGGTTCCTGCCTTGAAGCTTGGTTCTCCATTCAGCATGCTAATTCTGGTTCCATTCTGGATGCAAATGACATTCTCTGCTGTCCATTCAGTGTGCTATTGGCTCACATCTTCAAAGTAGATGAGGCTTGGGGAGTGTCCCTAATTCCATCACCCTTGTTCCAAGGGGTTTAGGTGTGCATCCCACTGCCTTTTCATTGTTTTTTGATTTCTGGCTCAAGCAGAGGCTGTGGGTGAGTGTGGGGGCGGGGGCGAGTCATAGAGGCTGAATGCTATGTCTTGGTTTCCCAAGAACACAGAACTAACAAGTAACAGGATACTTTTCTTCAGCAGAGGGGCCCTCCAGCACTGGCTGAGAGTTGGGGAGGAGGAGCCAGCACGGAGGTTGCTGACCCTGGAGTCACAGAGGCATTTGTAGATTGGCATAGCTGCTATGTTGGCTAGGGCTGTGTTGTTTTTTTCATACCTTTTACTAGAGCCCTGCATGAATACACATATGTAGGTTCTCATCTGATCTGCATCCACAAGAAATGGGCCACAGATGTACACATTTCATCTGTGTATGCAGATATCCATGAATTTGCAGGGCTCTACAATCTATAGTTTTAATCCAGGGGCTTTGTTTTTCCACAAGATGCAGTGTGAATATCTGTGGATTTGCAGGGCTCAATCTCTTACTGATACGGCTGTGCTAGCAAAACTTTGTAACGTACACCTGACTTAACTCTCCACAGGATCACTGGCTCCCTCCCCTACTTCCACCTAATGTAGAGAGAAGCCAAGGGAATCCTATCGGTATCTTTACTTCACATTACTATGCAAATGTTTGGAATTCCATAGAGCAACTGACTCCAGACTACTAGTGAGTCAACAGAATAGCTCTACAGCTCCACACAGCGTCCTAAGACTTTTCTGTATCACATAAACAGTTAAGAATTATATTTGATTGTAATATAGTTTAATACAGGGTTTGACAAACCTACATCTGAGAATTGTACCATGGTGCTTAGCTGTGCCACTGTACTTCAGGGGCAGAATGCTGCTGGCAATTTGAAAAACAAACAAAAAATCCAGCCACCAGCTCCTTCAGCGGCACACAAAAGTGTTGGCAGCACTTTTTCAGCAGCAGGGATTGAGGGAGAGGAGGTCTCTTCGTCTTGCACCACTGCCAAAAGTGTCAGGCAGTTTTTTTGGTGTGTGTGTGGGGGGGGGGGGGGACACCTTACCTCTCTTTGCTATGCACCGCTGCCAATGCTTTCAGCAGAGGTGATGGGTTTTTGACATCAGGGGGCCCTCTAAAGAGCCACACAGCTAGGTGCCTCAGTGTTTGGAGTGGCACCTCCATGTGCGGCACATTTGTTGAGACCTGGTTTAATTACAACCAATTTTCTTCAAACATAGCCTGTAAACTAGTTTTCAAGAAGCTCTAATAGCATGGAAATGTGGGGTTACCCTTTGAGTTAGAGGGACTCAAATACATAAGACGCTAGTCAGACTTTCATATGAGGGTAGTATTTTTAATAACCTGAAATGCAAATAGTGTAATTTTCTTCATTTATTGCAGGATAATTCTTCAAAATAGGTGTGTTCACAGCTACACAATACAAGGGCAGTATGTAAAATATTCTCGATCTTCCATAGAGACATGGAACTCATTGTGTCAACTGAAGGAAAATGTAACTAGGAAACTGATGTCTTTATCAGGATGTGTATTCTTGAAAATAAATATGTGGAAAATTATTTTTACTGTGAATTCACTTCTACATAAATTGCTTTACAGGTGGTCAAAAAAGCGGACCTCATAAATAAAAACATGGTTCACCAGCTCCAGGCAGAGAGAGATGCATTGGCTCTCAGTAAAAGTCCTTTCATTGTACACTTATACTACTCACTTCAGTCAGCTAACAATGTCTATTTGGTGAGTAAATGGTTTACTGTGCTTTAAAACAGTTTTCAAAACATAGTGGAGAATGTTCATTAAAAAATTGTCATGTCTGAAAACATGATCTTGGAATAATGATTGGGTATTTGCAGATAATTTTGGTTTTTAACCACTTACCCAATGTGAGGTCTTAACGAGAGTATTTATGTGGAATTAGCACAGGGATGGACAAAGTATGGCCCATGAGCTTCATATGGCCCATTTAAGCCTTTCATTGGGCCTTCTAGCTGGGCCTGGCTGCAGCCCTTCTCCCCTCCGCTCCCACCCCACCTCTTCCCCCTACCCAGCAGTGCCCTGGCCAGAGCATGGGGGCCGGCCCTGTCTCTTCCCCCAACTCCTGTTCCACCATGTGGACCCAGTGGCATCCTGACTGAGGCTGTTCTCAGCCCCAAACAGTCCTCTCCCCGCACAGCCGCCCCCCTCCCCATCTCTCTGTATGGCCCGCCATACAATTTCCACCCAGATGTGATCCTCAGGCCAAAAAGTTTCTGTTTCTAGATTGGCATCTTCATTCTGACTCCTTTTTAGCCCCTCCCTCTTTCTAACAGCAGAGTCCTTCCATGTAGCTAACCTGGTCAAGAATGCCTAGCACAATCTTGGGCTCAAAATAAAAATGAGCCATGTATTTAAGAAGATTGTGGATCAGAGTGACTGTGTGCGCGCCTTGAAAAATAATCCAGTAGATCACTAAGCATAAAATAAATATTCTTGCTGCTAGTACTTAAAAGTACCCAGTATTAATGGGGTTGGGTGGGAATGGAGTGATCTAAGGCCTTGTCTACATGAGTTTTGATGACGCAAGTTACAGCAATGATCAAAAAGCACTTTAATTACAAAGCTTGTGACTGTCCACAACAGCATTCGTTGTCATTGAAGCGCATCCACAACTGATGCTCTTGCATTGACAGTGAGAGCACTGCACTGTGGGCAGCTATCCCACCGTGCAACTTGCCACCTTGTTCCACTAGGAGTTGTAGGTAGGCAGAGAGAATTGCAGCTTATTGTGAGTGCTGGCTCAGAGTCCCATGTTGCACCGATTTTTGTTCCATGGATTTCCAATTGAGTTTCACAGTGTTTTTCAGTGGCCCCAGTTTCCTAAGCATCTGCTATCACTGTCTGAAAGGATGGATCCTGCACTGCTCTCCACAGTTGTTGTCACTTCTGAATTCACTGTGACTGATTGCACAGTATATCACAAGCTCACAACTGGATCAGGACTCTGAGGTGCCAGACCTGCTGTAGCACCTCGCATTACTGTTTGCATTCATAGAACATCTGCACATTTGGATGAAATAGTGGATGGCTTTGCAGGAATGGGATTCCCTAACATGGAAGGGCAATTGATGGCATCTTCCAATTTTGGCCCTGGACCATCTTGCAATGGATTACCTCAAGAGAAAGGGTACTTGTGGATCACCATGGGCGTTTCACTGATATCAAAGGAGGTTGGTCGGGGAAGGTGCATAACACGTATATCTTCAGGAACACTGGCCTATACAGAAAGCTGCAAGCTGGGACTTCCTTTCCATGCCACAAGATTCTACTGGAGGATTTTAAAATGCCCCTAATGATTCTGGGAGTCTGAGCCTATTGCTTACTGCCATGGCTCATGAAGACTTACACAAGTCATCTGGATAGCATCAAGGAGCGCTTCAATGACAACTGGGCATATGTTAAGCTATCATGCTGGAAGCTGTCTGAAGGGATGCTGTGAACAGGGTATTTTATTGAGACAGGCTGGGAGTTGTAAGGAATGTGTCGGTGGATTTTGAGGAGAGCATGGAAAGCAGTTTGTTTTGGTTGTGAGAGAGGAGGGAGTACGAGCACTCATGAGTTCAGTCTACAGTGTTTTGAATGACTTTAACTGCCCAGTTTGCTCCTCCCTGGCTTTTAACATAGGCTGTGACCTGCTATCACTTGCTCCTGGTTTTCCCTGCTCTCCTGCCTATTGATTTTTTTTTTTTTTCTGATTTTTGCACACAGCATGCCTCCATGCCCTTTTTTCTTTTTCCCGCCTCCGAGGACTGGAGGAGTTCTTGGAACATCTCCTCCTCTTTGCTTCTCTGTGGTAATTTTCTTATCAGCTACAGGCACTTGGCAGGTGTGGAGGGATTTCTCCCCAAGATCACATCTGTAGAAGCACAATGACCAGAAGCAGTATTGTGATTGCAATGGCAGCATTGGTGCATTACAGTAAAATACACCTCTTTCTGTTCCCTGTCAAGCACACAGTGCCCGAAGGGAGGGGGCACTCAAGCTGAGGAAAGGGTTTTGTGTGGGTTTTTTCGGAGTATTGATGTAGGTGGATAAGGACAAAATTTCAAATTGTGCCACTATTTTCCACAGGCAGGGCCATAGAAGCCAATATCTCACTCCTGAGAGTGGGCAGGGATGGTAGGGTGCACCTCCATGTGAGCAGCTGCAAATTAGGTCCGTATGCTGCTCCCCTGTGTGCTGCTTTGTTTCCTACACAAGTGATGGCCGATTGACACGAAAAATTTCCTACAAGAGGGGAAAAAAAAGGGCAACTCTGCCGAGGTTGGCGAATCGTCCCAGCAGACGATTGGCGAATGCCTCCAGGAGAATTTCCTAGTGATGTTTCTAGACTCAAAATTTCCCTGAAATGTTAGTGTGCATTAACTCACTTTCCACAGCGCTGCTTAGCTGAAAGGGAATGGGAAGCGTATGCAAACACAGCTACTCTTGTGCATTTCTATCCCTCCAACCATCTGTATAATGCAACAAAGCAAAGGACAGCTGTACGTCACGTAACTGAGCAGCATCAGCTTAAAAAAAAAAAAAAATCACCTAAGCTCCTCTCTCCTATATCTTATATGACAGAGCTGGATGGCTCGGACTGACATGAACCCTCCTGGATAGAGAAGGGGTCTTGACTCCTCATGTCAGCAAACAATCTAGATCCCTGTTCCTCTTTGTCTTCCAATTCGACCTCTTCATTGGGGATGACTCTGGTTTCTGCTGCCTTCAGGCCCTTGGAGGTATCCAACAGTCTCTTGGAGTTGGGGTTGCTGCTCTGGATGACTTCCAGCTTCTTACAGAAGTGGCAGGTCTTTGGCTTTGCACCAGAGTGACAGTTTGATTCCCTAGCCTTTTGGTACCCCTGCCACAGCTTCTTCATTTTCACAGGGCACTTTAGTGTGTCCTGTTCATAGACCTTCTCCAGCATTAAACAAGAAATTTGACCTTAGGTATCTTAGTTCCGTCAGCTGGAGTCAAGCTAGGACTGCAAGCTTCTTCTCTCCAAATGCTAATAAAATCCAGATGCTTTGGTGCACTCCAGGCAGGAGAGCGTTTGGTGCATGGAGTCTCCCTGGTCAGCTGTGAAGGTGAGATGTGAGCTCTCCCCACTGACCGAGCAGGAAGTGGAATTTTGAAAGTTCTTGGGAGTTTAAAGCGGTAGGGACAGATGGTGGTAGAGCAGCAAAGCTCAAACTGATGGCCAGAGCGGTCAGGATGGACACTGTGGGACACTTCCTGGGCGCCATTTACTGCAGAATTACCAAGTGGAATGTCTACACTAATGTTTTGTCACTAAAGTTTGGTGCAGAAAGCTCTGTTTTCATTGAGGTGGTTTTATTTTGTCGCAAAATCAGGGGAGTTGGGTTGGCAGGGGGGTGATTGCAGTGGGCATTCCACCACCAGTGTTCCCTCTAAGCTGTGCGGGTACACGGGCCGTCACACCCCCCCGCACAGCACTGAGGGACTCCCGCACAGCCCGGCAGCCACCGCTGCTCCCTCCAGACCCCCGGGGCTGCGGCTTTGCTGCGGCAGACCCGGCCTGCGCCCGGCCTCTGGGCTGGCCCTCCCCGCCCCCAGGGTGGGACAGGCAGGCTCGGCTCAGGTGCGCGGGCCTGCCTGCCTGCTCCATGCAGCCGGGGCAGCGGGGTGGCTGCGGCCACAGCGGGCTCCCAGGCTCCCACCCGCCGACCGCCTCGCCTTCCCGGCTTGGGGCTGGGGCCGGGCTCATCCGACGGCCTCGTCCTCCCAGCACGGGGCCGGGATCAGCCTCCGGGGCTGGGGTCTGCTCCACCCCACCAGCGGCCTTGGCTTCTCTCTTTCTTTCTCTTCCTTCTTTCTCTTCTTTGCCTGCCTTCTTTTTTCTTTCTTCCTCTCTCTTCTTTCTCTTTTTTCCTTATTTGTCTTCCTTTTTCTTTCCTTTTTTTCTTTCTCTTCTTCTCTTCTTTTTTCTTTTTCTTTCCTTTTCCTTCCTTCCTCCTTCTTTCTCTTCCTGTTTCCTCTTCTTTCCTTCTTTCTCTTTCTTTGCTTCCTTCCTTCCTCTTCCTTCTTTCTCTTTCCTTCCTTCTTTCTCTTTCTTTGCTTCCTTCCTTTCTCTTCCTTCGCTTCCTTCCTTTCTCTTCCTTCGCTTCTTTCCTTCTTCTTTCTTCTCTCATCCTTCTTTTTTCTTTCTTTCTCTTTTCTTCTCTTCCTTCCTTCTCTCTTTTTTTTCTTTCTCCCTTCCTTTTTCTTTCCTTCTTTCTCTCCGTTGCTTTCCTTTTTCTTTCCTTCTTTCTCTCCGTTGCTTTCCTTCTTTTTTCTTCCTCTTTCTCCTCCTTCTTTCTCTTTGTCTTCCTTCTTTCTTTCTCTCTTCCTTCCTGCCTTCCTTTTTAAAAAAAACTTTTAGAAAATTAATTTTAAATAAAAACCTTTCTAAAAATTAAATTTCAATTCAAAATTAATTCAAATTCAATTAAACACAATTAATTAATTCTATTTACAATTACTTTAACTTCAATTAATGCCTATAATTTCTGTCATGTGAGTTTACAGAAACATTTTATTCAGAAAAAGTTTTGCACATGGCTTGAAAATTTTGTGCACAAGCCGCCAAATCTTAGAGGGAACATTGTCTACCACTGTTTTGGTGCAAAAACTGACTTTGGTTGATAAGTCTCTGGTCTAGACCAGGCCATAAGACAAGCTTCTGACATCCTTTTGAGACAAATATATGCCAGGACTTCCTCTGCAGCTGTAGAAGGCTGTCTTGTGATAGAATCAGCCACTTTCCAGTCCCTCCACAAGGTTTGAAGTAGGATTTGAGCAGGGTCCATACAAGAGATGCCCCAGGTATGCAGAAGGGATTTGGACCCATGCTTTTTAAAACGAAAGCCTAAATTCTGCTAAAAATAAGATACTTGGTTGACACAAAAAGCTTTCCACTTAGATTTGAGAGTGAATTTATGAAACCTTGCAGTTGTTTGAAACATGGAATTCTCTTTGTGTGTGGAGCATAGCCAGAGAACACAATTTTACATTGAATTTATATCTAGTTATATTGGTTTTTAGACACTAGAATAGCATTAATACTGGTTTGGCCAGCCCAAATAAATTGTCATTTAAAAAGCTAGCGTTTTAAATTAAGTTTAATACTGGATCATATTCAAACCTTTTGTCCTAATTATGCCAAGGAAAAAAAGAGAAGATTTGAGCCTTTAAGCGTGCTCATAAGTATGTTGACAAGTTCCAGAGAGGTAGCCATGTTAATCTAGGTCAGCAAAACAAAGGAGTCCTATGGCACTTTGAAAGGCTAACAATTTTACTTATCACATGACCTTTCATGGGTGAATTTCACTTTGTTAGACGCTAGAAATGGAAATCTTACAGTTTGGAAGGGAAAAATAAATGCAGTGAAGGCTAAGAAGTCACAAGATCAGTTGAGATTATTTCAGCAAATCAAATCAGTTGTTTTAATTCAAACTTTGTGGAACAACAGATAAGAAGGTGGAGGGAAGGAATGACCTTTTATAATGAGAAAAGAAGGTGGAGGGAAGGAATGACCTTTTATAATGAGAAAACCAGCCCATATCTCTATTCAAACCCAAGTTAATGGTATCAAATCTGCATGTGAATTCCAACTCTGCAGCTTCCCCTTTGAAGTTTTGATTTGAAATTGTCTTTCAACCATTCTATCTTCTTATCTGTTGTTCCACAGTGTTTGAATCAAAACAACTTGTTTGATTTGCTGAAATAATTTCAACTGATCTTGTGATTTACCTTCACTGAATTTGTTTCCCTTCCATACTGTAAACTTTCCATTTCTAGCATCTGATGAAGTGGGATTCACCTACAAAAAGTTCTAGCGATAAATGAAATTGTTAGTCTTTCTAAGTTCCATACACCTCCTTATTTGTATGGTCTCTAGTCCAGAGATGTCAAACATGCAGCCCTTTCATCCGACCCGTGACTGTGCTCCATGAGACCCCACACTCACCCTAATAAAGAGAGCGCCCTAGTATTTCGATTTACGGTGTGCATGGCCCACTTGAAGTACATTTAAGTCAAATCTGGCCTGCCATAGCAAATGAGTTTGACTCCACTGCTCTAGTCTCTTGAATGCACAGTTATTCTAGTCGTGTGAAACATCCTGGTAACTACTCACTCATCTCTGAAAATTTGGGCCTGTATTTTTGTCTTAAATATTATATTTCCAAAATACAATTATTATGGTACTTCAATCTTGATAAAACTGGTATTTTCTGAAAATTTGAATTGATTACCGTTGACTGACACTGAATTTTGTTTTCTTAAAATTATACTTCCTATTGTGGGAAGCGTTATTTGTAATCAGTCTGATCTATTGAATAAATGACCAGGTTTACAAAAAGAAGCAATAAAAAGCCTCTATATGTATCAGAGGAATGTTTAATTAGCCATGTCATTTGGAGCCCTGATTATTTCATCCAAACAGAAAGCAATAAGCATTGCTTCAGTGACGCCTGGGAAATGAGCTAACCTACCACATGAATGCTTTTAGCAGCTTTTACTCTGTGTGAAATGCACCTCTTTTGAAAAGAAAAAACGTAATTCATAACTGTGTAATCTTAAATATCTCAGACAAAAATAGAGATTCATTTTTAAAATGAAACTGTTCAATGGCAGGTGATGGAATACCTTATTGGCGGAGATGTCAAATCTCTTCTTCACATTTATGGCTATTTTGATGAAGAAATGGCAGTGAAGTATATTTCTGAAGCAGCATTGGCTCTTGATTATCTTCACAGGCATGGGATAATCCACAGGTAAATATCTAATGTGTACTTTTATGACTGTAAGTCGATGTGAAATAATTTTTTAAAGTCATTTTATGGGATGAGTATGTAATCCTTGTGTACTCCAGCTCTCTCATCATCAGCCTCTGACTACTAGCTGTCTTTTTGTGAATATCCATCCCTTGCCTAATTTGAAGGGAGAAAGAACTTTGGTTAGTCTTTGGAATGACTGGGGAGAAGAATGGAGGGACACCATTTCTCCCTAATGAAGAAATATTCTCTTCAATTATATTGATACAGGACTGCATTTTGAAATTGGTAGCCAATGGCTAGTAATACTTAAGTCAAATGCTATTAAGTATTAATAATTTAATAGTTCTCAGTGAGTCAGTTTGACACACTCCTGAAGGGATTAAAATTATGAGACGTAGATATTTGTTGCATATATTTCAGGCTCCACGACAGTCTTTACATTTTTAATGCTAGACACATTTAGTCTTCTGACATGTTTCTAGAATCTGAATGGCAAAGAGGTCCTAATATTAATCCTGAGAACTGTAAATGCTCTCATTGTTAGTTGAATATCTTTTTGTATTTAATGCTGTCTCTTGTCTTTCTCTGTGATGCTAAATTGTCTGTTCTTCAGAGTTATTTTGATACCTTTATATTTGCAGGGATCTGAAACCAGACAACATGCTAATTTCTAATGAGGGCCATGTTAAATTGACAGACTTTGGGCTTTCCAGGGTTACTCTGAACAGAGGTGAGATGTGGCTCAATAAGCCGTGCTTCCTCAGTGGTTTCTAAAGATACTGTTTTAATATTCTTGCTGTTTTACACTCTAGTGGCACATAGGGGTCCCAGTCAGAATTAGGGTCCCCTGAGCCAGGGCACTGTACAAGTATACCCAACCAAATTAGTAATCAGTACTGGTACCACACATGCGTGGTGCAGTTCTGTGACTGTTACTTGTTTTTAAAGAAGCATTAGTATTTGTCAGTGGTTTTCAACCTTTTTTGGGCTATGGGACCCCTTAAGGCAACAAATAAATTCACGGAACCCTAAACTTTTTGTTATGATCTCTCTCACAACAAAACCACATAATGTACAATTATACATTGTAAAGTTATAAAGATAAACAGTAGTATTGCATAGTAACCTATTGCAAAACAAACTGCTTGAGCCCCACCATCTCTTTCCTCCCAAGTGAAGCACAGCCTCAAACCCACATCACCCCAACCTTGTCCACTACTGCCCACATCAGACCCCTCTTTCCCCATGTTCTCCTTAGGCCCATCCCCATTCCTAAACTCCCTACTGCCAAGACCCCCACTCCAGCCCTCCTAACCTCCCACCCCCCAGCTCACCTGTCTTCACTACACCCCACTTCAACACCCCAGCCCCCTCCACACCTTCCCAGGCCCCCTTAACCCTTTCCCCTTGCCTTCCCCCTGAACAGAAAAGGCCCGGGGCCAGCCCCGTGCTCTGCTGCAGCCATCATAGCCTCCTGGGGCCACCCAGTTTGGGCCACTGTGGCTGTTGGCGGCTCCAATGGCTGCCCGGATCGGGCTGCCACCGCTGTGTCCCAAGGCTGGCCAGATCGGGCCGACGTTGCTGGGCCAGCTGGATCAGGCAGTGGCTGTTGCAGCAGCCCAATCTGGCCAGCACCGGTGGCGGCCTGATCCAACCGGCCCCAAGACATGGCGGTGGCAGCCCAATCCGGGCAGCCGTGGTGACCGCAGAAGCCGCCTGCCGCTGCAGCAGCCTGATCTGGGCGGCCTTGGCAGCCCAATTCAGCCAGCCCCGGTGGCGCCCCGACCTGGAGGGTCCCAGCAACCCTGGGAGCCACCACTGGGACCACCAACAGCTCCCCAATTCCCCCCAACCCTAATCACCCCCTTTACCCAGCCCACACTTACCTGTATCTGCTGCAGGGTCTTCCCGTTCCCACCCTGCACAGCCCATGTGGCTGGGCTGAGCTGGGCGGGAGATTAAAATGACGCTTTTTAAAGAAAAGACAGTCTGGAAAGTTATCTATCTTTCCTTCCATAGATGCAAATTTTGTAAGTTTAGTGGGAAAATCTCAAGAATATATTGCACATATGCCACTGTAATTTCTTTAGCCCATTTCCCCCCTTGCCCTCACCCCTCAAAATAACAAACCAGATCATAATTTGGCCATATTAAAATACTATAGTAGGTGTCTGTCACAGTTCATCTTCACTCTAGACAATAATTAGAGAGGACTGAGTGCACCCCAGAAGGTACATTCAATACCTCCTTACCCCAAAATTCCTGGGGTCTCTAACTTTTTTAAATGATTTTTTAAAAATCTTCTGAACA
Source organism: Pelusios castaneus (assembly GCA_007922175.1). Classification (NCBI taxonomy): domain Eukaryota; kingdom Metazoa; phylum Chordata; order Testudines; family Pelomedusidae; genus Pelusios; species Pelusios castaneus. The sequence continues at coordinate 9,600,167 of ML685840.1, read as the reverse complement.
TGTTCCTCTAGTTTTGAACCTATGCAGTATGGTATTGAGAATCTGAAAATGAAATTGATTTCAGTGGGTTTTATGGTGAGCAATGCAGAAAATAAACGTAGTGAAGTATAAAAGTTCAAAAATCTTTAATAAAATAAATGTGGTGAATGGTATAGCTAAAGAAGTATCTTCTGCAAAATATATAATTAAGTGGGTTGTTTAATTTGTTTTATGTTGCTAAGCTTTTCACTGAATTTAAATACTGTTAATGATTGCAATTTTTTTATTTATTGATTGAGCTAGTAAAAATCAGACATGCACTGCATTAACTTCTAAATCTGGTTTTAGAGATAAATATGATGGATATCCTTACTACACCGTCAATGGCTAAGCCTAAGCAAGATTATTCACGCACTCCAGGACAAATCTTGTCTCTCATCAGCTCTTTGGGTTTTGTAAGTAATCTAGTTGTTTTCTTCCCAGTGAGAAGAAATTTGAAAAATTGGAGTAATGAGGCTTTTCTGTGTCTCAGCTGACCACAGCCAGTAGCATGTCTTGTGACTGGACTACCCAGGTCTTTGCCTCTAGAACACTCTCAACCTTTGAATTTACTCCAGATAAATGAATTGCTAAATTAGGGGTGTGACTTCAGCTGAGCTCCAGTTATGATTTAACTTGGAGTAAATTTAACATTTTCAGCTATTTAAGCTCTGTACAAACTTTAATCCGTTTATTTTTTTAAACATGTTTCTATCATTTTGATAGTACACTCCAATTGGGGGGAAAATGCAAGAGCCTAGTTCAAGTCCCATATCTACTGATGCTTTGCAACTTTCTCAAGGATTGGTTTCTCCCATGTCTGTGGGCCAAAAGGATTATACCCCTGTTTCAAATAAACTATTGAAATCATGTAAGTACTGAAAATATGTAAGTATAACAAGTCATTCAATAAGCAACAGTTTCAACTTGTGGGGTTTTTTTTAACTTGACCAACTTGTTAAGTGGGTCCAGTCATAGGGCTTGCATCTCTTCCAAAAGATAATCCCTTCTACACGATGCCCTCTAGGATTAGTCTGGGTTATTGTTCAGTGTTGACTCCAGCTGAAGTGTTTTTCCTACTGGATCACCTATGCCAGGTTTTGAATCTAAATGTACTAGCCAGTAAAGTCAAATGACATTTAAGTCAAGAAACAAACACTAATCCAAAAGTTTTATGTCATATTTGTAGGGCATCTAAATTAGTGTTGCTTTAGGTGTCTTAAAATTTGAATTGCCCTGTTGTGTCTTAAAATTCCTAACCTGGAATGCAAAATAGGGTCACTGCTGTGCTAGATTTGATTCACTTGGTAAATCATAGTTCTTCAGACACTAAACTTGTGCAGGAGAGGTGATGAAAACAATGCCCACATCACATAAGCTTTATATGGAAGATTATCTTCAGAGTAACTGTTCAGATTTCGCATGAAGCTGGCTAATGTACAGTACGTATTCCGGTCTAAATTTTAACTATCACATTTCCTTTTTAAAGGCATTGATGTTGCTGCCTTAAATCCTGGGATGCCAGTGAGGAGTTTAATGCCAACTCTCCTTCAGTCTAGGAAGAGGTTTGGTACCTCCAGTGCCAGTAGCCACTCACGCACACACGTGTCCAGTATGGAATCAGAATGTTGTAGCAGCCCCAGGTGGGAGAAAGATACACAGGTCAGGACTACTTTATTTCTCCAAGATAACTTTTATAGTGGATGCCTGTTTTATATTGTGTGCCTACTTTTTCTCCAGGATAAATTATACTTTATGCCTAGGGTTCCAATACACTGACCAGACAGTCTTTCAAAGCACTTTCCCTCTTGCATTACTCCACAAGAAGGATTTGGTAAAATGGGCTGGATGCACTTTGAGCAGGAATTGCTCTACCCCAGGTCACTTTTTCAGCCCAGTGCTCATCCTGTGCAGCACAGAGAAGGAAAATTTAGACTCCATCTCCATACTGACCTACAGCAATGACAATGAAAGAGTGTGGAGACCTTAGTCTGGTTCTTGCTCAACTCTGTGATCAGTGAGGCTAGCAGTTCTGGAGGCATGGATGGTCAGCCCTGAGAGATGGCCCAGCCACACCTGAGTGCAGTATAGAAGCCTTCAAGGAGGAAAGGGAGCAGCGGACTCAAAGGTTACAGGAACCCAATACCACCTACCCCAAGTTAAGAGAAAGTATGAAGGCTTTGTTTTAGGGTAGGAGTTACATTTTCAATTTCTTTTGGCTACCACTCCAACTAGCACTGTTAATTAGATTCATAACTGAGAGTTACAAATAACGTATCTTTTCCCACCTTCAACTTCTCCCATTCTAAAGTGTTGGTGAAATGCATTCCAGACAAAACTAGATGAATCAGGGGAAAATAACTATTATTCCTTTTTAAGTTAACCAAAGTATTCCTAACATCATTGAACTCATGGAAAGCCTCTTATTTACTCTTTCTATGTGTTTCCCTAAGCACTGCTTTTTAGTATTGCTAACTTGTTGACTAAAATCATAGTAAGACTCCATTTTCCCTATGCCATCTCTAAAACGTATGATGTTCTGGACCAGTTTTGTTTTATTAAAGAATTGTTAATTCTTTACCATGAAGAGATGAATCTAAATGCAGTCTCATATGGCAAAATCTCTTGGAGTAAAATGCAGTCATCCTGAAGCTTTAAAAATAGAACTTTAAAAGTAGTTTTTCTTATGTTGTATAATGGCAAACTTAATTCTAAGAAAAATCATACTGTCATAATGGTTGCTTTTTGTTTGATTTTTTTTTTTTTTCCCCAGTTACTTGTTTTTAGAAAATAATTGTGGTGACTTCTTGTAATTAGATAGTATAATTATGCAGTGATAAATGTTTCAAATTGCAGTCTTGTAAGGTGGAAATAGTGTTTTCAAGCAAGGTCATGAAAGGGCATTATTCTATAATGCTGTAATTCTATAATTTTTTTAAATAACAAAAATTAATGTGTTTAATTCTAGGAAACTGAAGATGTACTATGCTCTGCAACAAGCAAAGCAAGTAATGCATCAGAAAAGCTTTTTAATTCACAAATGCTGAATGCAAAAGACACTACAGCCTTAAAGAAGAAGGAACTTGAGTTTGTCATCTCTCCTATTGGTAGCAATGACTCTGGCAGCATGCATGATGCCAAAGCTGAGCATTTTGATATAGGGGACACTCCTGTGATTGCATCAGATGTGAAAGATCTAGTCAGAAAATGTCTTTCTGAAAACAAGGCTTGGGAAGAAAAAGTTGTGAATAAAACTGGTGTAGCTAATGAGACAGGAAAACCTGTTTGCCAGCAGTCATGCTCGTGGTTGGTTGATCCTGCCAAATGCATCAAAGAAGAGGACGTTCTTGAAAAGCCAGGTGTAAAAAGAAGCTTTGAACTAGTTGACACAAGTCCTTGTCAAGAACTTAATTATGTCAAAAAAAGCAATGCAGAATATAAACGTGGCTGTGAAATCTCAGAATTTCAGACAAACCAAAGCACAGGTTTAACAACAGAAATCCAGTGTTTAATGCTTTCTAGTGATGGTCTGCAGACCTATAACAATGAAGAAAAAGCTAAAGACTCCATTGGTAGGCTACAAACATCAGAAAAGTCAGCCACTCCAATAATAGCAAAGAATCTTATGCGTGAGCTAGATGCAGACTGTGAAAAAAACGGCAAAAAGGAATATACTAACTCTAGTTTCTTATGCATTGATGATGAAAAATCTCTTGGGATCTTGAGCGCTGACTCGGATTTATCCTTCCCTGAAATTTCTGGTACAGAGAGCCATTTAGAAAAGCAGCTTTCGGATCTGGATAAGAGTATTAAAGAACTTTCCTTTGAGGAGTCAAAAATTGAGGACATGTTAGTAACATCACCCTGTTGCCAAGATGCCTCACCAAGAAATGAGGCAGAGAATATTGTCCAGGGCAGCAAACCTTTATGCCATGATCAGGATAATGTCCTGAAATGTTTGGTTGAAACTCATACTGACATCTCTTCTCCCTCGGAGGAGATGATGAAAACATTGAACCTCCTTAAAAAAAATGTTGTAGCTTTTCGAAGTTATAACAGTCCAATTAATGTGTCCAATGCATCTGAGCCATCAAGAATTAGCATGGCTTCTTTAGATGTAATGGATCTGTCACCTGCTTGTAGTGGCTCTTACCCCATGGCTATTACCCCAGCCCAAAAAGGAAGATCTTATAGGGGTTATCAGGTATGTGTCCAAATGTTGTAGTGGTAACTAGTATGTACATGTAGTCACTGCTTGAATTATTTGACATTACAACAGGGGTGGACAAAATTGGCTCAGAGCTAGGCACCAGCAATTTTATTTTTAGTCACTTGAAGGTGCTCCTCCATTACATTTCTGCAGTGGAGCGAGGCAACAGGCTACTAAAATGGGTTGCTATGGCGACCAGAAACATACATTTGTCGAGGCCTGCATTACAATGTGAAAAAGTCAAAGGAAGGCAAGAAGAGGTAGTTTTTCAAAATGTCAGACTTAGTGGATGCATGTGCATTGCCAAAATGATTGCCTTTTCAGTGAGAACATAGCACTTCTCTCTTACCACCCACAGTTTGGCCTCTGACAGATGCTGCGTCACTCTGCTGTTCTGCAAGAGGAAATCCTTTGCTTAGAACTAAGCAAGAACCATTAAGAAGGGTTATTCTCCTTCACTTTTCTCACAACATGCTCTTGGAGCAGTGAAATATATCCTTTGGGCCACTTGTGCAAGTCTTTAGGTTTCCTGCTATCCTGTGATTTCCCTTCTCCTAGTGCAGTGAATGAATGCTGCTGAGTTTTTGGCAGTTACTCTTCTGCTTCCTATTTTGTCTTCCTTGTGCTGATGATACTGTGATGCATTCTGTCAGGTGCAGCATGTCACTTTGACTGATGCAAAGAAAAAGTGCTGCATTCAGGGTGTGAATTTTCATTTGCCATAATCTTAATTATATTCACAACTATATACATGCATAAGATTGCTATTAAAATATGTATAGCCCTGCTGTCTGGACTTCAGAAAAATCACTGTTACCTCTCCTTCCTTCCATGGGCTATTTAATGTAAGTGTGTGTTTCAGTCCTCAGTGCCTGCTATTGTATTATTATTGGGTGTTATGAAAGCTTAATCTACTAAATATAACTGATGCTAGGAAGGGTGGGGTTTAAAGCTGACCTAGAGAGAGGGAATTGTTAAAATGTGCTCAGTGTCAGCAATACATGCTGAATGCCCCTGGCAGACTAAAGAAGAGTATTCAGTGTTGTAAGTTTGAAAATCCCCTTTTTCTTTCTTGTGAATATCTGTCCCAATTTGGATGACTAGCTCTTACTTCATTGCGAAATCACATCAACCATGAAACTTAGCTCTACGATGGAGTTCAGACTACACAGGGTTAGGACAGCAACCACTTTATCTTCTGTACCAAATAGTCTTAGATTTTTTTTTTTCAGGGCTTGTTTACACTTGCAATTATGCCAGCAAAATTTTGTCACTTCACAAAATTTTGTGAAGAACACATCCAAAAGTTAAATTGCTGCTGCCTAGCTGTGAGCCAATTTTGTCCACTCCTGCTATAGAAAACATACTGGTTTGTCTTCAAGTTAAAATAGTACCATTTTTGAGCCATTTGTTGAAATCCCATTGTCGTTAAACTAAGTATATCTGTGATGTAATAGATTGGAATCCCATAATGCCAAGTCTTTTTAGCGGAATATTACAATATAAGAAGTATTGAATACACATGCTTATACATCTATCTTAGCCTGGTTATTGAGCACATGTTGCTAAAGCTGAGACTACCTTGACACGCCTCTTTTTGTAAATTGCATGTGAGATTCATAGTTGGCGAAGTCATCTTAATGGCTCTGTCAGGTGACAAATTTTCTTTAGGGGAAACTGCTATATGGTTCTATAACACTAGAGCAATTGTTCAGGGAAGAATTCTTATTTAGAATGAAGGAACAGGAATCACTCATTCTTATGCTTTGGGATAGTTGAGAGATTCATTCAGTAAAAAAAGTTGCAGATCCGACTGCATTTTGTTGCATGAAGACTGGGCAATAATCACACTTTTTTAAACTTGGAAATAAATCACTATTAAGGTACAAGTTATAAGATGTCTTTGATTCATATGCATTACTTACATCTAACTTAATTGTGATCATTGCCTGTATTTTTACTGGGAGGGGAAATAGACTATTGGCTTTTTGTACGACATTTGTATTTGAAATCTTTTCTCTGTTCTTTGGCACAAGACACCTAATCAGGGAAATGCTGACACACCATATAGGACTCCAAAGAGTGTAAGAAGAGGGGCTGCCCCAGTGGAAGGTGAACGCATTTTAGGAACACCAGACTACCTGGCACCTGAGTTGCTATTAACAAAGCCTCATGGTAAGGGAACAAAAGTTTTATAAATGTAAGAATGTGATTAATGTTTAAAACCCCACATTTGTAGATACTGCGATGAGCTTTTTTTTTTTTTTTAAAAGGTAGTTAGGTACCTAAAGATACAGATAAATGTCTAGTAGGGTTTTAAGAAATGTCTAACTCCCATTGATTTCAAAGGGAGTAAGATGCCAGGAGTTTTTGAAAATACCCTTAGGCACCTATATGCATCTTTATGTGATTAAATACCTTTAAAAATCTGGCCCTTGGTCCTTCATTTTCAATTAGGTATTTAGTTATTTGAAAATGAGTTCAGAATTAGAGGGAGGTTGAAAAGTGGCAATAAGAACCCTATTTTTAATAAAATAAGCTTAATTCCATTTAAATCAAATTGAGCCAATTTATGGATTTAATAAAAATACTCTTTGAACTCAGTGCAACATTTCCATTGACTCTTCAGGCAGGTTGATTGTGCAGCCACCTTTAGTGTGAGTGGAAAATGGTAACAGGTTTGAAGACTTCTTCAAAGAAACAAAACAGCACCTTACTACAGTGGTTCCTAACCTGTGGTCCGTGGACCACTGATGGTCCACGAGTGTACAGCAGGTGGCCCATGGCGGGAATAAAAAAAGATAATTACTACAGGTAAATGTACTGTGATGAGTGCAATATGTTTGTGAGCACAATAAATTATTAGAAATAGCTTCATTTTTAATACCTCTTGATATATGTTTGACTCCTGTCAGCCATAGACTACATTAAAAGTGTTTAAAAATGGCTTGCTTACGTGGTAGTCCACAAAAGCTTTTGATGATGATGCAGTGGTCCACATAAAGGAAACGTTTGGGTACTGCTGCTTTACTAATCTGCACTAATAACTTGGGGTCTGATCCAAGTGAATGGAAAGACTGCTTTGGACACAAATTGCAGATTAGCAAAGACGCAAACCAGCTCAATTAAAAACAAAAAGCAAGGCTAGTGCATCATAAAATGTGTTGATTTCATTTCACGATTGTACTTTTATTTACTGCTGAATGTATATTAGTAGATTTTCTATAGTATATTTTGTAATTAAAGACCTCACTATGGAACTCTGCTATTAAATCTGCATTGAGAAACAGGGAGACCATTTGTGAGTCATCAATTCATACACAAATAATGATGTTATACTATACAACTAAACTACATTGTTTTCATATAATTAAAATACTAGTTATTCTTTAACATTATAACTTAACTAGCTAAGCAAATATTTCCTACATAGGAATATGATGTAATACTTGGCATTTCTACAACCTCAGAACACTTTACAAACATTAAACCTCAACATCCGTATTGTGTAGCAAATCCACATCTGTATCGTGTGGCAAAAAGAGGAAAAAAGTTCAGAATGATTTACCAAAGCCCACCCATGAAATCTTTGCAAACCTAGGAATAGGAACCCTGAGTGAAATCCGGGCTCTGACTTCACAGGAGTCAGGTCTTCATCCCAGAGCTTGTGACTCTAGTGTTTTAGCTAAATACTTTCCTTCCTTTTTAAAATATTTTTAGGTTTGGTTAAATTAGCTGTTGAACCAACTGTTAATTTATAGAATCTGCCTTGAAGTTTGCAAATGTTCTGATTTCCACTGTTTACTAATGGGAAAGCAAAATTTCAGTCCAACTTTACATCATAAAATTGAAAAGAAGGGGAATCTTCCTGTTCAGTTAGTCTTTTTACTTAAAATACTTCTGTGATTTACTCTTCTTGGTAATTAGAATAGAGAAAGAGAGAGAACATAGTTTACACTGACATTTTTTTAAGGTTCTGACCTATAAAATTGTGTTGGGTTTTTTTTTTTTAAATTTAAAGATTAACTTTTCAATATATAATAATGAGGTGCCTCCCTTATTTAACTTTATCCCATATAGTTGGAGACCCAATAAAATTCTGTCTGGCTTCTGCTATTGAGGCTTTTATTTTTATTGTTAAAGAGCTCTCCAAGTTAGAGGGTAAAATAAATTAACAACCAGCAGCTAAAATAGATATATTGCTCCTCCCCAAATTTCCTAAAACATATTTAGGATAATTCGTTTGTAAAACCCAGTGGAGTTATAGTTAGCGACTCAGAAAAGCACCACAGTGTGTTAAAACAATGAGAACTAAAAATTGATATTTAATATGAATGTGTACAGTGGTACATTTATTGCAATTTTAATGTGGTTAACTGATTGTTCTCTTACATGCAGGGATTCTGACCTCTGGTGAGTTTGCTGTGTTTAACTAAGAGTGTTTAACTAAACTGAACAGTCAAAGTATAACTAGATCCATTTTTCAAGTTGAAGTTATGTGGTTAAAGATATTGCACATGTAATTCTGTATAGCAATAAGAATTTCATAGTGATGCATGATACTGCAAGAGACACAAGTTACAGAGAAACTATGGTCTCCCTGTTGCAGGCCACTGGAGTCTATGCTTACACCCTTTAGATGAAAGTCCGTGCACACCACTTCTAAAAACCTTCTCATTAGTAGGAAGTAAGCCACAGAAGTTGTATAAAAGGATGGAAGATGATGGTGAAAAATGATAGGTCTGACTAGATGGGTTAAAATTCTCAACCTTTCTGGGCCAGCTCACAATGTCTGTTCATTATACGGTTGGGCATCTCAAATTTTTGAGAGCTGCATTTGGCTTTCTTGTTACAAAAATAGACTATAGGAATTGATTCTTAAGGAATGTGATAAGAACCTTAAAATAATTTGTCTCCAGACCATGAAACATTTTCTACAATACTTTATCCACAGCTGTGATCTTATTAGACTTTGACTTATGTTTGACTTTGAGGTGTTTGTAATTTTCCCCAAACATCCAAGTATACGGGATGTAGAGGATGGGAATCTCATTGCTTTAATGTGCTGAGTTGGGAGCGGTGCTCTGATTGCTGTGTCCAGCAGGGAAACTTAGAACTGATCAATCTGCTTGGTTCAGTAAGACTACAAGCTAGAAACACAAGAAAGTTCAAATTATGAAAAGCATTTGCTTTTTTTCCTGAGAGCTGATTTAAAACAACAAGCCTGGATTTTTGTGCAAACCAGTTTTTGCACCAAGTGAATCCTGTAATTTTTATAAGGTGGACTGGGCATGGCTTAAAGATGAAGAAAACAGAATGCATGTCGCTCTTTGATAGTGGTGTCTGGATTGCTTTGTCTGCTGGTTTGAGGGTTGACTGCATGTTCGGCAAAAGCAGTACATTTCCCAGAAAACAAACTCTTTAGAAACACGTGAGAGCAGATAAGTAACTTTGCATGCACATGAACTTTAGCTCAGTAGACGGTTAATCCGTTTTCTTGCATGCTGGCTCATCTCTCCAGGTTGTGCTCAGTGTTTTGGCAGAAATGTGTTTAGGATATTGAAAATAAATGTTAATATTTTGTGCCAGCAACTGGTGTGATAAGATGTGTGGAATTACAAAGCTCACTCAGCCTTGAATATCAGAGGAGTTGAGAAATACCAGCTGAATGTCTCCTACCACAAGAGAGCCCTTTATATGAGAGACCCTACAGATACTGACAGACAAATGTGTACAGGAGATGGCCGTTATGCTATTCCTATGCACGCTTCTGTCTTTTCTCAATAAATGTTACTCTGAATGAAGGTAGGAACACAGTGACTTTTTTTTAAAATAAAATAAAAATCGTCTGATCGTAAACAATTTTAAATCTCCTGCTGCAATTATCAGACAACTTGTATAAAATTGTGGGAGTCATGCTTTAAATGATTTTGTTTGACAGCACTGTGGACTATTAATGCACAAGTTACAGTGTAGCGTATTCAGCAACTTCCTTTTTATGCTAACTGCCTGGCTTTCTCCCTTATTCAGGTCCTACAGTAGACTGGTGGGCTCTGGGAGTTTGTTTGTTTGAGTTCTTAACAGGAATTCCACCCTTTAATGATGAAACACCACAACAAGTCTTCCAGAATATTCTGAAAAGAGGTAATTGATTTTCTTGTCAAAACTATAACTATAATTCAAAGTTCACTGTGCTAGCTGAGCTGCTGCTAAGTCTGTATCTGTGTATTTGTAGATATTCCTTGGCCTGAGGGTGAAGAACAATTGTCCAGTAATGCCCAAAATGCAATAGATATTCTTTTAACCATTGACACTGCAAAGAGAGCTGGACTGAAGGGTCAGTACTTAAAAACTTTTCTCGTTTTGTCTTTGTGGTGAATTGGATATTTCAAAATGTCACAGTCCCTACTTGAGCTCTGAGCTTGAGCGCTAGAACGCTTTGTAAATTATGGTATTCCCTATGCCACTGGTGTAGACTTTGTGCTAATAAATGCAGCTAGATTTTATACTGTTCAGTAAGGAAAGTAAATAATGATTTGTACTTTATTATATTTTCATGCTGCTTGCAATGAATGTTTAACACTTACCAAAGTGCAATCTAGCCAGCTCTTACTGCAAACAGATATTTAGTGTCCAGTTTGTCCTCCCAAGAAAAATTGTTGAGCTCCTATTAGTGTGTTTTCTGACATTATAGCTCAATCCTTTACATAGATCTTGAGAAAAGGGGAGAAATCCCTGAAGAGGAATTTGAGATCTCTAGAATTGCACTAAAGTGATGATCCATAACAAGACCTAATGGCTGGAAGCTGCAAACTAGAAATAGGACTGTTTTACACAGTGAGGGTGATTAACCATTGGAACAAATTACTAACGAAGTGGTAGGTTATCCGTCTCTTGATGTCATTAAATCAAGACTAGATGCCTCTCTGGAAAATAAGCTTTAGCCAAACACAATTTGTTGGATTAATTAGAGGGATGAATTGGGTGAAATGTGATGTACCGGAAGGCAGACAAAAAGATCTAGTGGTCCCTTTTGGACTTAAACTCTATGAATCCCTGCCAAGACCTGCCGTTCTAACAGAAATCCCTCTTTAGCTGCATCAGAGTCCATTCAGTGAAAGGCCAAGGTGTCTGCTGCTACCATTGTCATTAATAGCAGTTTCTATGTCCTGACAGAGTCAGAAGCCTGACTGGTTGCGGGATCCAAGGCACTCAGTTGCATTATACGCTGCTGGCGCCCTGCCACAAGTAACTTCATTTTAGATGAGACGTTAAGGAATAGGCAGCAGTTGGCAAGAACGCTAATGTCCAGAGTTTGTTTCTTGATAAAGGTTTAGATTGCAGCATATTGTGTGTACCTCTCCTTTTCAAGGGAGACAGTCCTCTAATAACAGGCACAGGCATTCTCGCAGCCTTTTATCTTTAAAGCAGTCCTCGAATTTTTGACACATACAGTTCTATTTCTGACATCAGTTTGCCCACATTTCACAAACTGTATTTTGTTATACAAAGAAAGCAAATACATTGGCAAATGCTAATGTATACAAGTAATTTACTGTATCATCTGGCAGGTTTTGGTCAGAATGCTTAGAGTTGTACTTCCATAGTAGCAACTCTGCTCCTGGAGAAGAATAGAATAGGAATTCTAATCTGCCAGTTCTTCATCCCTTCCTACTTCCCAGTTAGTTTGGGTCTCTTTACCTGCTGTCCCAGGGCTAGTGTGGGGATACTGTTGTTCAGAAGGTCTGGTCTGCGCTGTTGCTGATCAAAGTGTAAATTTGAATCCCTCTTACTTGAAATTTTGCTTTCTGTAGTTTTGGGTCAAAACAGCACAGCCACCCTCAAGAAATGTTTCTTCTGGGATGACTCAAGACATCTCGTGTGATGAAGATAAACTAGGCTAATAGATTTTTCTTTCACTGGAACCAACTTGGAGGGAGCCCTGCTAGTTCATGAGAAAATCCTGTCCTCTGATTGGTGATTATCCTGCTTCTAGCAGCTAGGGAGGAGGAATTCCTTGGTCTGTGGTTTCTTGATCAAACTAGAGTAGATTTTTGAGTAAGTAGAATTAAAATACTCTCTACAGATGCCCTATCTTGGGAAGTGATCTTTCCATTTCCTATACAGTGGCCATTGAATCCCATTTCATACAACCTCCTTTGATCCAGCATTTGTGCCAGATGTATAACTTCTCTCTACAACTGAGAAGTTTCTGTAGTAGTAGGCTGGTCCCAAGAGGATTGTTGACTGACTTTCCTTCACAGTAGCATCAGCTAAACAGCCACTCTTTCAGTCAGCCTTAAAAGTGAAGTGACTGCGTTTATCACCATCTTTGCTCATGTTAATCTGTGTGCGAATAGGGCTTCCTGACTAAACCCAATTTGATCCATCACTGGCTATTTGCAATGTGGGCTTTTGGATGTCCAGAGAGGTAAAATCAACCCGAAGGGCTGACAGCTGGCACTATGTAAGTGAGGTGGCTAAAGAGGTTGTTCATAGAAAAACAATATTTTGTATCAACTTTTGTTTTAGAGCTGAAACAGCATCCCCTCTTCAATGGTGTAGACTGGGATAATCTTCAGAATCAAACTATGCCTTTCATTCCTCAGCCGGATGATGAAACGGATACCTCCTACTTCGAAGCTCGAAATAATGCTCAGCATCTGACTGTTTCTGGATTTAGCTTATAGTATTGAGAACATGGGAGTTTGTCCATGGTTTTGCACATCTGTAAACTGCCCTATAACACTGGGTTTCTTACCAAACTTCAATTTTTAAAACAATTGAGCTGTCTACTTTTAATCTGTGTTCTAAACAAAACTACTGCACAAAACATATCATTAATGCCAAATGGCTTCTGCTGCTTTTTATTTATCTTACTTACTGCACCTTATTGAGAGCCTGAGTTCGTATTTGTAAAATTAGTCATGACACTTTCACACTAAGCAAAATATGTCCTTTTTCTTGCTGCTATGGAGTACTTCCAATTTGTAGGGATTATTTTGCAATTAAACTTAACTAAGTGGGGGCTTAGAATGCTTGCTAATTATTTAAATATCTGCCTGGGGTTCAATATGGTAATAGTCACATTTGGGATTGAAGCTTTCAGACCAATTTGGAGCTGCATCCATAGTGAAAATGGAAGTTTAGGCCTCAGTTCAGGGTAAAAACATTTTATCCCTCATCCGTAATGGGATGAGGAAGGAAAAAATGTTCTGGCATCCTTAGGTCACATACACCACCTGCTCAGCTGCTGAGTTATTGGTGTTGTAAAACATAAATGTAATTTTACTGACAATGGTTTCCCTTGACAAATGCACAGAATAAAGGAAGCTTATGGCAAATTAAAGAATGAAGACTTTGTTTAAATTGCCATACTGAAAAAACTTCGAATGCTTTATGGGATGGTAGACTGAACAGTATTTATTTTAGTGACTCCTTGTTTATTTTAAATGTAGAGGGTCTGAGGATATATATTTGGGTTTTCTCCTGTGTCAGACTCTGCCACGTATTTTTTTTTTTTTTTTTAAATCTTTGTTAATCTAAACATGAATTATGTGTATAAGTCTCTGTGTAATGTATTTCAAATTGATTAATTTGAGAACTTATCATAAGTTTGACTTCAATAAAACAAGTTAAAATTAGGACTTACAGTATTAAGCATTTTAATGAGGGACATAAGTTGTTTTAGTATATTGGGAAAATACATGGAGATTTCATCTACATTTTGGAGATAGTTACTGGTACATTTCTGATAACACCTGATTTTGTCTGTTAAAATTGTTTCCTTTGATCTGAGATGGGAATGTACATTAAACAAAATTTGTCTTTATTTTAATGGTTACAATTTTATTCAATTCATTACAAGATTTTAAGTTTCTGGCATCATTGTGATTCGGGGGTGGGAGGGCAAATGTTCATGCGGTACCATGGTGTAATCCAGTTGTTGTACTTGAAAATTGATCACTGTTACTGATCCTTATTGTATGGCTTTTTCATCCATTGCATGGAATTAATATTCTTCAAGTGCTTGCTTATGTCACTTGATTGAAGTGTGTCTCGATCTCTGCATATTTGCAGATCACTGAATCTAGTTCGTGCATGTAGCAGCAATTTAAATGGAGACTGTTTTCTAAATAGTCAATCTAATATGTATTTATTACTGTGCATGAGTAATAGAGGGCTGTTTTGGTCAGTGAGATAATGAAGCTGCAGCTCATAACTGATCCTTTATTATAAGAGGACAGGTACCATTTGTACCAAATGTCCCCCACTCATAAGATTCTTAACCTGAGATGAAGTACAGCATCTGAAATGTCATGGGATTGGTTTTGTTTTGCAGGCATTGTCAGAAACTTAGTCTTTTAATGGGAAATACAGCTTTCCCTATGATGAGATGATACAGAGCACTATAAAAATCTCAAACTATTCAAGTTGAACCACTCTAAAAGTAATTTTTAGCATTCAGCTAATAGTGAACAGAAATTGAAATAGCATGGATCTATTAGCATAATAGCTTATGCTATTAGAGAGGGATTTGGTTTTGCAAGGATGTTCTGTTGAATACATCAGCTTATATTCATCAAGAAAATATTTAATGGCCCCTCCCCCATGGCTATACCAATTTGTGGTCCTTTATAAATTAGACTGAGGCTTTAATGAGCATCATGAAATACAGAACTATTTAGTGTGTTTAATCATCTCTTTCGGTAGTCTAATACAGTGGCTTTCAACCTTTTGTGGGTCGTGACACACTTTGTGACTTGCATGATTTTGTGGGACACAACAGCCCCCACACACACACACACAGGCTAATCCATTCTCCCTCCACACACCGGTTTTCCTTGACACACCACTGCGTGGCAACACAGTAATGTCTTGAGACAGTGGTGGAGAACCGCTGGTTTAATGTATCAATAGAACACTATAATCAAGCTACAGTAAAAAATGTATAACAGGAACCCTAGTATCTATCCATTCGGGTTCAAAAATTATATCAAGGAACTCAGTTTAGATGTTTCTATATTTTACCATAGTAAAATCTTGTAACTCAAAATACCATGTGAAATGGGAATCTTGCATTTTGCTATACGTAAGTTGTATAGACAGCCAGAGTTTGCATGTATCTATTTAATATGACTGGTAGGCAGTCATTATACAGCATAGCTGTAGGGTGTCATATTTTTCTTGAAAAACACAAGGAGTCCTGTGCCACTTTTACAGACTAACAAATTTATTTATCCCATGAGCTTTTGTGGGAGAAAATCCCACTTCATCAGATGCTTTGAAGATGGGGAACTTACAAAATGGGAGGAAATTAAATGTAGAGATGTGTATGACATAGGATCAGGTCAGGCTGTAACAGCAAATCAAAACAGAGGTTAAAATTCAAACACTGGAGAACAACATATAGAGGAAGGTGAGGTCAAATCACTTGTAATGAGAAAAATCCATAGTCCCTGCTGAGCAATATGAAATTCTCATTGAATATCTTGATTTTTGTGTGTGAGACTATGCAAATATAATGGAATTAAGTACCATACAGTGATCCTGAAAACACTCTTCAGAACCGTTTTAGCTTTATCCTCAGTTGTGTATTATTTCAAAGATTCATTATCTTTTTAAGATCTCCCTCCCATTTTCCCATTAGTGAGGAGCATAAAATAGGAGGCCTCTCACAAATGTAGTCTTTAACTAGTCATCTCACTGATGTATGGTTACTGAAAGCTGTGGAACGTTGGCTTGGGTCTGTCATGAATTCTAGATGGCAGTAGTTTCTTTTGAGCCCCCTTGGTTTCCAGGCACTTGATACCTGTTCCTTAATCTAAACTGATCTCAAAATCATCCTAGTTATTGTTGCAACTGGATCGAGGGTTGAGAGTTGTTAGAAAGAAAAGTCCAAGAAGTGTCAAGTCCCCTGAAATCTGTTATTAAAAGGGCCGGGAGCCTCAGGCACTTCACTCTATACCCAAAGCCACTACCGTTAATCAGGTTCTGAGAAACTTTTCATCCATCTATGGCACAGACAGTTGGGCAAAGCAGCTTTCGAATGAGCACCATTTACATGGGCTTATAAGCAAGTACCATGCTGGGGGCTGAAGCAACAAACAGGCTGTGATCATATTTTATAATGTACCTTTTTGTTGATGCCATCAGAATCTCTCCCATACATGAGAAGCCAACTCTCAGCTCCAGCCAGTTCTGGAACTTGCTGTCAATTAACAAAACTCAGGGATGGAATTTTTTAAGTAACATGTTTGTTCAAGTGGTAAATGCTCATAGGTTAAATTTACCCATTTTGGTAAAATAAAACATTTTACTCTTACTGTTTCTCTGGAACACTGGCCCCTATCCTTTATGAAATTAGATCTTCCTTCTCCTTTAGCATGACACTGCTTTAGAAATGTTTGGTTTATAGTGGCTTTAAACCACTGTACTTTCATCTCCTCTAGAGCCAGCCAGTCTTAGATTTCATGATGCCACTCTTCCCACCCCTAAGACCTTTTTTTGAAACCTGTAATGAAAATAGGCTTTTCACAGTTTGCACTGGGAACATCATTTACATGTGCTAATAAAGTACCACAGTGGGGCTGAGCCATGGACCAGTCTGATCATGTGAGCATATTTTAGTGTACACAGTTGAAGTTTATTGCTGCATGGTTTGCATCCCTTCCCACAACCTCCCCCATCCCCTTCAGATTTAAATAACTACTCCAAGAGAACACAATAATGGCAGCAAGGAGGAAGAACCTATTTGCAATGTTGTAGTTAAGGGATGAGACCTTTTCCAAATACCTGTAAATTAATCTGCCCCCAGGAATGTCAGAACACTAGTTGATTGTAAATATTTTTCTGTAGCTTGTAGGCAGTGGGCCATCAGCCCATCAGGTGGTGCTCCTGCTCCTCCCCAGGAGCTGAGGCTATTCTGTACAACGGGTAGTGCCCAGGCTTTCATTTATGTTCTGCCTGCTTTTCTAGATAGAGAAGCTGGGAGTAGAAGACCCCCACTGCAGCCAACTTGATTACAAGGTTCCCCAGTCTAGCCTGCTTGACCATCTTTCCTGTGCATTCCTGACAGAGCAGGCGAAGCAGGCCCCCCTGGTGACAGTACCTGGGTTTGGTGTTCTCTTTCAGCCCCAAGGGTGCTTGTTTATTTCTAATCATGACCTCTTCCCCCTGCAACCCAATTTCTATGCATCCATAGGAACAGAGCAAGGAGCCATCTCTTGCTGCGACTCCTATGCAATCTGTGCTGGAAGTAGAAGCCCTCTGCATGACTTGCAGTGAGTGTGGGGAGATCTAAGTAAAACCACCAGCCTGGTCTCCCAACCCAAGTGTGGGTACCAGCAACTAATTTGGACAGCACCATGTGAAGCAGCACACTCAGTGCATTCAGCCACACTAATGCGTTTAGAAGGGCTTGGAGGAGTGGAGGCGACAGCTTTCTGTCATCTGTTCTACAAACCAATACCTCCTTGGCCCAGTGAGGGCAGAAGGGAGCCTGCTACGGTCCTTTATGGAAAAGAGGCAATAAATGATCTTTGATGTGCATTGTGGTTCCTCCTCCTAGCTGCTCGTGGTGTGGGGAGGTCCAGTCTCAGACTTCTGCTTTGCAACTAGTGCTGCACAAGCGCAGGGAAGTAACAGTTGTGGCATAAATGGTTTCACTTTGTATTAACACTTCTGTTTTTCCAAGAAATGGACTGTTGGGAGGCTTGGTGCAGAACGATGGAGTGGTAAAAGAGGCATTCGAGGAGAGGAATGTTTCTACGTTTTAGTTTTTTTTAAAGGTTTAAGTCAGGGGTAGGCAACCCCCAGCACACATGCCAGCAGTGGCACACGAGCCCATTTGGAGCGGCACTCGGCATCCTCCATGGCGCCACAGAAATTGCCACTCCTGCCACCACAAGACACTGCAAGTGGCTTCTTTCGGGGGCAGCTGCAGTGCGAAGATCCCTGCCATGTCCATGCCCCAGGATACCATGTAAAGAAGCCGCCCAGAGCGGCTCCTCTCTGTGCTGTGTCACCACCAAAAGGAGTCACTCCAGGTAACGGGAGGGGGGTCCCCAGGTACGCTGCTGAGGCACCTCTCCAGTGGCTTCTTTCCAGGAGTGGGCTGTCGGCACCAGCTGAGGGTCGAGGAGGAGGGGCCGGCAAAGGTTGCCAGCCCCTGGTCTGTCATTTAGTGCATGCCCAAATAGAGGGACACAGCTAGGCTATTACACGGGTGGTCACCTGCACCAATATTTGCAATAACCGAGGGTGCGGTCACACTGAAAAAAATGCAATAAAGTATTTAGCCTTTAATGCAGACTACCCTCACTTTTTAATCCTTCTTAATTCTTTCACAGTATCTAATATGTGACTTAAAATACAGGTAGAATGGCTTCATACGGGCCTGGACTCTCAACCACTGCTAAATTTCCATGGTAGGAGTCGTTTAATTCAAACAAGCCTTCAGCCTCTCCAGTCACACTAGGTTTGTTATGTTACACCAAAACTTCTGCTTGTAAGGACATGCGAGCAGAGGCTCTCTCGACCCTGGCAAGTTAGTTTGAATTAACTTAAGCCTTGGCCACACTAGGCTTTCATTAGTTCGAATTAAGGGCTTCCTTAATTTCAACTAGTAAATTCGATTGCTTAGTTCGAACTAACGCTTAATTCAAAATAGTTAGTTCGAATTAAGTCAATGTGGCCATATTAGTTTGAACTAACTGCTTAGTTCGAATTAATTGGAAGATTGACCTTCATGCAACTGACTAATTCGAACTAAGCAAGTGCCCTGCACGGCCATGGCTAGTTCAAACTCGCGTTCTCATGGGGCCTGCTAGTTCCAATTAAGTGAATTAGTTTGATTAACTAATTCGAACTAACTTTTGTAAGTGTAGACTTAGCCAAAGATGTTTTCTTGTCACACTTTATTCAGTAACAGCTTTATGTTGAAGATGTAAGATCAGAAGAGGGAGAAATCTTTTAAAAATATTTAAAGATCAGATTAAAATCATGTTCTGTTAAATGAGGCACAAAACATTAAATACTATAATTACATGTTTTATACAGTATAACTTGTATGAAAAGTGCTTTCCCAACTATAAAACTTTGATACAGAGCCGAAAGCACGTCTTAACCCACAAGACTTGCCCCCTAAACTATTTGTAATGCATTACTCTGACTAAAGAATGAGACAACATAAATAACATGGTGTAGTTTAAGAATCACATCTTAAATGTGGTTCATGGCATTAAGGGAATTTCTTTTCATTACAAATGCAAAGCAACCATTTTATTATCTAGGTTTGATTTTTCTTTCTACAGAAAAAAATAATGCTCCCCTTGACCATAGATCAAGGCTATATAACTTGTATCCTTACTGATTTTTTAAATCAAACTGCAAAGCACGCTTTGACTAAGCAAACTTTACACAATTGTTATATTTACATGTTTATACTGATCAATAAAACTTCCATGTACAAGTAAATACCACTGGAAAGGAAAATCAGCATCAAAATTAGGATGAAAACCATCATATTTGGATTCAAGGGAAATATAGAAAAAGATGTTTCCTTTCCAGTGGGTTTTGGCATGGGAAAAAGCCACACTGATTTTAGGGCTAGATTAATTCATTTATCCTTTAACTACTACATAATAGAAAACGTACACTGGACAAAACTGTAAAATCTTACAAATAGTGAGTGGAGCTAGTACGCTGTGCATAAACTGCCTGTCTCAGTTAAAATGGAAGCTGTTATCAGTAAAGAAATATATACATGAATTAAAAGCATTCTTCAATGCAGCATCTCCCTATAGCTCCTTATCAGCACACACTGTTCTCTGCTGTAGAAGCCACAGTCCCCATCTTGCTATACCACATTTCCAACATGTTTAGCTGTTAAGACTGGAAAGTGGTTAAGGGAGTAGTGTGTGTGGAAGTGCAATGAATAGCAGGATTATACAAACTCAAATATTTCCATCTCTGACAAATGTACAAGGAAATTTACCCCACATCTGTCTAGATTAGTTGAGCCCTTCCGAGCTACATTACATGTGGCCTTTCAGCCAACCCCATCATATACACACAGGACTGATATCCTCCCTCTCACTGTTTCTGTGTCTCAGGATGCAATCTGTGAAAGAAATCTGCAATATCATCCTTATGTTACCGTGACAGTTCTACATATTTTTTTTTCATATAGTCAGAGCTAACATCATTCTCATCAACTGCTGTAAGGAAAAATTCAGCTCTACAGAATGCCCAGCCAGAAATCCATTCCAAAAAGAATAATTAATAATTTAATGTTCATGGGGGGCAAGGGCAGGATAATTACGTTTATTTTACTTGTAATCTAGGAGCAGATGATCATTCAAGTAGCAGTAATGTTAATCCTTAAGTGGTTAGCTCACAGTAGTGCAAAAAATTGCTACAAAAGAAGGAAAATTTAACCATCACAGATCCTGAGGTTCTCATGTGAATTCTGAATTCCTTCACTCTCCAGGGTCTCCCAATCCGAGTAGTCTTTAAGCAAAATCACCAGTTAAGTTCTCAGTTCCGTTTTCTAAAAAAAGGAACCAAACATTTAATTCATTTAACCCAATTTCCTTAGCTTTCAAAACATTTTTAGTAGTAAAGCCACTTAAAGCTTTCTTATGTAATGCTATTTCACATAAAACAGCCATGTTGTGAATGTAAGGAATTAAACTAATTACACATTATACATAACTTCAAGTAATTGTGTGGTTTAATTAATGTCCTTCCTTTCTTCTTTTTGCATACACCATATATTTTGCACTGTATACATTTGTATATTAAAAAGAAAAAGTAGCTCAGGGTTAAGAATGGTGCATGGATGCTACGGGTCTGTTGTTTTTCAAGTGATTAGGTCCAAAGTTTATGGTCATCTACCAGTGATCAGCTTGAGTGCTTTTTAAATAAAAATGCTTAAGTGTGGGGAAGAGGGTTAATCATAATCCATAATATTATATTTGGCTGTAACAATCCCTGAAAAGAATCTGAGACTGCCATACAAAAACACAGCACACCAAGGTTTATTACCACATATCTCACTAGTTAGCGCACACACTTCCTCCAGCATTTGCCCCAACCAGCTCTATGCTCCCCAAACAGATGGGTTTTGCAGCATACCTGGATGACCAAGAGATTCAGATAATTTCTGATGAAGGGCACGGAAGACTGAATTCCAGATCCTCTGGAACAGTGGTTCTCAACTTGTGGCCAGCTTGCAGCCCTATCAGCACACAGCTGTATCCCATGTGATATCCTCAGGGTCATACAGGTGGGGGGGGTGTTTGTATTATGTGGAGATGGCCCCCATAAAACACAGAGTTGCATATGCAGCCCACGGTGGTAAACAGGTTGAGAACCACTGCTCTGCAGTATAAAAGTGCTACAATTCTGCAGATGCCCAAGCCCACCCTATTCTGTAGCAAAGATCCTCAGCACAGGTCTTCCACTTGGCAGTGCACTGTATGTATTATACTGGATGGGCAGGCTGGCTCCTTCACTTCACTTGTTTGATTTTGTTTTTTAAATTAGTGTAAAAATAATAGATCCAAACCTGTTAATGGTGTCAGGGCGGTGTAATGCCACTGTCCTATACTTATATTTGGGGAAACGGGATAGGAGACTGCTTGACTGACAGGCAGTGTCCAGTCCATTCCAGGTGTGTTAAATGTGTGAGCAGTGGCCACCTTTCAGAGAACAGATGTAACTGAGCAAAGAAGGAAAGGCATCACTCTGTGGTAAGGACCCAATCCCAAATGCCTTGAACTCCCATTACAGTTAATGGCCTGGGGCTGCGACAGTGGGAACTGGGGGCGCTTAGTGTCCACCAGAACCTTAGGTCTGATCTTGAAGCAAGACTGCAACATAAGCCCATGTTTGAGTCCAGGTTCAAACCTAACTCTCCTTCCATCTACACTGCAATTGCACTAACCCAGGGCTCAGACCCAGGATCCTGCAGGGCTGGAGAGTCTGAGCTCAAGTTAAGCCAGGGCGCAGGTCCAAGCCCTACTGTTCTGCAGCAGATCAGCCCCGCTTGCCTTGGGTTTCAGGAGTCAGCTGGCAATATCCCACAATTCCACAGAACCACTTCCTTAGTCTTCTCTATCCCAACAATCCGCAATCCACTCTACTGAAAAGAAGCTACCGCCTGTTACGAAGAGCAGCAGCTTGGGTCAGTGTTAACACATTCTTTCCTGGTCACCCATGTGCAAGCACACTACCAGAGAGCCTCTTCGGTTTGCAATGGAGAGCCAGTCTGGTCAAGACTTGCAAAGCAAGCTCCTTCCTGGGCAAGCAGTAAAGTTTTCCCACAGTGCACCCCGGTCCTAGGGCTAGAGCAACCCCATCTGGGGAGGGGGAGGCACTAAGGACTCTGGGATGTGGTTACTTTGACTCGAGTCTGAACTACACAATGCAGTGTGGATGCCAGAGCCCTAGGTTTGAGCACAGCTTAGAGAAGTTTTAACATGGAGTTCAAGCATAATGCAGATTCTCAAGCCCAGGTCTCCCTAACACAGGTCAGCTGACAAGTCCCACTAACCCTGGGCTTACACTGCAGTGTAGATATACCCAAAGAGAAAAGCCCACCCTCACCAGAGCTGAGGAAAGGTGCTGAGCTGGTGCAAAGCAGCTCTCCTTTTCAGTCCAGTATAGCAGATTCCAGATTTAAATTCCCCACTGTGGTTGTGCAGCTCCTCCTCTAGACCAGCGGTTCTCAACTCATGGCCTGTGAGGCCACTTGCAGCTGGGCGCTAAAAATCATCAAGATTTGCTGCTCCCAGGTCCTGGCAGGGGTGGGGCCAACTGAGGCAGAGATGGCACCACGCAGCCTTGCTGGAGCACTCCCTGCCAGCAGAGAAGGTGAAGCAGTCCCTCTGGCAGAGGAGGAGCTCAGGGCAGCTTACTGCTTCCTTCCTCTCCATGCTGCAAGGACACACTGTGTTTTAGAGGGGCCAGGAGTCCGGTTGAAAAGGGCAGGGGGAGCCAGAACTGAGCAAGGCTTGCTCTGCCCAGCCAGTCAGGAGGGAGGAGGCTCCCTTGGCTCCTGTTCCCAGCTGAAGCTGGCAGCTCTGGGATGCTGTCTCATGGTTCCTAATGCCCACTGTTGTTCTCTTCTAAGTATGCTGAGTCCTGTTCCTGTGCAATGGTTAGTGCCCGTGGGGAGGCAGGACAAGGGATGGGGTGGAAAGAAGCAGGGGTAAGGAACAGGGATGAGATAGGGCTGGTGAAGAGAAGAGGATGAGGGGATGGGACAGGGAACGAGAAGAGAATGACAATGCCTGTAGTGCCTCCTGGATACTACTGGGGTACAGAGTCCCAGAGACTTTGGAGTCTTTTAAGACCATGGAATAGCATCTGTTCCCACTGAAAAGAGCGAGGACCCTTCCAAGGGGTTTGATGTACCTCCTGGGAAACCCTGAGGCCTGCAACTACAAGCTTCTGCGCATGGGTACAGCAGTGGCCACAGATCTGGCTGCAGAATCAGCAGCAACCTCCAGAGCTGTGTGTAAGGAGGCCCCCACTTCTGTCTGCCCTTCCTCAGTCAATGAAGAGAACTCCTGTCTGGCCTCATGAGGGAGCAAGTCCTTACATTTTTGCATAGACTCCTACATATTAAAATCCTAGTGGCCTAGGAAAGCTTGCTGGTTCGCTATGAAGAGCTGTAGACCTCCGTGTAGTAGGCCTTCCGGACAAACAGGTCTAACTTCTTCGGGTCCTTTGCTTTGGGTGCAGTGACCACTTGACTCTGGCAATCCCCTTTCACTGACGGCTGCCAGCACTTGGGACCCTGGGGGAGGGGAGGGTGTGAAAAAAGAAGCTCATACCCTTTGACGGATACAAAGTATTTCCTCTCTGTACATTTTGCCATAGGATGAAGGGAAGCGGGATCTGCCACAGTGTCCTAACTGGGTTCATGTCAGCCTCATTGAGCATTACTAGTAAAGTTTCTTAGGGATCGGTCTTTGGACCATTCTTATTTAACCTTTTTATTACTCATGTTAAGTGGAATTGTGCTAATAAAGTCCGCAGGTGACACAAAACTGGGAGGTGCTGCTAATACGGAGATGGACCAGGATATCACACAAGAAGATCTGAATGACCTTTTAAACTGAAGTAATAGAGATTGGGTGAAATTTAATAGTGGAAAGTTCAAGGTCATGCATTTAGGGACTAACAACAAGAATTTTTGCTATAAGCTGGAGATGCATCAGTTGGAAGTCACAGAGGAGGAGAAGGACCTGGGTGTATTGGTCGATCATAGGATGATGAGGAGCTGCAAATGCGATGTGGCTGTAAGAAAAGCTAATGCAGCCCTAGGATGCATCAGACGAGGTATTTCCATAGAGATAAGGAGGTGTTAGTGCCATTATACAAGATGCTGGTGAGACATCATCTGGAATACTGTGGCAGATCTGGTCCCCATGTTTAAGAAAGATGAATTCAACTGGAACTGGTGCAGAGAAGGGCTACTAGGATGATCTGAGAAATGGAGAACCTGCCTTATGAGAGGAGACTCAATGGGCTTGACTTGTTTAGTCTAACCTAAAGAAGGCTGAGGGGAGATATGATTGCTCTCTATAAATACATCAGAGTGATAAATACCAGGGAGGAAGGGGAATTATTTAAGTTCAACACCAAGATGGACACAAGAACCAATGGATACAAACTGGCCATCAGGAAGTTTAGACTTGAAATTAGATTAAGGTTTCTAATCATAAGAGTACGGGGAGTTTCCGTTTTAGGGTGGTCTTTGAACAAGGCAAAGGCTGGGAGATGTCCCTCTGTTGCTTGGCAATACTGAGTCCTGAACCCCTGGTAGCGAGAGCAGTTTCCTGACCTCTGCAAATGCTTCCGGAGTCTCCAGTCCTGCAAACCGGCCAGTACGCTGTCTGTCTGAGAGAAGTGCCTCTGGTCCGAGCGTCAGCGTAGCTTGTGGAGATGCTGAAGATACCAGTTCCTGCGGTGCCACAAGGGAAGGCCCAATGTGGATTTCACTCTATTCCGCTCCCCATGCTTGCTTGCCTTTGGCGCTGGGGATCTGCTTTCTGTGGTTCTTCTCCAGACTCACAGAAGGAGTGCTCCACAGCGAAGCTGAGGTGCTTGGTGCTGAGTATGAGCACAGCTCTGAAGCAAGTCTTAAGGCTGCCTTTATAAGCAGGACATTCAGCCTCACTCCCCAGTCCTTCTTGGTGTGAGGTTTGAAATGTCTGCAAATCTGGCAGCTCTCTTTCTTTTGAGATTCCCCTAAGCACTTGAGACAGCTTGAGTGCAGGTCACTCAATGGCATCAAGGGAAGTGCAAGGCTTGAAGCCTGGTGGCCAAGGCATGCCCTGGCCCCAGGGAGCAGACAAATATCCCCAACTAAGTGCAGAGGCATCACTAACAGTACTGCAATAACTCTATACTGGGTGGCCAAACTGTGGTTCATTAGCTGCATGTGGCTCTTTTACAGTAAAAGTCCCCTACGCCTCCCCCCGCCCCCACTCTCCACCTACCTAACCGGTATGGTGAGCTCAGAGCTTCTGCTCTGCAGCAGGGTGGTAGAGCTAGAGGTCTCCCCAGGGGAAGAGGAGTAATGGGGACAGTAAGTTTGGCAATCTCCGCTATAAACACTAAAGAAGAGGAGAAAATCACTGGTAAAGAATTGCCTGAGCAATGAGAAAGACAACAGAGT